>OY723387.1:21404142-21614185 GCA_963210295.1 Ophion ellenae | reverse complement strand
AACAGTCATTGGAATTTGGTGGAACACGGTAGCGTGAGGCTCGAAGTACGCTTCCGCGAGGCAATAACTTCAACGGTAAATCGTGTCGTGTATGCGGAATATGATAACGTGGTGGAGGTTGATGCTTCCCGGCAAGTTATTGCAGATTTCAGCGGTTGAGCTCTCCAGTTCGAGCAGAGCGCTCACAGCAGAACCATCATGAGTATCGCGATAGACATACAAGGCTTAACGGATAAGCCCTACAACTTTATACCAAAAGAAGGGGCTGTTGCAGCAATCGATTCATCGGATCATTCATCATTCATCATTCATCGGATCATCGTGGCACGATCATTGGATCGTCGCTCCACCTCACATATACAGACAATTACCGTTGGATGTGATAAGAGCGAACGAGCGGGTGACGCGGTATAAAATACATCACGGTATAAAATGGCTCGAAGGGGTCATACACCATTGCGCTGTTTTAAGAGAATTTTGAGGGCAATCGCTACCGATTCTACGCGGATAGTTGTACGAGGTGTCGCTAAATCATCCTATTTAGCGCAACTCACCGGATACTATATTATAAATTTGGAGGAGGACGAGGATAATATCTCATTTCAGCATCTTCCGGAGGCCGGTACCCATTGCTCATATCACGCCGCGATACGGAAAAATCTATCGCATAAGTGTGCCCTGGATAATGTGATGAGAATTAAAACGCTGCTCTGTCAGAGTGAACGTCGCGAGTCGCTATAGGAATATAGGACAACAACAGCGTTATCGGTTGGCTTGCCCTGTGGCGTGTCCTGCTATGAACAGCCTCCAAACCCTCGACTCTCTACGTGATACAAAAAAGCACGCTGTTGGTGTATACCCCGAGGATCGCATACCAAAAGTTTGGACAAAACCAACGGCTATTGTCGTGAATACTGATGGATATAAACAGCCCGGTACCCACTGGATCGCCATGTACGTCGATCATGACGGACGTGGTACTTCGACAGCTACGGACTACCACCAATCATCCCGCAGCATCTCCGCCGACTCCGAGGAAACTGTACACTCTTCCGATACAGCACTGATTAGCTTCAAGCTGCGGATTCGCAGTGCTGCGGACAGTATTGCATTATGTTTCTTCATTATATGTGTACTGGCTTCGGTATGCATAAGTTTCGAAGCGTATTTTCAACTGATCTATCACGCAACGATATAATAGTTGGCGATTACTACAAGACATTTACCCGTAAGCAGAATAAAGCTACGCGTAAAATTTTCAATAAGGGTCTGCCCATAGGAGGCAGCAATTCCGTCAATCATAAAAGTTTACATTGTGTACAGGGCTGCTGCTCCCGTAATCGCTAACCGTTCAATAAAATGATGATACCTGAAATATTTCTCTGTGTCTCGAACTTTATTCAGCGGCGCATAGTAACGACATCGTCAGAAATTTTGCTAAAGGCTCCGCCTGGCGCTCTTCGACATCAGCCATTAGGTTTTGCGCGACTCTTGGCGAAACGCGGTGGGGGAAGCTGCGGGAATGGTGGGTGGGTGGGTGTAGCAGAGCTATAAGGGATCAGTCGTTCCGCAGTGTTAATTCTTCACACGCAGCAACAGCAGAGGCATATGCAAATGAAGCGGTGCGAGTTAAAAGTACGCGTTGAAGCATTCTTGCAAAACTTAGCTGCTCTTTAATCACTCATCCAGCGAAGAACAGCGTTACAAATTTTAACCCGTGAAATTCAAAAGCTCAATATCAGCGATGGACTTCTCCCAAATCAACAAGATCGGAAAGTTGTCGGACTTCCTGCCGGCGAAAAAACTGTCGGAGCTTTCGCTAAAAACCGACTACAAGATTTCTCATGTACGGGCAGTAAAAACACGCTTCGTGCCCCGAATGATTATTGAAGTGGACATGGAGTTCACGTGCTTTCTACCATCCAGATTCACCAAAGTTCTGGAAAACGAAACGCTGTTCCAGCAGATGGTAACGGCTGCGAGCGAGAATAATCTTCTCATGGAGTTCTTCGGGGACGATTTTGACAGTCTAGAATTCAAGCCAGCCGCCGAATAGTGCAGCGTCTGCAGTTCCCGCGAAAGACAGCGACATCTCACTTGCGTGATTCAGTCTACCCAGAGCAGCCATGGCAAGCGAGGCTTCCGATAATCGCTGCTATAAACCGTGCCCGCTGCTACTACAAATATCCCATAATCTCAACAATTGCTTGACAAAAAGTGTGCGGTTGGGTATTGAAGATATCGGTGCTAATCAATTACACCCCGTCATGTGTTTCACATGCCACAGCAACGGCTGGGCAACGCTAAATACTCCGTCGTGGTTGGATTTTCGCGAACGTCTCTGTACGATCACAGCGTATCTCAACGGTAAGGGGAACACGCCTACGATCCAAACCGCGGTTTCCTGCGATAGTTACAATTTAGAATACGGTGAACATCTCAACCAGCCCACCGTAACTATCCAAAACTGCAACGACCACGGAGCAAACGCTATACACCATGCGGCGCCAATCTTCATCTTCATAAAAGATGATTTCGTCGTGCTGCAGCTATAGGAGGAACGCATAGACGGCTACATGGCATGGCATCATCGCTCCACCGAGGACGTGACAAAGTGTAAAAATGCACTTGCCAGCGTAATCGCAGCCGAAATATTCAGCATGACAGCGCGTCGTTTACGACGACGGATTCGTAAAAGGAAGACGAAAGTTCAGAAAAGCGTTCAACGCACCCTATCCTGTATTCCCGGCGAACTCTCCGCACGCGCCAGAACAAGCGTCACCGATAATCTCATGAACTATCAGTTGAAACGGTTAATTAACAGCGAGATCATGTACATATCATAAAAATGTATACTTTGTGAACATATTTTAATAAAGCAAAAAAAAAGAGGCCGCTATGGCGAACCCTCCACTCCGGCCATCCCCCCTCCACGCCCCCGCTGCCGGGGCGTGGGGGGAATCCCGACTCCATCCCCTCCGCCTCGGACACCGCGGTGGGGGGAGGGGTGGGGGGTAAGGACGACCATCCTCACTTTATCCCCACCATCTCGGCTACCGAGGAGTGGGGGTAGGAATGGGGGTCGCGATAGTGGGCCCCATACTACTTACTCCTACCGTCGTTCTCGCACCATCGTCCGACTTCTCGGCCCAATCTGAGCGGAAGTAAGATAGAATTGGAGACGACTTCAGGGCAGTAATATCGGGAATATCCGACCGAGGCCCCGAGAACCATTCCGAGCACCGATTTTATCTTTGTTAAATAAACAAAGCTCCTACCGTCGTTTTCGCAGCATCGTCAGACTTCCTTACCCAATCTGACCGGAAGTAAGATAAAATTGGAGACGAATTCGGGGCAGTAATATCGGGAATGTCCGATCGAGGCCCCGGGAACCATTCCGAGCACCGATTTTATCTTTGTTAAATAAACAATGCTCCTACTGTCATTTTCGCAGCATCGTCATACTTCCTTTCCCAATATAACCGGAAGTACGATAAAATCGGAGTCGAATTCGGAGCAGTAATATCGGGAATGTCCGACCGAGGCCCCGAGAACCATTTCGAGTACCAATTTTATCTTTGTTAAATAAACAAAGCTCCTACCGTCGTTCTCGCAGCATCGTCAGATTTCTCGAATCAATCTGACCGGAAGTAAGATAAAATCGGAGACGAATTCGGGGCAGTAATATCGGAAATGTCCGATCGAGGCTCCGGGAACCATTCCGAGCACCGAATTTATCTTTGTTAAATAAACAATGGTTCTACCGTCGTTTTCGCAGCATCGTCAGACTTCTCGATCGAATCTGACCGATTGAGTACAGAATTTTAACCCGCCTTTCGCGAACCTGGGTCGTTTTCGTCCTGCCCAAGATGATTTTCTTCGCAGGTTGCTTAATATTTAACTTAAAAAAATATTAAACATAAGAAAAAAAAGAACCCGATTGTCCCTTGAGCAGTTCGGCCAAAAGATTGACCATGCATTTTTTCGGATGTTTTTCATTGACAATTGTTGGTTTGGTAGTGCAAAAACGAAAACGACCCTGGTTCACGAAATTAAGGTGCCTTAAATACCTTTACAGATTGACGGTTAAGATAAAATAACTTAATCGATAGATTGTGAACTTTATTGAAAAAATGTCCATTTCGAAAATGTTCGAGGATTCCGTGCTTCGCAAATAATATTTTAAATCATATGCGATTTGCGATCAACTTTTGGAATAAATAAACCTAACATTACATTTTAAATTAATTTCGCGTGAAATTATTCGTTTTTACCAAATCCTACGAGTATTTTTGTTTTTTACTGTTTCATAAATTATCTTACAATTCTGTAACTACAATATTTTTCAATTTTTATTTCCATATTTAGAATTATGTACAATATTTTTATATTTAGAATTTAAGATTTAAAAGTTATGTAAGTACAGAATGTTCAGATTATTTATGCAACATTAAAAAACAAAAATACTCGCAGTATTTGGTCAAAAATAATAATTTCACGCCAAGTTACTTTAAAATATATTGCTAGAATTATTTATTCCCAAAGTTATCAAAAATTTCGATATTTCGATATTGACATTTTTTTCAATAACGTTCTCGGATAGAGACACATTCAGATCCCTCTCTTCGACCGCGTGTCATAGGACCAACTTCCTATGACAGCCGAATATTGGGAAGTTGCAGCTGTGACGTCAGCAGACTAGCACTTCCTATAGCGCGCCCGTGTCTGATTTAGCTCATTTGTTCCACTGATTAAATTCCGATTTATCAACTTTAAATCGTATGTTTGATAATTTTTTCTCCATGACAGGGGGCTCAAATAAAGTTTTTCGAGAGTGTTCCGCATTCGGAATTGTCCAGACTTCATTCTCCTGCACGCAGAATGGACTGTTCATTTTTCCAGACTACACTATTTTCTCTGGCATATACTGTTCAAACCAAAAATACGATACATTTTTTTCAAAGGTAACTTGCAAAACCATTAAAAAGCATATTTTTTTCAGTCGCAAAATCACCGCCCAAGGCCCTTAAAAAACGCATGCCCACCTTATAAAAGTCACCTTGTAGACTAGACGGCTCCGCTAAATGTATACATCTGACAAAAAAATAAGACATCCGGTCTCGCAGCGCAGTCCGATATATAAACATCTTGATATGAGGAGTCACCATAGCTATACATTCACATAACACAAACCATGCGCATGTTTAGGTCTCAGATATCGAACTCTGTACTCCGTGCGCTTTTTTTGCCGAAACACGAGACAAAGGTCTCCTTTCTTCATACGCATATTAGTCAGAACCGATGTCCTGAAATAAGGTCACGCGCGTGGCAAGCAAATCTGTAACCCACACGCACATCATACCGCAAGAGTAGATGTACTAGGGCGGTTCTAACGGGAAACGGTTGGGAAACGCTACATCGCGGACATCGCGGATGAGAAATACAAAGGTGGAAAATACAACAGCATAGACTTTTTCCGAGTATGAGCATAGATAGTGGAAAAAGACGAAATTCGTTGGAACACCATCGTCGAACGACTGTCCGCATCATCGAGAGTATGCAGCAACTGCAGCGTAATAGTCAACTTTACATGCAGTTGTGGGAAATACAACAGCGTTAAGTTCCATCGTCTTGGAGTATGGTGGAAAATAGCAAATTCGTTAGTGCATCATTGTTGAGTGGAACAGCCGTCCGCATCACAGTCGTCTCACCATCGTTTTCGATGTTTTAAGTGTTTGACTATGTAAAAATGTATTTAAAGAAAAAAACTGTTTTATCGAAATGTATGAGGAGGAGAAATGCAAAACAATTTTCGTCGTAGAATAAATGAAGAATATAAATGGTATATATTTTCATCGATACGTTTTTTATTAATTTAAAAAAATCCCTTACTCACACAACGCTTCGTATACACTCAACCAGCTTTTCAGGGATTTTACATTAACATGGGTGCAGTTGAGATTCGTGTTGAAGGAATGATAGGGGAATTTGGAGTTTGTGATTTTCGGCAACTTCTGCAGCGATGGACAGTCCAGAGTCTCCAAGTCGATGACGTTTGTCGTGGGATCCGTAAATCTTGATAGCCATGCGTATTTCTCGAATCGCTTCGCATAGATGGTGGGGGCTCCTTGCAAGATTTCTCGAATTTTCTCTCTAGCTGCCTCATAAGGTATACCGATGTGTTCCCATCGGATTCCATGGAAATTGCGTTCCAACCACTTGTTTGTCATTTTATACTTGGCCGGTAAATTATCGGCATGATTTTATACCAATCTTTTAACCCCACCGCTGATTAGATTGTACTCGACAAAACGATTATGGAGGATCATGCAGTATGCTGAAGTTTGTGGCGGAATATTATTTTTCAATTCGAACTCAAGGCGCACGTCAACAGGGCCGGACTTGAGAGAATCGTTTTGCTTTGAGCACTCAATGACAACGAGGAGGGCTTTTTCTAAAAATTCAATCCTGCTCAACCATGGCTCGGCCTCTTTGTTGTAATAGGTTTGTTGAAAGTTGGCGTACATCTCATAGAGTAGAGCATATTGATTTTGATCGATGTTCAAATTCAAATTTCCATATGGATAACATTGTGAGTTGAGGTAAAGTTTAACATCGCTCAAGTTACAATGATCAAAGTGGCTCGCATTTTGTTGTTTCTTATTTTTCCGTCCCATCTGCAGCGCGAGTATGACATATCGTGGCTTCTCCAGCTGATTCGAGGCGTTCACAGACCACACGTGCTAGGAGGTGGCAGGCAGCAATGGATATTCATACAGTTCCCATGTTCGGAAACCCATGGAGATTGGTGCGTCTTTGGCGAGAAACTTTAACAGCTGAATTTTTCGCTGATCCGAGACTGTCACATACGGCACGAGCCATTCTATTTTATGCAATACGAGTTTGTAGTCTTCGGGCGCTGTTTGTACAATAGCATTGTCGTCGGTCTTTGATCTCGTGAGAATAAACTCGTGCTTGGCATTTACGAAAATTTTACGATAATCTTCGGCAAACCCGAGAAGCATGCTGAGCAGAATGCACACATCAAAGTTTCCCGATACATCTACAATTTCCTTCGTCTCTTCGACATCGCGCCATCCAGTGTTCTCGAGCATAGAACTTTTGGCCGGTGAGAGAGATGAATATCCCTTAATTACACTCGTAATGCCAACATTCTTATTACGATCGATTTCTATGGCATTTAATTCATATCGCACTTCCTCAAACAAATGGCATTGCTGACGAGACTTGTAGCAGCGGTCGGCGTCCTATCGCGCTTGGATAATTTCCCACATATGTGTAGGGAACTCTTGCTTGGCAGAATGGAGAGGTCTTGATGTTGGATGGCAATACGGATTTCATCACTGTTATTGAAGGTTGAAGACGCATATGGCTGATGAGCGTGAATCACACAATGGATGATGGATTCATCAAAGACCACGGGTGTCTGAATGTTTACGATTTTTTCCTCCGTTTCACACAACATGCACTGAGCACAGACTAATTAATGTTTTACACGCTTTCGCCACGCACTTTGAGAACCAAACTCTTCAAGAGTAGCACGTTTTGAGGTGTTAGCACTTTAGGCGCTGGCCGACGACTGATTGTTTTTATCCATGATCGTTTATTTTTATTGGAAGATCTATTGAAAACTATACCCATCACGACTTTATATGCAGGCGTATGGTGATCGGTTCACCGCGGAAATTTACCAAATCACCGTCCTGATCCAGTATGCGAAGCTGTACACAGATAGAAAAAATTCGCGAATTGTGTGTACTTTTTGTCCGTTACTATAGGCGCCAGGGGTAATGTTGCTCTCAACGCGTAAGGCGTTCACTTTGAGAATGGCTACAGGAAGGTCCGATTCGTGCCTTTTATTGGCTTCCAATTTGCGTGCCTAGCGTGAAGCCTAGTAGATGCCCAATAGAATCTTTCGGCTCAAAATTTACATCACGATCACACTCGAGCTCACTACGTAGCGTATTATTATTGGGTTTAATGCTGATTTTGATGTTTTTACGTGAGAGCTCGGCTTGTACGAACGTCTCAATTTCCTCTATTTCATAACTGCCCGTAGGTATCGTCAACACCTCATCTCCCACATAAAGTTTATCGTGCTCAACGTCGATATTGGGAATAGAGTTGAAGGTTAACAATTCCACGAGACCGAGAGTATAATTTTTGTGTGGCGAGAGTTCGATGGGGGGAAAGTATTGCGCCTCGAGTATGGACGATGAGCCAGATATGGTCAATGTTAAACTTTCGTCCATGATGCTGGTAAATTAACAACTGAATTCCCCACATCATTTCCCCCCTATATATAGTGTATACTTGTCTTTGTGCTGCAATTGTCGACAACGAAATTTGAGACACAAATGCCCACATTCGATCGTATCGTATTCCTGATATCCCTTATAATTATAATTAACGCTACCAACACGAAAATATCTCATGAGTTCGGGTGGTGGTGGAAGATTGCCGAAACTATCAAAGTACATGACTTTCCATCCAGTCTTTTTGTAAGCGACCCAGTGCGTTCCAGGACGGGCATTTTCATCCAAATTTACAATTGTCGCTTCACATTTGAGAGGTTTGCTCGCTGGCAATGTGTCGCGCATGTGAACTCCGCGAAAATGTGGCATCTTTAGGATTTTTGCATATTTAAGTAGGTCGCGGTCGGTGAGGGGTCGGTGAGGGAGCGTAACTTCTAGTTTTTCTGGCTTGATATGAAGGCCCAATCCCTGCTTATATGGTTTCAGATGTAGACTCCGACCTAATGTAATTGCTTCAATTGTCCGATTATGACACTTACTTTCATCCAATTCACGTTTAGCTGCTTGAGCAGCATTTACGGCTTTAACTATACTAGCCGCACCACCCGACAAAGCACCCGCAGCGCTAAGACCAGCAAAAATGGGCACGAGGAACGCTAATAAACCACCAATTTCTTTGAATCATTGTCTTATTTGCAGCGCCAATTATGTTTTTCAAACAAACGCCACGCTTACAGGCCTTCATACCCATGCCAAATTTTCTCTTGGTCTTCATAAGATTTGTCACACCTCAAGCACTGGATTTTTCACCGATACTAGCGTCTCTCGCGGTAACACGTTGCCCAGCCTGTTCAGCCAACACTTTATCCGCCAAATGTCTCGCCTCAAGATTATCCGGATTTTTCGAATACGCAATATCGTGGCGTTTGCAAGCCGTATCCAATAGGTTAATGCCCGGATCACCACGAGCAAGGCGCTTGACCAACTTTGTTCCTGGTCCACAATCCTGATACCCCGGCAGATGTAATTCAACGGGGAGTTTGTTGATTAGGCGGATGACTAAACCTTTACCACTCTTGCCATGCACGATCATGTCTAAAGACAATATGCGAGTGATGGAAAATCCCTATAAGAATCCTATTTATATGATTTCATCGTTAGTCGTGTGTGAGATGACGTCCAAGAAGCAAACTATTGGAGGCGGACTCCCCGTGATAAATATCGATGAGTTTGTCGGAAACGGCGGGAGGAAGAAGAAACAAAAACGTTATGGGAATTTATTGCCGGATAGCATACATGCACTGTTTTGCGGCCCATCGAATTGTGGGAAAACCAATGCTTTGCTCACTCTCATCATCCATCCGAATAGTTTGAGATTTGAGAACATCAAACATAATCATATTTTCAATTATACTAAAGATAATACGAACTATCGAGGTAGCATAAGTTCAGGCAGGTGGGGCACGTGTCGCGCATTGAAGCTTGGTGGGTTGGCCCGCCGCAGTTGGTACAAAATATCCCCTGGATATTGTTAAACCGTTCGCTGAAGTGGCCACATCGATGAATTAGTCGATCAACCACGCCCCGCATATCAAAGTAGCACAACACGCAAAATTTCGCCCGATCATTTTCGGTGAGATATTCGTAGTTCACTCAGCTCATGACGCCCCGGTTCAACCGATTTATTTGCTGCTGGTCCACTATGATTTCACGCACATAATGGACTCCCGTATCTAAGGCATCCCCCAATCCACTATCAAATGATTCCGTATCACTGTCCACCTCGGCCAGTTCCATGTTATCATGTGCAAGCACTTCTATGTCCGTCCACTCATCATCGTCATCATCGGTGATATCAATAACGTCTTCGTTTACCCCAACTTACACTTCGTCGTCATCGGCGATATTCACAACAACCCCCATCTTATCATCGACGAGATCGATCACTTCAATTTGGGTCGACATTTTTGTTAACTGATTTTCCGTTTTCCGACGCTTCCACAATGACACTTCGCAGGTTGAAGACTGGAATGGCGAAAACTGCTGTTCCGATCCTTCTTCATATTTCGATTTTTGGATCCTCATAGGCTTATAGTAGGGTGGGGGATGACCAACAGGTGTGAAATAGATTTCAACATTAGTTGGGACTTGTAGAAAAAAAAAACCTTGCAAGATGGTGCATCCTGGCCAGGGATAAACGAAAAGTTTTTTTTTCTTAACTATCCCTGTCGCGTAGGCAACTGCTGTACAGAAAAGTGTGCACTCGTGGAGGCGAAAGCAGTCCAGGCTCGCCAATCGTTGACTTTTGCGATCTCTACAGAACAGCGTCTAGGTCATGGAGACTGAACTGGCGTATTATAACGAGCATCTTACAGATTTCAATATATATTGCCACGTGTTCCAGTATGTATGAAGTCCAGCCTGTGACGAATCATGGGGCTCTTCGCAGAGCAACATCAAACCTATTCAAGTGACTGCTGAAGATGACTGCTTGAGGCTATACAGTTCTTACCAAATCAGCCATATTCTTAAGGCATTTTTTTTCTTCGTCCACGTTCGAAGCCAGCCTCCGAGCATAGGGAACATTTTGATAAAATAACATTCCGCTCAAGTAATGTCTTGGCTATCCAAAACACATATACGAAAACGACGTATTTATTATAAAACAGACAACTTTATGGATCTATGAACGGAGCATTTTTTTTAGGCTTCGACCGCTGATCCCACTGCATGCACCATTTGTGCATAGATGCACTCGCGGTCTGGAATATTCACAAAATACTTTTTTTTTGCTCCCGTTGAATTCCGACCGGCTCTTTCTGTGTATGTATTTATTTTTCATGTTTTCCACGATGAAAGATATCAACGCGATATTAAAAAACTCTGGTGGAGGTGATTCTTTTACATTTTCCGAGCTAGAAGGGAACGACACAATTTTTTTCTAATGGGAGACCATCTTTAATCATCGGCAGCGCTCAAAAGTGGCCACACTTTGAATAAAGCAGTGAGGTAACATATCTCTCTAGGAAGACTTTTCAACTCGTTAATATAGAGAACAACAATGAACCATCAGAAGAAATCTTGCACAACCACGCCACGCTCTTAAGTTCGATCGACGACTGTGCTGTGTGGGAGCAATAGATCGTCGAGTTCATCGAAGTACAGAAAACGCAAAGCCGAATTAAGTGCCAACGCTTATCAACTAAACATCAATAGTCATTGATAGGCCAAATACCGCATTTGGAAGGATTGGAGTATTCCATGTACAGGCATTGTATATGCATGGGTGCAGGACACAGCGGTGATGGGTTAATGTGGCGAGAACTCGACTTGAAAGCGTGATGGTCTATACTTTAACCCGGGCTCGATGAATTTCAACAACGTGGAAGTGGTTGAGCTTTACGAAAAATACGTAATCTTACAATAAATGTAAATAAGGATAAATCAATACGCGTTGAATGTTATATCTCATTGCCACGGGAAATAATGATTATGGGGGCTGCGATTAATGTGCAATCAAGAGATAATCCACGTTTCGCATGGGTGACAGTCACAGCTTTACACCCAGCTGAACGAAACAGTGACCATGGATCTTCCCACATTCATTATTCAACGGTATTGAATCCATCGAATATTGGATTCCCAGTAACTATAGGTCATATTTTAAAAAAAATTGTGCTTCAAAACAATTTATCCATCAATGTGTATACCACCGAAGAAGACATTCCTCCGATATGCGTGGCTCAGCATAAAAAAAAGAAAAGCATATCAATTTGCTATACATACAAGATACCGATGATAACAATGTATGACATATCACATATATAAAGAACTTGTCAAGCCTCGTGAGCGCAAAACAGAGACAACCATTAAAAAATATATATATATGCCATCGGTGTGTGAAGTTAACACAATTACTATATCGTCATATGTGGGAGACGAATGAAACAACAATTCATTATTTCGCAGGTGTCTGCATTACTTTAGATCAACGGATAAACTACAATCACATGAGATCGATTATGGAGCAATAAAGCACTGCACCATCCGACTATCAAATGATGCCGATAAGTGGCTCCAAATCATCAACTCCAATCGGAAAGTAACACATCCATTTACTGTAAATACCTATTTGGAGTGTTTTTGTTACTAATTATAGAGAGAAGATGAGAGTATGCAAAGTCTGATGCGAAGAACGTAGCAGAGGATATGTATCAATATCATGAAGTATTTACTATTCATTACCACATGTGTTTTTCATACGATGAATCGCTATCATAGTATCGATCACATCACAGCGCCGATTTCATATCATAGTTTGTGACGGAACTGGAAAAACTAGTGCTGTGCATAAAATACATTTTCTATGAAAATTGATGCACGTCATGAGTTAATTCTAATACCTTCACGCAATGGCACTAATTGTACATTCAGTCATCATTAACCACTAGAGGTAGAAGTTGAATTACTCAAGATACAATGGCGTATGCCCCACATAATATTAGATAAGATCAATAAATTATCATTACGTCGAACATTGGAAAGTGGGCGATACTTGAATATGAGTTTTCGCTCTTGGGATCTCTACGACTGTCCAAGGCTTCAAAGCCCAACGAACCATTCATGGACCGTAAAAGCTGCATGCCAACTAGAGATACCAAAATATGTAATTGGTGCGGTGCAGACTGGTATAAAAGATAATGTATGGCAAAGGACATTATATTATTCACCGACTGCAACCTCAGAGGTGCTAAACTTTATCTCAATTCATCATTCTTTTCTCAAGATGACTCGAATTTGGACTTCAAAAAAGTTTCGACATTTTGTTCAAAATGTACTCTCGAATTTGTAAGTACCATGATGACTGCAATAGTGATCGTTCTTTACTAACCATCGCCAAGTCTTAATGTAACGACCCTCTCACGGTTAATGATTGAACGAATCAGAACGAGCCTGTAAAAAGTGCTACCGTAGATGTGTGAATAGAGTTCGAATGCAAAGAAGATTCACCACCGAATACAACTGCATATTCTTTTGATCTTAAATGATCGCATTGTTGAATAATGTCCATTGACCGACATTATCCGTAAAATTGCATAGATCAGCAAAATCTGCGAAATACGAAGCATCGTGGTTGATTCGTAATCATCATGGTCTAATTTGGGCATATGGAAAAGTTCCATATAGCATGGCTGGAGATTCAATAACAGCTGAGGTTAAAGGTTCAACGGACAACGACATGTGTCCTATCGTATTGTTAAGGGTCATGAAAAACGAGAATAGCTAGCTCATATAATAAAAATGAAAAATTAGCTATTTATTGAGTCGTTCAATATAGACTTTGACGATATGGATGTCTCAAGTAATTTAGATGGAAGTTTTACTGTACGATGTGAAAAGCATAAAAACAGTTGTGCCTTACAAAATGTATTTGAAATATTTAATTGGTGGCTGAATCATAAAGATTCATGCAAATAAAAGAAATGTAACATTATGTACTTTGTATTCTCCTCACCCCGTACTTAGTTATCTCAGCATCACCTGATATTCGGTTGTGCAACTGAATATAATATTACTTTCGAATGTGAAACTCATTTTTTTTGTATGGAATTTGATTGAAAATAGATTAATATAATCGCCCAATGATAATCAAAGACATTCATCAGTTTACGTTCGTTAGATGTTCGTGAGCCATTTGTTGGAAGTTTGCGAGGAATTTGAAGATTTTCGATAGACGTTCGTGAAACGTTCCAGAGACTTCCGAAGACATTCATAAGACGTTCGAAGCCATTTAAGAGACGTTCGAAAATATTCATAAGGCGTTTGAAGACACGCATGAGGGGTTCGAAGAGTTTCAAGAGACTTTCTACGACGTTGATGATACGTTTGAAGATGTTCGTGAGACATTCAAGAGACTTTTGAAAATGTTCATAAGACGTTTGAAGACATTTATGAGAGGTGCGAAGACCTTCGGAGACTTTCGAAGACGTTCAAGATATATGTGACGATATTTATAATTCGTTTAAAGACATCGATGAGGGGTCCGAAGACGTTTAAGAGACTTTAAAAGACATTCACGAGGGGTTTGAAGACGTTCAAGAAACTATCGACTAAGTTCAAGAGACTTTCGACGACATTCATAATACGTTTGAAGACAGTCATGAGGGGTTCGAAGACGCTTAAGAGAGGCTTTCAAAGTCATTCAGGAGGGGTTTGTCCAAAGACAATCATAATACGTTTGAAGACATTCAAGAGACTTTCGACGACATTCATACGACGTTTGAAGACGTGCATGAGGCCTTCACAGAGTTTCAAGAGACTTTCTACGACGATCATGAGACTTTTGAAGATGTTCGTGAGACATTTAAAAGACTTCCAAAAACGTTCATAAGAAGTTTGAAGACATTCATGAGAGGTGCAAAGATCTTCAGAGACTTTCGAAGACATTCAAGAGATCTTTGACGATATTCATAATACGTTTGAAGACATCGATGAAGGGTTCGACGACGTTTTAGAGACTTTCAACGACCTTCACGAGGGGTTTAAAGACGTTCAAGACACTTTCGAATACGTTCAAGATACATTCGACGACATTCATAATACGTTTGAAGACGTTCATGGGGGGTTCGAAGACGTTCAAGAGACTTTCGACGCCATTCATAAGACGTTTGAAGACGTGCATGAGGCCTTCAAAGAGTTTTAAGAGACTTTCTACGACGATCATGATACTTTTGAAGATGTTCGTGAGACATTCAAAAGACTTTCAAAAACGTTCATAAGAAGTTTGAAGACATTCATTAGAGGTGCGGAGATCTTCAGAGACTTTCGAAGACATTCAAGAGATCTTTAACAATATTCATAATATGTTTGAAGAAATCGATGAGGGGTTCGACGACGTTTCAGAGACTTTCAAAGACATTCACGAGGGGTTTGAAGACGTTCAAGAAACTTTCGAATACGTTCAAGAGACTTTCGGCGACATTCATAATACGTTTGATTACATTCATGAGGGGTTCGAAGCCGCTTGAGAGACTTTCAAAGACATTTACGAGGGGTTCGAAGACGTTCAAGAGACTTTCGACGGCGTACATAATACATTTGAAGACATTCATGTGGGGTTCGGAGACGCTTCAGGGACATTCAAAGACATTCACGAGAGGTGCGAAGGCATTCAGAGACTTTCGACATCGATGAGGGGATCGACGATGTTTGAGAGACTTTCAAAGACATTCACGAAGGGTTTAAAAAGTTTAAGAAACTTTCGAATACGTTCTACAGACTTTCAACGACATTTAGAATACGTTTGAAGACATTCATGAGGGGTTCGAACACGCTTGAGAGACTTTCAAAGACATTCACGAGGGGTTCGAAGACGTTCAAGAGACTTTCGACGACATTCATAATGCGTTCGAAGGCATTTATGTGGGCTTCAGAGACTTTCAAAGACATTCACATTCATCCAGTTTTGGTGGAACGTGTTTGAGTTTGTTTGGGTGCGCACCCAAATAAACTCAAACACGTTCCACCAAAACTGTCTTCGCACCTCTCATGAATGTCTTCAAACTTCTTATGAACGTTTTCGAAAGTCTTTTGAATGTCTCAAGAACATCTTCAAAAGTCTCATGATCGTCGTAGAAAGTCTCTTGAAACTCTTTGAAGGCCTCATGCACGTCTTCAAACGTCTTATGAATGTCGTCGAAAGTCTATTGAACGTCTTCGAACCCCCCATGAATGTCTTTAAACGTATTATGAATGTCGTCGAAAGTCTCTTGAACGTATTCAAAATTTTCCTGAACGTCTTGAAACCCCCATGAATGTCTTTAAACGTATTATGAATGTCTTCGAAAGTTTCTCAAGCGTCTTCGAACCCCTCATCGATGTCTTCAAACGTATTATGAATATTGTCAAAGATCTCCTGAATGCCTTCGAAAGTCTCTGAAGGTCTTCGCACCTCTCATGAATGTCTTCAAACTTCTTATGAACGTTTTCGAAAGTCTCTTAAATGTCTCATTAACATCTTCAAACGTCTCATCATCGTCGTAGAAAGTCTCTTGAAACTCTTTGAACCCCTCATGCGTGTACTCAACCGTCTTATGAATGGTTTCAAACGTCTCTTGAATGTCTTCAAACGTATGATGAATGTCTTTGGACAAACCCCTCGTGAATGTCTTTGAAAGCCTCTCTTAAGCGTCTTCGAACCCCTCATGACTTTTTCCAAACGTATTATGAATGTCGTCGAAAGTCTCTTGAACTTAGTCGAAAGTTTCTTGAACGTCTTCAAACCCCTCGTGAATGTCTTTTAAAGTCTCTCAAACGTCTTCGAACCCCTCATCGATGTCTTTATACGAATTATAAATATCGTCACAGATATCTTGAACGTCTTCGAAAGTCTCCGAAGGTCTTCGCACCGCTCAAAAATGTCTTCAAACGTCTTATGGACGTTTTCAAAAGTCTCTTGAATGTCTCACGAACATCTTCAAACGTATCATGAACGTCGTAGAAAGTCTCTTGAAACTCTTCGAACCCCTCATGCGTGTCTTCAAACGCCTTATGAATGTTTTCGAACGTTTCTTAAATGGCTTCGAACGTCTTATGAATGTCTTCGGAAGTCTCTGGAACGTTTCACGAACAACTATCGAAAATCTTCGAATGCCTCGCAAACTTTCAACAAATGGCTCACGAACATCTAACGAACGTATACTGATGAATGTCTTCGATTATCATTGGGCGATTATATTAATTTTTTTAAATAAAGTTCCATACAAAAAAAATGAGTTTCACATTCGAAAGTAATATTATATTCAGTTGCACAATCCAATATCAGGTGATGCTGAGATAACTAAGTACGGGGTGAGGAGAATCCAAAGTACATAATGTTACATTTCTTTTATTTGCATGAATCTTTATGATTCAGCCACCAATTAAATATTTCAAATACATTGTCCAAGGCACAACTGTTTTTATGCTTTTCACATCGTAGAGTAAAACCTCCATCTAAATTACTTGAGACATCCATATCGTCAAAGTCTATATTGAACGACTCAATAAATAGCTAATTTTTCATATTTATTATATGAGCTAGCTATTCTCGTTTTTCATGACCCTTAATATATACGATAGGACACATGTCGTCGTCCGTTGAACCTTTGACCTCAGCTGTTATTGAATCTCCAGCCATGCTATATGGAACGTTTCCATATGCCCAAATTAGACCATGATGATTACGAATCAACCACGATGCTTCGTATTTCGCAGATTTTGTTGATCTATGCAATTTTATGGATAATGTCGGTCAATGGACATTATTCAACAAGGCGATCATTTAAGATTAAAATAATATGCAGTTGTATTCGGTGGTGAACCTTCTTTGCATTCGAACTCTATTCACATATCTACGGTAGCATTTTTTACAGGCTCGTTCTGATTCGTTCAATCATTAACCGTGAGAGGGTCGTTACATTAAGACTTGGCGATGGTTAGTAAAGAACGATCACTAGTGCAGTCATCATGGTATTTACAAATTCGAGAGTACATTTTGAACAAAATGTCGAAACTTTTTTGAAGTCCAAATTCGAGTCATCTTGAGAAAAGAATGCTGAATGGAGATAAAGTTTAGCACTTGTGAGTTTGCAGTCGGTGAATAATATAAAGTCTTTTGCCATACATTATCTTTTATACCAGTCTGCACCGCACCAATTACATATTTTGGTTTCTCTAGTTGGGATGCAGCTTTTACGGTCCATGAATGGTTCGTTGGGCTTTGAAGCCTTGGACAGTCGTAGAGATCCCAAGAGCGAAAACTCATATTCAAGTATCGCCCACTTTCCAATGTTCGAAGTAATGCTAATTTATTGATCTTATCTAATATTATGTGGGGCATACGCCATTGTATCTTGAGTAATTTAACTTCTACCTCTAGTGGTTAATAATGACTGAATGCACAATTAGTGCCATTGCGTGAAGGTATTAGAATTAACTCATGACGAGCATCAATTTTCATAGAAAATGTATTTTATGCACAGCACTAGTTTTTCCCTTTCCGTCACAAACTATGATATGAAGTCGGCACTGTGATGTGATCGATACTATGATAGCGATTCATCCTATGAAAAACACATGTGGTAATGAATAGTTAATACTTCATGATATTGATACATATCCTCTGCTACGTTCTTCGCATCAGACTTTGCACACTCTCATCTTCTCTCTATAATTAGTAAAAAAAAACCTCCAAATAGGCATTTACAGTAAATAGATGTGTTGCTTTCCGATTGGAGTTGATGATTTGGAGCCACTTATCGGCATCATTTTATAGTCGGATGGCGCAGTGCTTTATTGCTCCATAATCGATCTCATGTGATTGTAGTTGATCCGTTGATCTAAAGTAATGCAGACACCTGCGAAATAATAAATTGTTGTTTAATTCGTCTCCCACATATGACGATAGAGTAATTGTGTTAACTTTACACACCGATGGCATATATATATATATATATATTTTAATGGTTGTCTCTGTTTTGCGCTCTCGAGGCTTGACAAGTCCTTATATATGTGATATGTCATACATTGTTATTTTCGGTATCTTGTATGTATAGCAAATTGATATGCTTTTCTTCTTCTTATGCTGAGCCACGCATATCGGAGGAATGTCTTCTTCGGTGGTATACACATTGATGGATAAATTGTTTTGAAGCACAATTTTTTTTAAATATGACCTATAGTTACTGGGAATCCAATATTCGATCGATTCAATACCGTTGAATAATGAATGTGGGAAGATCCGTGGTCACTGTTTCGTTCAGCTGGGTGTAAAGCTGTGACTGTCACCCATGCGAAACGTGGATTATCTCTTGATTGCACATTAATCGCAGCCCCCATAATCATTATTTCCCGTGGCAATGAGATACAACATTCAACGCGTATTGATTTATACTTATTTACATTTATTGTAAGATTACGTATTTTTCGTAAAGCTCAACGACTTCCACGTTGTTGAAATTCATCGAGCACGGGTTAAAGTATAGACCATCACGCTTTCAAGTCGAGTTCTCGCCACATTATCCCATCACCGCTGTGTCCTGCACCCATGCATATAAAATGCCTGTACATGGAATACTTCAATCCTTCCAAATGCGGTATTTGGCTTATCAATGACTACTGATGTTTAGTTGATAATCGTTGGCGCTTAATTCGGCTTTACATTTTCAGTACTTCGATGAACTCGACGATCTATTGCTCCCACACAGCACAGTCGTCGATCGAACTTAAGAGCGTGGCGTGGTTGTGCAAGATTTCTTCTGATGGTTCATTGTTGTTCTCTATATTAACGAGTTGAAAAGTCTTCCCAGAGAGATATGTTAACTCACTGCTTCATTCAAAGTGTGGCCACTTTTGAGCGCTGCCGATGAATAAAAATGGTCTCCCATCAGAAAAAAATTGTGTCGTTCCCTTCTAGCTCGGAAAATGTAAAAGAATCACCTCCACCAGAGTTTTTTAATATCGCGTTGATATCTTTTATCGTGGAAAACATGAAAATTAAATACATACACAGAACGAGCCGGTCGGGGTTCAACGGGAGCAAAAAAAAAAGTATTTTGTGAATATTCCAGACCGCGAGTGCATCTATGCACAAATTGTGCATGCAGTGGGATCAGCGGTCGAAGCCACAAAAAAATGCTTCGGTCATAGATCCATAAAGTTGATTGTTTTATAATAAATACGTCGTTTTCGTATATGTGTTTTGGATAGCCGAGACATTACTTGAGCGGAATGTTATTTTATCAAAATGTTCCCTATGCTCGGAGGCTGGCTTCGAACGTGGACGAAGAAAAAAATACCTTAAGAATATGGCTGATTTGGTAAGAACTGTATAGCCTCAAGTGTCACTTGAATAGGATTGATGTTGCTCTGCGAAGAGCCCTATGATTCGTGACTGGCTGGACTTCATGCATACTGGAACACGTGGCAATATATATTGAAAACTCTAAGATGCTCTTTATAATACGCCAGTTCAGTCTCCATGACCTAGACGCTGTTCTGTAGAGATCGCAAAAGTCAACGATTGGCGAGCCTGGCCAGCTTTCGCCTCCACGAGTGCAAACTTTTCTGTACAGCAGATGCCTACCCCACAGGGATAGTTAAGACGAAAAAAACTTTTCGTTTATCCCTGGCTGCACCATCTTGCAAGGTTTTTTTCTACAAGTCCCAACTAATGTTGAAAACTATTTCACACCTGTTGGTCATCCCCCACCCTACTGTAAGCCTATGAGGATCCAAAAATCGAAATCTGAAGAAGGATCGGAACAGGAGTTTTCGCCATTCCAGTCTTCAACCTCCGAGGTGTCATTGTGGAAGAGTCGGAAACCGGAAAATCAGTTCAGAACGATGTCGAACCCAATTGAAGTGATCGATCTCGTCGATGATACGATGGAGGTTGTTGTGAATATCGCCGATGACGACGAAGTGGAAGTTGGGGTAAACGAAGACGTCATTGATATCGCCGATGATGACGATGATGAGTGGACGGACATTGAAGTGCTTGTACATGATAACATGGAACTGGCCGAGATGGACAGTGATACGGAATTATTTGATAGTCGATTGGGTGGTGCCTTAGATAAGGGAGTCCATTATGTGCGCGAAATCATAGTGGACCAGCAGCAAATAAATCGGTTGAACCGGGGCGTCATGAGCTGTGTGAACTACGAATATCTCACCGAAAATGATCGGGCGAAGTTTTGCGTGGTGTGCTACTTTGATATGCGGAGCGTGGTTGATCGACTAATTCAACGATGTGGCCACTTCAGCGAACGGTTTAACAACATCCAGGGGATATTTTGTACCAACTGCGGCGGGCCAACCCACCAAGCTTCAATGCGCGACACGTACCCCACCTGCCTGAACTTATACTACGTCGATAGTTCGTATTATCTTTAGTATGATTCAAAATATGATTATGTTTGATAAGCTAATGAGATGCATGATTTTTTATGTTCCAGGACAACGGATCCGCCGCGGATGTTCAACATAATATAATTTGAATGAACGAAAAACAAGCCAACACACACACACACACACACACACACACGCACCCACCAAAGATTTTATGTATAATATATGCTATGCAAGGTCATTGTTCAATTTAATTATTAATAATCTATTGTTTTATTGTCATTTAATTCTAAGCATTCTTTTTACCTCCCCCCCTTCCTTCCACACAAACACAAACACACACACACACACACAAAACACGCATCGACGCCGGCTTCCCCCTCCCGCCAGTCCCTTCACGGACCTTATGGCCCCCCTCCACAGAGGCCCTTCTGTGACGTCACACGCGCCCGGCGACCCCTCCCCCCTCCGCCGTACCGCCGCACTTGGCTTCCCCGCGCTGGAGCCTCCCGCCCCGCTCCCCCTGAGATCCCTGGGTTAGAATCAGTCCTGTTATACTACTGTGGTGCTTTTCAAGCAGGACGATATGAATCTCAAATACGTCTACAACGATCATATTAATACGGATATGACTTATACGTGCTTTAAAAACATGTGCGTGAAATGCTGGAATTCCGACAAGTATGCATTTGTCACGATTGATAAGGATAGCGACAAATACGAAGGTCGATATAGACAAGGTATTGATTGTTTTCTCACCATTGATAAATGACTCATCGCTGGTAGTCGAAGAGACAGTATTGCGCATGCCGTGGTAGTGACATCATGAAGAGCGAACAATTGCTGCGTGAAAAGAATGTATTGCGCGAAATTGCCAAGGCGAGCGATGCAATCAGACGAAAGCATCGAATGATGATAATTGGAAAAGATAGCGATGAGCAGAGAATGCAAGATGTCTTTAAGCCTATCGTGAGACCATTGGAGAAATTGGTGTCATATAAAAACGGTGAGGTGGTGGTGGTGAAGGAGGAAATCAAGGACGAAAAAGTGAGTGATGACGTTGAAGAAGGAGATGCGTTAAATAGTGCGAAACATCAGATGAAGGACGAGGCACAAGATTCCTTCAAGAGTGAAACCCAAGATTCGCTTAAATTTTTATATGAGGATGATGATGATGACTCGCAAAATGTCGATGAATTGATCCGTGAGTATATCCTGCTATTACAACCAAATAGAAAGGCAAGCTTGGATGTACTATATGGTGTACGGAATCTCGCAAGCAACAAATTAATGATTGGTAATTCTCCGATAATTTTCGACTCAACATATTTGCGTGGGAGATGCGAGTTATGCGAAAACTGTTGGATTAACAGAGCTGTTGTTTAAAAAGTGCCCAATTTCGAAACTCTCACATCGGACGATTTGTAAAACTATGAAAAGATTTTAATCTCGACGAATGCGCACAAAAAAATGTATAAGCCTAATGAGGCTATACGACGTAACACCAGCCACAAATTTAACACATATATTGCTAATATTGTTGATCATCATGTGGGACAGGGTATGCCAAAGTATATGCTAGCTAGAAAAAACACACAATCGGACTATATTTATTGGGACAATCCAAACGAGCTAGTGGATCGTCTTTGTTTACTCTTGGCATCACAAGCAGCCGGAAATTCGGCCCATGCGAATGGAATTATATCGATTATCGAGGAATTGCGTGAAGCTGAAATAATTTATTAAGTCGACATCGGAGAATTTACGCATTCTCATCATGAGTGTCGATGTGTTTAGACGTCATTCAAGTAGGAGTGTACTCCACAGTAAGCACGGTCCTCCAGGCCGACCCGGGAATGGCTTTAGAATTACCGCAGATGGTCATTATGACTTGGGGCAGAAACGATTGTGTAACATTGCAAATCCGGAAGGAGAAGATGACGCCATCACTCTAAGTGCGTTACAAAAGAAATCTCGAACTATCATTGAGAACATACGCAAATAAATGAATGAGACAATAAGATCAGTTGTTGGTTCATGGACTTGAAGCTACGATACGGGACATTGCAAAGACTCTCGAGGCCGATGTCAAAACTCTACAAGAATCGGTGATTCGTAATTCAAACGTCATTGCTGAATTGGATGCACGACTGAGTGGACTGGAAAATGAACGAAAAACGGGGCGCTCTCGTGCTGGAGCTACATAAGCCTGCTCGACAAAACTATTCGCGTCGACATGTGGACATCCGTGGCTTGGACGAAACCTGGCAAGCCGACCTCGTCGATATGTCATCATACGCTCGTCAAAACTCCAACCACAAATTTCTCCTCACCGTCATCGATACCTTCTCGAAATTCGCCTGGGCCGTGCCAATGCTGAGTAAGAATGGCAAAGATGCAGCAGCAGCAATGAAGTCGATCCTCGTTAAGGGACGCATACCGCAGGACTTACACGTTGATCGGGGAAAAGAATTCTACAATTGTGACTTTAAGGCCCTCATGAAAAAGTACAATATTCACATGTATTCAACATATAGCAACTTGAAGGCATCCATTTGCGAGCGTTTCAATCGTACATTGAACAACAAGATGTGGATGCAATTTAGTCTTCGCTGTAATTATAAGTCGATCGATATTCTTGATAATCTAATTGCCGAGTACAACGATTCTGTACACCGCACCATTAAGATGAAGCCGAGAAATGTCAACGCGGAAAATGAGAAGCAATTGCAGCAAATTTTCAATTAGCCTCCATTGAATAGATCGCCGAAATTCGCCGTTGGTGATAATGTGAGAATCAGCAAATTTAAGACCGTTTTCGAACAGGATTACACCCCAAACAAGACAATGGAAATATTTACAATATATCGTGTGAAAAAAACTCATCCCGTGACGTACCACTTGAAGGACCATGAAGATGAACCGATTGCCGGTGGTTCCTACGAATAAGAGCTTCTCAGGGTGAAGCACCCCGATATCTATTTCATTGAAGCGGTATTAAAGAAGCGCGGTAATCGAATGTTTGTAACGAGGTTAGGTTTCGACAATAGCCACAATAGTTGGATTAGTAAATCGGATTTGTAGTCGATAATAAAGAAAATGGAAAGATATGTATGTTTTATGACTCTTGACCTGCTGGTCGTCCCCGCATCCCTCCCAGGCCTCCGACCGACTCCACAGTAGGCTTGCTTCCCCCCTTCTCGCCGTCGCTCTTTTTCGTGGAACGTGAGGAGATGGATAGAGTGAATAAACACATGTGATTATAAAAAGTCCGCTTCTTTATTTACGGAAAATAATAAATCCATTCTTGCACAATTAAATATATACAACAAACATAATGTTTACATCGAGTGAACAAAATATATACATAATTTTCACGAGTTTTATACATCAATATTCACAAAAATATACACAATTTTACATCAAGGTTGTGGAAAAAAAATTACAAAACTTTTCACAACGGTATTCTGTAATGCCCCCATGGTAGGGTATCAGAGGTGCCAGGTATCATATACCGCTTATCATCATGAGCACTTAGAGCGATTTTCGTCTCACGAATGGTGTAGACCTTGTGCAACTTCAATCGAATACACGTTTGACTACGCATCATTTCAATGTCCTCCTTCAAGCATCGGGCATAATCGTCAAACGTGATTATCCTAGCGACAACACTGCTCTTGACACCTTCAACTTTTTTAGTATCCTTCTTACCCTCGACACGTGTCGCATACAATTTCGATCGAAGTTCAATGAACTTGGTCATAATTGCACCATTGCTTCGTCTTTCATGAGACCGGGTACCTTCTTGTTGTCAAGCGGCAGATCATACCTATTGCCCGCTGAATAGTCGCTCGTATCAAATTTTTCAATGTCGCACTTCATGTCTGCATATACATCTTCGCTCTCAATGGCATATATGAGGCTATCTGTATCGGTATACATCACTTTGCATTTATTCCGATACAATGGTACCATATACTTGTGATGAAATCCATACAAGCACGTTTTGGATATGTTGAGTATGCACATACCCACATATATCGGCTTGTTGAACTTCACCTCGAGATTGCGCAATTCTACGGCAACGAGGTTTTCGGAAAAAAACGCTTCGGCTGTGGAAGTTCGGCTTCGCAATCATTGCCTCCGCGCCATACCCGCCCTCCCATTTTGTCATCTACATGATTGCGCACATTCTCCATCGTTTTGCCAAACACTGCATTATTAATCAATTTGAATACATTCTTTTTAAAATCGTTTTTGGCCAGCGTTCGAAACTGAGTATTTAATTCGATATATGAACGTAGCCATGGGGATTGTGTGAATTGTAATACCCTATGTATTTTCGTGAGGCAAAGCCCATGACGTAAACATTGTTGTAAATTTCTGTAGTGTATGATGTAGCGTTTTATATCGCTGACGGTTGCTAGTAGCTTTTCCTGCTGCTTACCCGATGGTTTTTCGTGTATTGTGCAAAACGGTAGGCCTTTGTTCGCATCATGATTGGGGATATTCCAAGTCGACCTCAAGGATGTAGCCTGTAGGTGAAGCTAGTGCGATGGATAATGGATCAAACTTGGACACGTCGTTGACCTATCGAAAATCTGCATATGGCAAGGGTTGACACATTTCCTATCCATACAAATTGTTGACGTCAAAATACATCAAGTATGATGATGCTTTCGATGGATCAAACGACTCCATGTACTTATTATTAGCGTGTGCATATTGGTTTGAGCATTGACTGAGACCACCGCGTATACCCCGCTCAACGAATAAAACCATGTCGATGTCAGTTAGTAATTCAAACTTGACATTCGAGTGTTTTAACATTGCATCCCAGGTATGCCCCGGCAATGTGTAGTAATACGCGGGATCTAGATCATAGCTCTCAATGCACGTATTCCGAAAGTTTTCGAAAATATCAGCTAATAACGAGACATCTGTCTTCAAGTACAAATCGCTATAGTCACCCAGTGTTCGGATGGAGAACCGCTCCCAAACGTCCTCCGCATGTGCGTACTCGCTCTCGGATACTGTAGCATCTGTCAGGGAACTATAAAATGCGTCACGTGGTGGTAGGCAAGGGTCGTCTAGCTTGGTCACGTTATCAATATATTCATAAGGAAAGACCCCTTTTCGCGTCAGTAAATTGAAATCGTCTGTCGAGAGAGTTGGGAACTGCATGCGTAAAATTTTGAGTTTGTCCTCGGTCAAAAATGAGGCTAATTTGTCGAGACTGGTGTTGAGGAATTCGTACGAATCGATGAAGCGCAATTGGATCCTATGTTTTAAATCGTCTTTAATTTCAATATGTTTCGTGAAGGAGATGTATGTGTCCTTTGTAGTTGGAAGCACATTGGTTCTTCCTTCGAACGCTGTGGCTACTTCCTTGATTATAAAATGCGCATCATAGCCGGATAAATTGTGGAAAACTACAGGAATGAAAAATGACTGTTTGTAATTTAAGTTACAGTTGGAATGGGCAGGGCCTCTATAGCGTCCAGTCACATGGCAATGATCTCGAACGCGTACATCTTCTTGCGCAAATGGTTTCTTACATATGTGACATTGAGTCGCTGCTCGAAAACTAGCCCACTCACTCGGTGTTAAATATACCATTGGCACGTTGTCGCAGAAAATTTCTTTTATCCGCAGTGCCAGATTTTTGACGTGACAACGTCTTATAATTCGATGGAGCCGGCTGCACGCACGAAAAACATGACTCATGCGGCGTTACCTCGCTCTGAGGCGTTCCATCTAAGGCTTGAAGTGCAAGCGAGAGCGCGGAACGAGCGACAAAGAGGCACAATCGGCCTCCGCGTTCGGCAGCGTTCGACATCTGTCTCTCTCCTACTTGAGTGATGGCCTCTGCACACTGCGAGCGACGAGCGACGAGCGATGAGCGATATCCAACGGCAACGTCACTCTCATAGAGCATTTCCGTCATACTCGAGCTCTCATTGGATATCGCTCATCGCTTGTCGCCCATCGCGCGCAGTGTGCAGAGGCCATGAGCGATGCATCCGCGTGGACAGCTGCTATACAATAATACATTTACATGTTTTCGTCAAGTATGAAGTGCAGTGAAAAGTGAATGTGGTGTCAATTGTTTATAGCAACGATAATTGCGGCGATAAAGGTAATGATTCTTTCGATATTAAATATATGTTCAGTGATATATTGTCGAATATTCGTGCTTTCATCATTAAAATAAATAGCATCGGTCCGCTAGTGCAGCGATTGTAGGTTATGCTATAATTGACAAAACTATAACAATAAGTTAACAGAACTATTTCACGATGAGTAAAAAATCAATTGCTTTACTATTCGATCGAAATAATTATCGAGCGTAGCTATGATTAAAAAAAATTAAAACATAAATGTTAAATCTTCCACATATCATAACAAAGTGTCTGAAATGACAGGTTGGACCAGCCAGCCGTCAAAGGGAACAATTTTCTCCTATATCAAACACATTGAGGCGGGCTTTTTAAAAGCTAGAGTTACAAAAATTTTAATGATGTTTCCAAATTTTTAATTTTTAATTTAAGATTTATGAACAATAATTTAATCACAGTTTATTCTTATAATAAATTATTCAAAATGATTACTTTTTTACAACAAATTACAATCAAATTTGCAAAAATAATTAAGTAACTAATTGAACAACAACTTTTATTCAGTTTACTCGCTGAAAGAAATAATGTCAATACAAATTTTATTATTCTAAAATAATAAATTCAAAAATTAAATGTTAACACTCGAGTAGAAATTTAAACAATAAATTGTATTCAAGTATTTTGTAAATTTAAAATGATTTTCTGAACAAAGAATTTTATGAAAAAGCACATTCATACTTGTAAAAACTATGTACATTGTAAAAAAAATAAATAAATAAAAATTGACATAATTGTATTTATGCGTACAAATGAATGTAACTTGATCAATTCAATTGTCATTTCCATTTACCTCCTTCTCTATATCCATGCAAAGTATCTGTCAAACAAATAAAATTAAAATTTTCTTCTGAAAAATGAAACCATTCCATCAGTATTTTCTTATGACGTTGTCACGTTCAACTATCGTCAGTAAACCGACTTTACAGACAACCGATTTTTAGTTCTTCGACAAACCACGATACACAATCAGCACTGCAACGCGAGTGATATGAAGATAATGAATCGTCATACGAACAACGCACATAGTATCCGATGCTAAATACTTCATGATGTTGATACATATCTTTCGCCAGGTTCTCCCCATCGGTCTTTGCCAGCACACACTCCAAATCAGCATACACCATCAAAGGATGTCGCTCTTTCCGGCTAAAGTTGATGAACTGGAGCCACTTATTGGTGTCGTTTGGTAGTCGAATTGCACAGTCGTTTATCGCCCCACAATCGACCTCATGCGATTGCAATTTTTCCTCGGCACCGAAGTAGTGCAACCACCTGCAAAAAAAATATTGTTTTGTTTAATTCGTCAAGCATATATAATGACAAATATATATATATAATGGTAACTACATACCGATCACAGATCTATTTTTTATGCTCCATTTTGGTTACTTGTGCCCTCACGAGTCTCGACAGATTCTTTATCTATACGAAGTGCCCCACATTGTTGTCCTCAGTATCTTGCATGTACCGCAAATTGATGTGCTTTTCCTTCCTGTGTTGAGTGACTCGTATTGGAACAATGTCCTTTTTGGTGGGGGTGGTATATACGTTGATCGATACATTGTTATTAAATTCAAATTTTTAATTTGATGTATCGTCACTGGGAATTCGATATCCTCGGACCAGATTCAGTACACTCGAATAATGCGGATAAGAAGGTGGACGGGCACTGTCTCGTTCGGCTGGGTATAGAGCAGTGACAACTGCCCACGCGAAACATGCGGTATTGTTGGATTTGATGTTAATCACAGCCCTCTTCAACATCATTTCCCGCGGTAATGATATGGAGCACCCAGCACGCATCGGATTATACTTATTCACATTTATCGTGAGGTTAAGTATTTTCCGTAGAGCCCAGCCATCAATAACACGCTGTTCATACCACTCATTCGAATCGCTCGTGTTAAAGAGTTCACAGTTTCGCGTGTTGACACTTTTATTAGCATGTTTATCTCCACTCGCGAATTCACCATTGAACACCGTATTAACTTTGATACTGTTGTGCTTGCAGATAATATTTTATACATGTTGAAGCACTACGTCCCGAGCATCATTAATAAATTGTTTTGGCTTGATGTGACTGCGATTGATTACAGAACCAGTCAATATTCGACTCTTGAATGATGTGTCAATCTCACGCCAGATTAATCCATGATTACCATGCCCTGCGCCCGTGTGTATAAAACGGCTGCATACAGAATTCTTCAATCCTTCCAGACGCGCTATTTGGGCTATCAGTGACTGTTGATGTTCAATAATCAAGCGCGGGCGCTTAGTTCGGATTTGCGTTTCTAACACTTCGATGAACTCGACACACCGTTGCTCCCACGCAGTAAAATCTTCGAACGAACTTAAAAGCACGGCTTGATCGTGCAAGCTTTGTTCAATGTTGTTATCCATAGTAGTAAGTTGGAGATGACTTCCGCGATGTTAGCTGACTGACCGCTTCGATTCAAGTGTGGCCAGTTCGGAGCGCAGCAGATAATAAAAAATATAAAAAAATGGCTCCCCATTCGGAAGAAAAATTTCGGCTATCCCCTATATCTCGGGGGAAAAACCGGACTTTTTCCGATATCGTGTTGGTATAGATTGCCCAAGGAAGAAACGACATGGAAAACAAGTCGGGATGCATCGGGTTGAAAGATGTATTTTATGGGTCCTGCAGCTATGCTCAAGTGGTCTATCGGCATCAAAGGCCTTTGACGATGAACCCCTAAAGTTGATAGTTTTTTCCCACGAAAATACGTCGTATTCATCTATGTCTTGGAGGCAAGTTGCGCATTCATGGCAATCCGAAAATGTGTGGAGATCATAGAAGTCAATGCTTGATGAGTCTGGCTAGATTTTTTTCCAGAGTGCAGCTGTGCTCCGGTGGCCCATCTGCGGTCAAACACCCTTTGATGATAGATCTCTTAAGTTTATAGTTTTTTCAAGAAATCCCGACTTGTCAAGACCTGTCTCGGGTATCGGCGAGAGTCGTGACAGGAGTGGACACGCAAACAAATATTTTAAAGATTTCGGAAATGAAACCAAGCGCATCACAACTGCATTTCATAAATAAACGGCTTTGAAAAGCCGCCCCTTTCATGTATCGCTTCAAATTAACGAAATTTTCCTACCCATATATGGCCATTCCATGCACACATCGTGTGTGTGTGAGTTTTATTTTCACACGGACTAAATAGTGTAGAAAGAAAAACACTGCATCGATGCTAATCTTTTTTATGTCTATAATAAATTAGGAGATTTATGGGTTTTCAACGGTCACTCACCACTACCTGACCCTCGCCTCCACAAAACACTCGCCAACAGCGGCTTCCCCCTCTCGACAGTCGCTCTGCGGACCACATGGCTACCCCCTCCACAGAGACCCCTGGCATGACGTCACGTCCCCACGCTGGACCGCCTCTCTACCAGGCACTTGGCTTCCCCGCGCTGGACCCCGCCGCTCCGCTCCCCCCTGAGATCCCTTCGCTAGAACCGCTCTAGTACATCTACTCGCAACCAATCACGGTAATCAACCGATATATTCATGACCAATGGACCAATCCCCGAAGAACTAAATGACCAAGACCACATTCTTCCTAAGGTTCCTTCTCCCACTATCGAACCCCTCCTTATTTTCATATAAAAAAAGACTTCCTTCCTGAAGCAGTCTTCCAACAGTTTCCAGCGCGTTCAGATCAAGTCTCCCGTCATCCACCATCAAATCGAGTTCTTCTATCGAGTCGCAATCCCAGTCTCCCGACAATCTTCATCGAATTCAGAGCTCAACGTTCTGTCAGCCAAATTCGAATCAAGTTCTTTTATCGAGTATTAATTCTGCTCAGCGTACTAACGGTGTTATTGCGACTATTTTCCCTTGAGTTACTACATATAACTTCGATCCTCAGTTCGCGTAAGCGGTCGAAAATCCGTGACTCACTTCGTGCATTCGTATAAAGCATCAAGTGCCGGTCACAGTACACATATAGACAGATATCTCCGCGCCGACTGAAAATCTTGTGCAAGTATTACCAACCACTTTACCAGCGAGCGCAGCAGGGTACCACCGAGGGCCCTCCGTCTTACGAGCGTCAGCCGATATTTTTTCGAGCGAGCGCATACACGAACAACGAATGTAAGCGAACTGTATAATCCTTTTCTATTTTTGTATCATGTGTATTACTCTTGTGTTTATCAGTTAATCACTTCAATCCGACCCCTAATTTGTAATAAACCAAGAGTCAATGATACACACGTGTCGAATTATTCCTCAATATCGAAATATCGCGTCAATTCCTTAATTCTATTCTTTCCCACGCACTACCCCTTTTTACCCTCACCCCGTGCTATTGCGCTAGGCGTAGGTAACAAAGAGGGATACGAAAATATTATGCTCTCATCCCTTCCGGATGTGACATAGTACTTTATAGTAATAAAGTAAGTAATGTCATACATGAATGACAACATCCGGTCCTCCAAAATCTAATTTTTATGTTTCATAGGTTAAATTTTATTCATAATATCCAACCACGTATTTAAAAAAATGCCTATGTGTACTGTGTAGTCGTAAAAGAAATTGTATCATAAACTGTACCTACATTCCATACTGTTATGCAGCAACATTAAATTTGCATTTTGACTGTATCACGTTGTACTTATCAACTACTATTAATCTATTACATCGTATAAGCGCATTACACTAGATCAGTCACACTCGAGTACATCGCCTTTTCTTGTAGCGAACGATTTGCGTATTCGTATATATTGCCTTATCTCGTAGCTGTGTGTGCTTCTCGTATAATGATATTCATATACTCTCATTCGAATCGACGACTTTTTTTAACCGTTTTGGTACTACACAATTCTTTCTTCCGGCTATACATCGAATCATTATGTCGCTTAATAATTCGTTGACTCATTGGAAAATTGAAATAATCGTTATCGTTAATCAACGATTTTGTGTGAAGAAAACCCTGCAAGGTCTGTGTATCCAAACGATTTCTGAATTTTGTTTTGTTCAGATTCACCTAGGAAAATATTCGTTCTGCGTTTGCACTTGAGTGTGGCAATGAACGCAAATTCAAAACAAACTTTGAAAGTAGAGGAAATTTTGGGGTGCCATCACCACCACACTTTAGGTTTAGAACCATGACACAAAACTTGCACGTAGAGCTTGCTTCAGTGTCCGTTGCTAGATTTGTGTTACAGAGCTCTCTCCATTCGTTATCCAAATCGTTTAACTCATTTTCTTTGACCAAATGTGGAAAGCTGTAGGCAAGAGCAGCGATTGAAGAGGCAGGCATCATTCCGATTCTCGTGAAATTTTCGGAGTCTAACAAACTCGTACTATACGTCTTCGAGAGGAATATAGAAGCTCGGGTTATTTACGTCCACGTCTTCGAGATTCGTTTTCTTGAGATAATCCGGTTTCATAAAGCATTCTAGCAACGACCGAAATACTGCCATTACTCTCTCGGAAAGTTCGTGCAATGTTGAATCTTTAGACTGCATTTCAATGTTCAAATTGTGAAAGAACGGCAATGCGTACTCGAGTAATTGGAGGCAGATTTTCGCGTACTGTTCTCGCAACCGGGTTGCGATCGTCTCGGCTGCAAGTATTTTTCCAGTCATTGCCGCTTTTTTGAAGTACTTAACGAGAGCGTCATAGGGCTCAAGAAGTCTTTTGACCACAGATAGAACGGATAGCCATCTCGTTTGACTGGGTTGCAGCATCTTGTGAGGTTTCAAATTCAACAACGTTTGGAACTCTTTGAACTCACTTAGTCTTTTATAGCTGTTGTTGAGATAATTGTAGACGTGTTTACAATTATCTTTAATTATCCTTGGCAACGTTGTGAATGCGTAGCTGCACATAAGGCGAATGAGTGTCAGAAGCACTTCATTGATAACAAATTTGGCATGTTTTCAGAAAGCAGAACGGCGAGGGAGTGATTCACTCTAAACGTGGTGCTCGCACCATCCGAAGCCAACCCTGTATAGTTTGTCTTGTACGGAATTTGATTTTCCGCGACGATACTGACAAGGCAGCTGTGGAGACTCCGGGCTTTAGCATCCGCGACGGGTATGAGCCCGAGAAATTGATCCGTTGCCGATTTGCCATCAAAATATTTGGCAATTATTACGAGATGGGGGCGGGGGGCGGGGGTCCCGCGCGTGGCACACGGGGTATGACGCCACGGCGGGCAGGGTAAGGCCAGGTAGTGGAGGAGCGAGACGGTGTCTGCGGCAAAGGGGGGATCAAATAGTGGCTGGTACTCGTTGAAAAGCCATGAAAGTTTTTGTAGTTTTTATCGTATAACTCGGAATTATCAGCCTCACTATGGACAGATGTGGGGAAACTACTATAGATGGCTAGAAAAATGTCCACCAATAAAAAACGCTAACTGCCATATAAAGGGCGCTCGTTCAGAGACTCATAAAAAAATGCATTATTTATTGCATGTAACTGCAGGTATGAAAGGTGTCAATAAGAAAATTCAGCCCGTCGCGGTATCATTCCGAAAGATTACGTCAAGATGTGCACATGTGCGAGTATGTACGCAGTTGATCCGGCCAAGCACCCAATGGACTTGACCAAAAACGAGCTCGAACAGGTTCCAAAGGTCTTGCTCCAAAACGAGCTCGAACAGGTTCCAAAGGTCTTGCTCCAAAAATATTGGGGTGAATTTATTGGTTTATTCTGGGATCATTTGGCAGAGCATCATCGAAACAACAGTGAAGTCATATCATATCGTACATGCATAGAGCATTAAAATACGCCACAGATAAAATATCACATTGATGGCCCTTCACCTCAACGCTGGCAGTGTGATAAATGCTGTGGAAATTCTCTACGTACGGGGTTCTTCGAACGTGTTTGAACCCGTATTCATTTTGCGAGTGTGAAAAATGTCGGGGGGTAATTCTCTACGTACGAGGTTCTTCGAACGTGTTTGAACCTGTTTTTCACGACTGGAAAGTGGGGAGAAGTTTGAACATTTGAGTAGGAGGGTTTCGAGGGAGCTTATAATTTCGTGGACGAAGATCAGGCTACCACATAACATCAACATCTCTCCAAAAGGAACTTTGAAAAGAGAAAAGTGTGGAAAATGGATTTCACGAGTATCACCAAAGTCAGCCGGATGACGGAATTCCTTCCAAAGAAGAAGCTGTTAGAAATCCCCGTTCACTCGGATCATCGAATCTCCGACATGAGGATCGTACAAACCAAGTTTGGGAAACGCTACATCACGGACATCGCAGATGAGTTCTCTGTCTTCTTACTGGCACGACTTGTGAAGGCCTCCGACCAAGATCCGACAATGTTCGAGACAATGCTGCAAGTGGCACGCGATGGTCAGCTCTGCATGCGGTACATTGGTGGGAAATACAACAGTGTCGAGTTCCGTCGTCTCTGAGCATGGTGGAAAAGACAAAATTCGTTGGAACACCATAGTCTAACAGCTGTCCGCATCATCGAGAGTATGCTGCAACTGGTCAACTCAGTGGTGGGAAATACAACAGCGTTGGTTCCATCGTCTCCAAGCATGGAGACAAAATTGGACCCCATCGTCGAACGACTGTTCGTAATCGTCCCTTTTTTTCAAAGTGCTGATTATATACAAATGTATATGTTTGATCCAATTGTAAATAATGGATGTTTTCCCCGCAGAATAAAGAATACAAAAGATATATATTTTCATCAAAATATCTTTGATTCATTTTTTTTAATCCCTCGCTCACACAACGCTTCGTATACCCTCAACCAGCTTTTCCGCGATTTTGAAATTTCATAGACGCAGTTGAATTTCTGGTGTTGAAGGAATGATGCGGGCATTTGAAGTTTGCGATTTTCGGCAGCTTCTGCAGCGATGGACAATCCAGGGTCTCCAAGTCGATGACGTTTGTCGCAGGATCCGTGAATCTTGATAGCCATGCGCCCTTTCTCGAATCCCTTCGCATAGATGGTTGGAGCTCCTTGCAAGATTTCTCGAATTGTCGTTCTAGCTGCCTCGTATGGTATGCCGCTGTGTTTCCATCGTATTCCATGGAAATTGCATTCCAGCCACTTGTTTGTTGTTTTGTACTTGGCCGGTAAATAGTCCCATGCAAATGGTGTGTCAAAGATGAGCGTCAGCGGTTCAGCATCCTTGTCGGGGAGTTTGACGATGGACATCTCCTTTAGGACACATTTGTTGATGGCTCTCTTGAAGCCCTGCACATAGAGGATAAACTCCATGTTGACTGAAGTGGACACGAATCATCGGCATAAATTTATACCAATTTTCAACCCCACCACTGATTGGATTGTGCTCGACAATACGATCATGGAGGATCATGCAGTATGCTGAAGTTTGTTGCGGAATATTATTTTTCAATTCGAACTCAAGATGCACGTCAACATGGCCGGACTTGAGATACTTGTTTTGCTTTGACCAGTCAATGACAACAAGGGGGGCTTTTTCTAAAAATTCAATTCTGCTCAGCCATGGGTCAGCCTCTTTGTTGTAATAGGTCGGTTGAAAGTTTGCGTACATCTCGTGGAGTAGGGCAAATTGATTTTCATCAATGCTCAAATTAAAATTTCCATATGGGTAACATTGGGAGTTGAGGTATAGTTTGACATCGCTCAGGTTACAATGATCAAAAGTGGCTCGCATTTTGCTGTTTCTTATGTTTCCGCCCCGTCTGCAGCGCAAGTACGACATATCGTGGCTTCTCCAACTGATTCGAGGTTTTCACAGACCACACGTGCTTAGAGGTGGCAGGCAGCAATGGATATGCATACAATTCCCATGTTCGGAATCATGGAGATTGGTGCGTCTTTGGCGAGAAACTTTAACAGCTGAATTTTAACAGAAACTTTAGCAGCTGATCCGAGACTGTTATATACGGTACGAGCCATTCTATTGTATGCAATACGAGTTTGTCGTCTTCGGGCGCTGTTTGTAGAATGTCATTGTCATCGGTCTTTGATCTCGTGAGAATCAACTCGTGCTTGGCATTTACAACAATTTCACGATAATCTTCGGCAAACCCGAGGAGCATGCGGGTATGCTCCTCGTGTTTGCACACATCAACACAGTGGTATGCACACATCAAAGTTTCCTGATACATCTACAATCTGCTTAGTCTCTTCAACATCCAGCCATCCAGAGCTCTCGAGCATATAGCTCTTGGCCGGTGAGAGAGATTAACATAGAGATCGCAGTTTCTTAAACAAATGACAATTGACTCATTGACATGACTCATTGTTGACGAGACTGGTAGCAGCGGTTGGCGTCCCATCACGCATGCATAATTTCCCACATATGTGTAGGGAACCCTTGATTGGCAGGATAAAGAGCTCTGCATGTTGGATAGCAATATGGATTTCATCGCTGATATTGCAGGTTGAAGATTCATATGGCTGATGAGCGTGAATATCGCAATGGATGATGGATTCATCAAAGACGACAGGCGTTTGAATGTTTACGATTTCTTTCTCCATTTCACGGAGCAGATGCACAGAGCACAGACTAAATATTTTTTACACGCTTTCGCCACGCACTTTGAAACTGAAATTCTTCAAGAGTAGCACCTTTTGAGGTTTTTAGCACTTTGGGCGCTGGCCGACGACTGATTGTTTTTATCCATGGTTGTTTACTGTTATTGGCAGATCTATTGAAAATTGTACCCATCACGACTTTATATGCAGGCATATGGTGATTACTTCACCGCGGAAATTGACCAAATCACCGTTCTAATCCACTATGCGAAGCTGTATCACGTCAATCCTTCGACTCGTGATTGGCAGGTAAATTACGTGGGAGGGAACTTCAATGATCTTATAGCCCGGTGGCACAAATGGAAAGAATTCGTAAATTGTATGTCCTTTTTGTCTGTTAATATAGGCACCAGCGGAAATGTTGCACTCAACGCGTAGGGCATTCACTTTGAGAATGGCTACAGGAAGGTCAGATTCGTGTCATTTATCGGCTTCCAATTTGCGTGCGGTGAAGCCTAGTAGATGCCCATTAGAATCTATCGGCTCAAAATTTACACCATGATCAAACTAGATCTCACGGCGTAGCGTATTATTATTGGGTTTAATGCTGACCTTCATGTTTTTACGTGAGAGCTCTGCTTGTACAAACGTCTCAATATCCTCCATTTCATAACTGGCCGTAGGTATCGTCAACACCTCATCTCCCACGTAAAGTTTATCGTGCTCAACGATGATATTGGGAATCGAGTTGAAGGTTAACAATTCTACAAAACCGAGAGTATAATTTTTGTGTGGTCAGAGTTCGCTGAGGGCAACGTATTGCGCCTCGAATGTGGACGATTAGCCAGATTTTGTCAATGCTAAATTGATCCATTTGATTTTTGCTAATTGGATCCGTTGCTAATTTGATCAAAATTGAATTTTTGAATACGCAATATCATGTCGTTTACAAGCCGTATCCAGTGAATTTATGCCGCGATCACCACGAGCAAGGCGCTCGACCAACTTTGTGACTGGTCCACAATACTGATACCCAGGCAGATGTAGATCAACGGGGTAGTAGTTTGTTGATTAAGCGGATTGACTAAACCTTTACCACACTTGCTATGCACAATCATGTCTAAAGACAATACGCGACTGACAAATAATTCCTATAAGAATCCTATTTATATGATTTCACCGTGAGTCGTGTGTGAGATGACGTCCAAGAAGCAAACTATCGGAGGTGGACTTCCCGTGATAAATTTCGATGAGTTTATTGAAGACGGCGGGAGGAAGAAGAAACAAAAACGTCATCGGAATTCATTGCCGGATAGCATACGTGCATTGTTTTGCGGTCCATCGAATTGTGGGAACACCAACGCTTTGCTCACTCTCATCATCCATCCTAATGGTTTGACATTTGAGAACATTTACTTGTATTCCAAATCGTTGAAGCAGCCAAAGTATAAGTTGCTCGAACAATTACTCCAACCTGTGAGTGAACTTGAATATCATCCATTCGAGGCGGATGAACGAGTGATAGCACCGAGTGATGCTCGATCCAACTCTATATTCATCTTTGATGATATAGCATGCGAAAAGCAGGATAATGTTAGAGCCTTCTTTTTCCTGGGAAGACACGAGATTGTTGACAGTTTTTATCTTTGTCAGACGCACACGCGTATCCCCAAACATCTTGTGAGAGATAATGCAAATTTTGTGGTGCTTTTCATGCACGACGATATGAATCTCAAACACGTCTACAACGATCATATTAATACGGATATGACTTATACGTGCTTCAAAAACATATGCACGAAGTGCTGGAATTCCGACAAGTATGCATTTATCACGATTGACAAGGATAGTAGTATTAATGAGGGCCGATATAGACAAGGGTTTGATTATTTTCTGACCATTGATGAATGACTCATCGCTGGTGGTTGAAGAGACAGTATTGTACACGTCTTGACAGTGACAACGTGAACAGCGAACAAGTGTTGCCAGAAAAAAATGTATTGCGTGAAATTGCCAAGGCGAGCGATGCAATCAGAGGAAAGCGTCGGATGATGAAAATGGGAAAAGAGAGCGATGAGCAGAGAATGCAAGATGTATTTAAGCCCCTTAAGTGAGACCATTGGAGAATTGGTGTCGTATCAAAACCGTGAGGTGGCGAAGGAGGAAATTAAGGATGTAAAAGTGAGTGATGATGTTGAAGAAGGAAATGCGTTAAATAGTGCGAAACAACAATTGAAGAATGAGAAACAAGATTCCTTCAAAAGTGAAACCCAAGATTCGTTTTAATTGATATATAAGGATGATGATGACTCGCAAAATGTCGATAAATTGATCAATGAATATCTCCTGCCATTACAAACAAATATAAAGGCATGCTTGGATGTATTATATGGTGTACGGAATCTCGCAAACAACAAATTAATGATTGGCAATTCTCTGATAATTTTCGGCTCTCAACATATTCGTGTGGAACATGCAAGTTATGCGAAAACTGTTGGGTTAACGGAGCTACGGTTCAAAAAAGTGCCCAATGTCGAAACTCTCACACCGGACGATTTGAAAAACTATGAAAAAATTGTCATCTCGCCGAATGCGTACAAAAAATTTGCGCACAAATTCAACACATATATCGCAAATATAGTCGATCATCATGTGGGACAGGGTATGCCAAAGTATTAGCTAGCTGGAAAAAAAACCCAATGGGACTATATTTAATGGGACAATCCAAACGAGCTAGTAGATCGTCTTCGCTGACTTCTGGCATCACAAGCAGCCGGAAATTCGGCACATGTGAATGAAATTAATTCGATTATCGAGGAATTGCGTGAAGCTGAAATCATTTATTGACTCGGCATTGGAGAATTTACGCATTCGCAACATGAGTGTCGATGTGTTTGGACGTCATTCAAGTAGGAGTGTACTCCACAGTAAGCACGGTCCTCCAGGCCGACCCGGGAATGGCTTTAGAATTACCGCAGATGGTCATTATGACTTGGGGCAGAAACGATTGTGTAACATTGCAAATCCGGAAGGAGAAGATGACGCCATCACTCTAAGTGCGTTACAAAAGAAATCTCGAACTATCATTAAGAACATACGCAAATAAATGAATGAGAGTAGTCAGTTGTTGGTTCATGGACTTGAAGCTACGATACGGGACATTGCAAATACTCTCGAGGCCGATGTCAAAACTCTACAAGAATCGGTGATTCGTAATTCAAACGTCATTGCTGAATTGGATGCACGACTGAGTGGACTGGAAAATGAACGAAAAACGGGGCGCTCTCGTGCTGGAGCTACATAAGCCTGCTCGACAAAACTATTCGCGTCGACATGTGGACATCCGTGGCTTGGACGAAAGCTCGCAAGCCGATCTTGTCGATATGTCATCCTACGCGCGTCAAAACGCTAAGTACAAATTTCTCCTCACCGTCATCGAGACATTCTCAAAATTCGCGTGGGTCGTGCCAATGCTAAGTTAGAATGGCAAAGATGCAGCAGCTGCAATGAGGTCGTTACTTGTTAAGGGACGCATACCGCAGAACTTACACGTCGATCATGGAAAATAATTTTACAATGGTGACTTTAAGGCCCTGGTGAAGAAGTAAAATATTCACATTTATTCAACATATAGCAACTTGAAGGCATCCATTTGCGAGCGTTTCAATCGTACATTGAAGAATAAGATGTGCATGCAATTTAGTCTTTGCTGTAATTATACGTGGATCAATATTCTTGATAACCTAGTAGCCGAGTACAACGATTCTGTGCATCGCACCATTAAGATGAAACCGAGGAATGTCAACGCAGAAAATGGGAAGCAAATATTGCATCAAGTTTTCAATAAGCCTCGACCACCAATGAAAAGATTACCGAAATTCAGCATTGGTGAGAAAGTGAGAATCAGCAAATTTAAGAGTGTTTTCGAAAAGGGTTACACTCCAAACTGGTCAACAGAACTATTTACGATATCTCACGTGAAAAAAACACATCCTGTGCCGTATCGTTTGAAAGATAAAAATGAACCGATCACCGGTGGCTTCTACGAACAAGAGCTTCGGTGTCAAGCACCCCGATCAAGACCCCTATCTCATTGAAGCAGTATTAAATAAGCTCTGTAATTGAATGTTTGTAAAGTGGCTAGGTTTCGACAATAGCTACAGTAGTTGGATAAGTAAATCCGATTTGTAATCGACAATAAAGAAATTGTGACCGACATTTTTATGACTTTCTACTTCTCCCCCCCCCCCCCCCCCCCGCACGTGGTGCTCTTTCTCTAATCCCTTTTTGCTCACTCTCTAAAAGTATATGAGGATGAGGAAAATAATAGATGCGCATGGATTATAAAAATGCCGTTTACTGGCAGGCAAAAATCCATTTTTACAAGATCACATATTTTTACACACAGAAAAATGTACATAGTTTTGACAAGTTTTTCATCGAGTTAATATTTACCTAAAATATATACAATTTTCACAAGTTATGTACATCAAGTTATTATTTACACAAATTTATATAATTTTACATCGACTTTATACAAAAAAATGTACGTAATTTTGACGACGTTATGCTGTAATGTCCCCATGGGAGGGTTACAGAGGTCCCAGGTATGATATACCGCTTATCATCATGAGGACTTAGGGTGATTTTCGTCTCGCGAATGGTGTGGACCTTGTGCAACTTCGATCGAATGCACGTTTGACTACGCTCCATTTGAATTTCTTCCTTCAAGCATTGAGCATAATCGTCAAACGTGATTGTCCTAGCCACAACGCTACTCTTGACACCTTTAACTTTTTTAGTGTCATTTTTACCCTCGACACGTGTTGCATACATTTTCGATCAAAGTCCGATGAACTCGGTCATAATCGCTCCATTGCGGTCGTCTTTCATGAGACCGGGTACTATTGTCCGTTGAATAATCGCTCGTATCAAGTTTCGCAATGTCGCGCTTCTTGTCTGCATATACATCTTCGCTCTCAATGTCATATATGCGGCTATCTGTATCGGTTTACATGACTTTACATTTATCGCGATACAGTGGTACCGTGTACTCGTGATGAAATCCATGCAAGCACGTTTTGGATATATCGTGTATGAACCCACATACATCGGCTTGTTGAATTTCACCTCGAGATTGTGCAATTCTGCGGCAATGAGGTTTTCCGAAAAAACACTTCGGCTATGGAAATTTGGCTTCGCAATCATTCCCTCTGCGCCATACCTGCCCTCCTTTTTTCCAAAAGCTATATATTCACATGATTGCGCACATTCTCCATCGTTTTGCCAAATACCGCATTATTCCTCAATTTGAATAAATTCTTTTCGAAATCGTTTTTGGCCAGCGTTCGAAACTGAGTATTTAACTCGATATATGAACGCAGCCATGGGGATTGTGTGAACTGTAAAACACTATGGATTTTCGTGAGGCAAAGTCCATGACGTAAACATTGTTGTACATTTCTGTAGTCTATGATGTAGCGTTTTTTTTCACAGCCTGTAGGCGAATCTAGCGCGATGGATAGTGTATCAAAATTGGACACGTCGTTAACCCATCGAAAATCTGCATATGGCAAGGGTTGGCACATTGCCCATCCATACAAATTGTTGACATCAAAATACATCAAGTATGATGATGCTTTCGATGGATCAACGACTCCATGTACTTATTATTAGCACGTGCATATCGGTTTGTGCATTGACTAAGACCACCGCTTATCCCTCGCTCAACGAATCAAACCATATCCATGTCCGTTAGTAATTCAAATTTGACGTTCGAGTGTTTTAGCATTGCATTCCAGGTATAGCCTAGCAATGTGTAGTAACATGCAGGATCCAGTCCATAGCTCTCAACGCACGTATTCCCAAAGTTTTCGAAAATATCGGCTAATAATTAGACATCTGTCTTCAAGTACCAATCGCTATAGAAGCCCAGCGTTCAAATGGAGACCCGCTCCCAAACGTTCTCAGCATATGCGTACTCGCTCTCGGATACTGTAGCATCTGCCGGGGAACTGTAAAATGCGTCACGTGGTGGTTGGAAAGTGTCGTCCAACCTAGTCACGTCGTCAATATACCCACAAGGGAAGTGGGTATATTGCCCCTTTCGCGTCATTAAATTGAAATCGCCTGACGAAAGAGTTCAAAATTGCATGCGTAAAATTTTGAGTTTGTCCTCGGTCAAGAATGATGCTAATTTGTCAAGACTGATGTTGAGCAATTTGTATGAATCGATGAAGTGCAATTGTCTACCATGTTTCGAATTGTCTTTAATTTCAACATGCTTCACGAAAAGAAGATGTATTTCTCTTTTAGGATTGGAAGGACGTTAGTTTTTCCTTCGAAAGTTGTGGCTACTTCCTTCATAATAAAATGTGCATCATAACCCGACAAATTATGGAAAACTTCGAGAATAAAAAATGATTATTTGCAATTTCGGTTACATTTTGAATGAGCAGGACCTCTATAACATCCGGTCACATGGCAATGATCTCGAACGCATACATCATCTTGCGCAAATGGTTTCTCACATATGTTACACTGAGTGGCGTTTCGAAAACTCGCCCACTCGGTTGGTGATAGAGGTATAATTGACAGATTGTCAAAAAATGCTTTTTATGCGCAATGCTATGTTTTAAAGTTCGTCTACAAACCATGATATGCAGTCAGCATTGCGACGTGAATGATACGAAGAGAGCGATTCATCGCATGCACAGCACACGTAATAACCAATACTACATACTTCATGCTGATGACATATATCTTTTGTCGTGTTCTCCTCTTGAGTCTTTGCTAATAACTCCGCGCACCCTCATCCCGCACGCTCACGAAGGAAACGTTGACGCACTGAGTTTTTTAAGCCTTCAAGTCGTGCTATTTGAGCGATTAATGATCGTCGATATCCGATCGATAATCGCTGGCGTTTATTACAGATTTGATTTTCCAACAACTCGATGAATTCTTTGTATTGATGCTCCCACACATTGTACTCTTCCACTGAATTTATGAGTGCGGCTTGCTCTCGTAATCTTGCTTCTGATATGTCGCCGGACATTTTTATGAGCTTTTCAACAAAAAATGGTTGTAGACGAAAAAATATGATGTGGATGAGTTGACCGCTCGACTCCGAATGTTTCAATTTTCCGGGCAGCGGTCACACCCTCCACAACTTTTGAAGAAAAATATCTTCCATCTTTGTCCTCGACTGACTATCTTAGAAGTCTAACAGTATACCCTCTCAGACTTTTTTACTCCAATGTGTAATACAGTGGGGATAGAGCATGAAAAATATGGAAAGTCAATTGTGGTGTACACGTGCACGACACGAGCGACAGCGATACGGCGAATGGATGCGTGAGTGGGGAAGACCCTTGTAAGCTGTGTGACGGCGTCCAGTTCGACAGTCGCCTGTACCGAATAAAGATGTAACGACAGTCGGAATATCTTAAGAACCCTCAGATACCTCAAACATCACAGTAGCGACGAGGAAAATAACCTAGAGTCCGGATGAGTAATATCGAGGGGAAGCACAGTGATCCGACCGAAAGTAAAGGAAAGGACGAACTCAGTGACGGAAGTCAAGAAAAAGGAGAGTACGAAACAGAGGAAATGAGCGGCAAGGAAACACAGACCGTGTGGATATATCGATTAAGCAAAGCGGAATTACTGGCCAAGCTCGCGGAACTTTCTGTACCGTTCGGGGACGGTGTAATCGTCGATCAATTACGCAAGTTTCTAGTGAAAAGTACGAAGTGCTCAAAACATGGACAGGAGACACAGGTGCGTGCGAGCGTACAGTCGTTCGCAATGGCTCCAGAAACAAGTAACAATAATAAGAACCAGAATGTATTGGTAAAGTTTAATCTGGAAGAAGATGGTCGGAAAATTTTTGTGGAATGGTTGGAATTTCAATTTATTGCTTGTGATATTCCGGACACAAAAAAAAACCCGCGGTCCTGTTAACACGGATAGAAGTGAACGCGTATCATTTACTCCGGAACTTGGCTGCTCCAAGGAAGTTAAAAGAGCTCACGTTCGATGAGTTAAGTAAATTAATGCAAAACCATTTAACACCGCCCCCGTCGGAGGTGGCAGAAAGAGCCAAATTCGCGAAGGTCATGCAAAAGCAAGGCAAATCTATCGCGTGGCTGAATTAAGATTGGCCGCACGATATTGCGAATTCTCGAATAGCGACGAAAGGCGCGACCTCGCGTGACATCGCGGGAGTCCGGGACTAAGCAGCAAAAGTCGAGCAATACAGGCAAAAACCAAAAACATTCAGTGACGCGGTAACTCAAGCTTTGAGTTTCGAGGCGGCCAATAATAATGCCAAAACACCGGTCAGCACACCGACGAACGCCGGAATACATCACTTCTCTCGCGGGGGACGCGGCGGCAAAGGCTGGAAGAATTTGAGGAGAGGACGAAGCCGAACGATGGAGCCAACAATGCCGGAGCGACGAAGATAACAAGGGGCGAGTCCGTCAACAGTAACGACGGCGTTCTGCTTTTGCTGTGGAAGATCGGGGAATGAGGCATCAGAGTGCCGCTATAGGGATTATACGTGTCACCGATGCGGTAAAAAAGGGCACTTGAAAGTGAGGTGCATCAATCGGGAGAACATTGACTATCGGCAATATCGAGGCTCCAAAGGAAGAAGACGACAACGAAATAGAGGGAATCAGCGAAGACGATTTTCAAGACGATCATGGCCTGTACGCATTCGAGTCGGTACGTGACGATCAACAAAGGTCGGTAAACCAAATCCGTGATTGTGTGGATCCGCAATTCGTAAATATGTTGATAAATGGAACACCGGTTCGTATGGAATTAGATTTGTGAGCAGCGGTCGCAACGATGTCAAAGGAAGATAAGATTAAATTGTTTCTAAAAGTCGCGGTCGAAGAACCAAAGCAGGAATTTCGTGTCGTAGGCGGAGCGGTTACGAAGCCGTCGCGAGTTATGCGCGATTACAAAATCGAGTTTAACGGTGTAAAGGCAACGGGCGATTGTTATATAGTCGAAGCAGAAACCCCGCTACTCGGTCGGCCGTGGTTGAAAAAATTAGGAATCTGGCCATGGCCGGGCTTAGCTCTTGGAGCAATCGATACGTTAGAGATGAAAGAAGAATTGGGGAGTTTGATTGAGAAAAAGTTTCCAAAATTGTTTGATGACGAAACAGGAACCTCTAAAAAAAGTAGAGTTTTAATTCAAGTTAAGCCAGGAACTCAGCCAAGTTTTTTGCGACCACGGCCACTGCCACTCGCGTTACTTGACCGGGTTAGCGAAGAAATCGACAGCTTAGTCGACAGAGATATTCTAAAGCCGGTTAATAGCAGCGAATGGGCGACACCAATCGTTCCAGTCCTCAAGAAAAAAGATGGGTCAGTTAGGATCTGCGGAGATTTTAAAACAACGTTAAACCCCTCATTGATCGTTAAAAAATACCCGTTGCCGACAAAAGAAATGTTATTCAGACGTTTAGCGGGCGGAGTTATGTTTACAAAAATCGATTTGAAGCACGCGTATCAACGAGTCTTGCTTGAAGAGAATAGAATAGTGTGACAATGAACACACACAAAGGGTTGTTTCGGTATACGTGCATGCCGTTTGGGATATCATCGGCGCCGGCGGAAATTCAAAATCTCATGGATAAACTCACAGCAGATCTCCCGGACATGTAATTTTTTTTAGACGACGTGCTAGCTACTGGGAAATCGAAAAAGGAGCATTATGACAATATAATTAACCTTTGCCAGCGACTCGAGGAATGTGGACTCGAAGTAAATAAAGAGAAATGCTCGTTTTATAAGCAAAAATAGCATATTTCGGATTCATTGTCGACAAAGAGGGAGTTCACCAGACCGAGGAAACTATTCACGCGATACGTGAGGCACCGAGACCGCGAGATGTTAAGCAACTACAGTCCTTCCTTGGCGGCGTAACCGTGCACGATGGATACATCGAAAATCGAGCGCAAAAATTGCAACCTTTGTATAAACTGCTGCAAAATAAAGCTAAATGGGATTGGTCAGGCGAATGCGAAAAAGCGTTTGTTAGAATTAAGAAAGAAATGATCTCGCCAAAAATTTTAGCTCACTACGATCCATACCTTGAACTAATATTGTCATGTGACGCATCGGCTTATGGCGTAGGAGCCGCGTTAACGCAACGAGACCGAAAGAAAAGAGAACGACCGATTGCGCTTGCATGGCTAACGTTATCGACTGCCGAGGAGAAATATGCTCCTATACATAGGAAAGCGGCGGCTATCATATACGGGGTAAAAAGTTCTATATTTATCTGTACGCGCGACACTTCATTCTTAGGACGGATCACAAGCCGTTAACGCTCATTATTGGACCAAAAAGGTAACCCAATTATCGCAGCAAATCGGTTGCAACGGTGGGGCTTGTTCTTACCGGCGTTCCAGTATGCGATTGAATATGTGACATCCCAAAAAATGCGTTAGCAGATACGTTGAGTCGACTACCCTTACCCATAGCAGCGAGCGATAAGTCGATAAGAGCGAAAGTCCGGGAATCTCGCATCTCGAAGTGTTGGGATCTGGAGGGTTAATCGATTCAAAAGCAGTCGCGAAGGCCTCAAGACGCGATTCAATTTGTAACCAGGTTAAACGAGCGATCATGGAGGGTTGGCCGCAAGAGGTACAAAAGCTAGACTCGGAATTGGGTAAATATTATAATCGGCGAAATGAGTTGAGTATTGAGAGAGATTGTTTATTATGGGGCGCGCGAGTGGTGATACCACGAGAATTGAGAACCGCTATTTTAGAGCAGTTGCACGCTAGTCATTTTGGAATTGTCAGGATGAAACAGATCGCACGATCATATATGGTGGCCCGCACCAGATAGCGATATCGGGGAAATAGAAAAATCGTGTGAGGCATGTCTCGAGAAAGGTAGGGCACCACTGCGGGTATCCTTAACGCCGTGGAAATGGCCGGACCAAGCGTGGGTTCGTATACATGCTGACTTCCTGAGGCCATTGAAATAGCGAATATGAAAAATAACACGACCGCCGAAAAAACTATCGAAGTTTATAAAGAGATATTCACGCGCCATGGATTGCCCCATCAACTAGTTACTGATAACGGAACAGCGTTCACAAGCGCCAATTCCCGAGAATTCGTCGAAAAATTAAAAATTAAGCATACGTTTACGCCACCCACCATCCGGCATCGAACGGGGCGGCGGAAAACTTGGTCGGTACTTTTAAAGATGATGTCGAGAGAATGATTCGCAGCGGCGACAGTTGTAATGAAGCGGTAAAAAAGTTCCTCTTCGACTACAGAACAACTTCTCACGCGACGACCGGAGCCACACCAGGCCTCCTTATTATACAAGCGAGAATTGCGAACGCGTTTAAGCCTACTGCGACCACGCATCGCGAAGAGAGTAAATAAGCAGCAAGCAGCGCAAATCAAACATAGTCCGAAACGGCGTAACGTGAAATGTGAGGTAGGAGAGAAAGTGCGAGTGAGAGACTATGGCAAGAATACCCTCAAGTGGTCGAGCGCGATCGTGAGGCACAGAGACCGCGAGATGTTAAACAACTACAGTCCTTCCTTGGCGCCGTAACCGTGCACGACGCATACATCAAAAAACAAAATGCTCGCAAAACTCGCGCGAGAAGAAGCCGGAAGCGACAGTGAGTGAGAAATCCAAAACTGGTGGGCCGCGTCGATCAAAAAGACTAGCGGCGAAAACAACTATCGCGGGGGAATAATTTTTGAATCGTATCGAGTCATACTAAGTCAGCCTTCAATCGTTGACATGACATGGACTGGAACTCAGATTTTCGGACCGAGATAAAATCTAGAAAAGTCGTTGTACCTTTGTATGAGAGGGGAGAAGTGTGATGTGTGCGTGCACAGCACGAGCGAGAGCGATACGGCGAATGGATGCGTGAGTAGGGGAGACCCTTGTAAGGTGTGGGACGACGTCCAGTTCGACGGTCGCCTGTAAAATAAAGATGTAACGACAGTCGAAGTATCTTAATAACCCTCAGATACCTCAAACATCACAGTATATAGATACCATAATACATAATATGTCACATAATATAGATATGAGGAGGGGAGCATATTATGGGGCTTTTAAGTGTGAGTGGCGTTCACGGCGGAAAATGTAAAGTAATCCGGTATATCGATGGAAAATATAAAGATTGCCAGTATATGGACTGGAATGTTTAATAGGATATCAGGAACGTGAAGAAACCGGCTGTAACCCGATATAGCGTCTGCGCTCAAGTTATTCGTACATAGGGAACAGAGATTCCAAAAAAATATTACGATCACCTGTATGATTTTCCCACACGCCGTCGTCAATCGTGGTTTTGTGGAGATCGTAAAATTCCCAAACTCTAGCAGGTCAGCATCCGCCTTCACCAATGGAGTTTTACTTCAACTCATTTAACCCTCCAGCGATAGTAAGGAAAACATCATAATCACTTGTATGATTTTCCCATGCGCTCTCGCCAAAGGCGGTTTTGTGAAGATTGAGCCCTAGCAGGTCAGCTTCTGCCTCTACTGAATGGAGTGTTTCTTTTCTGATAACGCCCCACTCGTCCCCCCCCCCCAATCGTGCACACCATCAAAAAAGGACCATCGCGCGTCGAGGGGGGTGGGAGGCGGATTTTTTAATGAAATTGTTTAAAATTTTTTTTTGTATGTAGTAAACAGATCAATAAAACGATATGCCAAGTTTCACAAGTTTTCCGTTGTATACTTTCTTCACAAAAAAATTCCCAAAAAGCGGTAAATTTTGCGAAAAAAAAGACAATCCCCCCTTAAATTGCCCCGTGCAACATGTCCACCTGCCTACATGGATTCTCGGTTAATTGTAAGTTTTATCAGGAAATGCTGTTATTCTAAATATCATAGTGCGACGTAGATTAATAACAAAAGATGTATGTTTTTTGTTCCAGAATAATCACAGTCTTCATGCGTCTTCATTGCATTTTTCAAACATGGACATGGACACACACACACATACACACACGGATCTTTCAATGTATAACATCTACATATACAATATTGTACAGAAGAAAATTGTTACATTATTAATACAAAAAAATGTTCTTGTATTGTCGAAGCTCCTTCATTGCGAATTTGCCTCGTAGTTTTGGATATATATTTTTTGAATTAAGGATGGCGGCGAATTAAGGATGAGGTTTTTTAATAAATAAAAAAATACTCGCGTTTGAGGCATCGTATTTTATACGTTTATTGGCTCTTGTGGGAAAAGCCTTGCGGCATAAAAACCCACGACGATTCGACGATTGTGAATTTGCGAATATAGAAAGGCATAAAGCCCGTTTGGCTTGTGCCATTGCGATCTCGCGCGTTAATTCGTATTGAACCTTCGTTTGATTTTTCGTATTGTTTTCGAATTTGCGTTTAATGACCTTTACCGAGGATTCGTGAGCTGTTGCTGTCCCTTTTTGATAAGAGGTATGTGATCACAGATAGGAGAATCGAGGACCGTACGGCCGTTCACGCGTGCTCGGAGAATCGAGGACCGTATGGCCGTTCACCCAACCGCTTGTGATCGGACAACCGCGCTGTACTGTCCCAAGAAGTATATTGCACGCTCGCCCACTCGTTCCGGGAGATTTTTCATCCCTGTTGACGCGAGTTGGTCGAGCGCGGCTAGCAACGGACATCGCAATGGCCAAACGCAAACTACTCTCAGGCACTAAACATCCTCCCCTCGTCGGGAGTGCTAACGAACAAAATTATTGAAACCGGTAGTACACGTCATTGAACTTATTATAATCGATCCTTCTACAAATCATCATCTTAGTTTTAAACAAGTAGTTGGAATGTAATACAGAGAGATATCGTCAGCTTACATCGGGCATTTTACATTAAATTGAATCTTCAACGAGTATGAATGGATAACTTATATTTGAGAAATTAAATGAGAAATTTGTCAAATTCTCGTATATCGCTGAACAGTCGACGATAATTTCAAGCATTTATGGGTAATGCACAAATCGATCTCGTGTTGCGCTTGTAGAGTCCTTGAGTTGTTTTGACGGTGACGACTCTGACCACGCCATCGCCTCCCGGATGCAACTCGACCACTCGACCCAGTCGCCACTGCATACATGGTTGATTTTTGTCGATTAATAGAACTACAGTGTCCTGCGCGATGTTTTCGGTTGGATTTATCCATTTCTGTCTCTTCTGCAGCTCGCTCAGATATTCGAGTTGCCATTTGCGCCAGCATTCTTGTCGGGTCTTAGTAATCAGTTGCCACGAGGACAATCGGTTATCTGGAACAAGCGAAAAATCATTTCCCGGCAGCATAGTGAGAGGTCTGCCAACAAGAAAGTGCGCAGGAGTTAATGCGATTGGATCGTTTGGATCTATGGAAATGGGGCACAGTGTGCGCAAGTTGAGAATGGCTTCGATCTCGATTGCTAGAGTGGTCAATTCTTCATATGTGAACAAGAGACCACGCATGATGCGCTTGAGATGGTGTTTACATGATTTTACAGCCGCCTCCCAGATACCCCCGAAATGAGGTGAGAGAGGTGGATTGAAGTGCCATTCGATTTTTCTGGTTGAAGTGAATTCATAAAGTTGAGAACGAAATTCTTCGGATTCTTTCAATGCGTAAAATTCGCGGAATTGACTATTCGCGCCGACGAAATTTGTCCCGTTATCAGAATAGATATGGCTCGGAATACCCCGACGACTTATGAATCGTCGCAAGGCCGCTAGGAACGCGTCTGTTGATAGATCGCTCGCGATCTCGAGATGGATAGCCTTAGTCGACATGCAGATAAATACGCAGCCGTACACCTTAACGCTACCGCGATTCCGATGTTTCTTTTCTTTGACAAGTATAGGACCGAAATAATCGACTCCCGTGTGATAAAACGCCGGCGCGTTATCCACTTTCGATTTAGGCAAGTCAGCCATTTTATAGGTCCCTGGTACGGCCCGAAACCGGATGCATCTCACGCAACGTTGAACGATTTTACGAACTTGATTTCTACCGTCCAATATCCAAAATCTTTGCCGGATATTTTATAATGTCGATTGAATCCCGGTGTGATGGAATTTTTCCTGCATATGTCGAATCAAAAGATCGGTTACGTAATGTCGAGATGGAAGAAGCATTGGATTCTTTTGATCCAGCGAAATATCGGCCTTATTTATGCGACCACCGACGCAAAGCAAACCTTTCTTGTCGACTAGCGGGTTCAGAGATCCGAGTTTCGCGCATTTCACCCTTTCTTCGGAAAAAAGACGACCGATCTCGTCTTGAAAGTGCGCTTGTTGTATTAATCGAATAACGCGATACTCGACCTCGTCAATTTCTTTGATTGTCAAAGCTCCCTTGATTTCATTGTCATGTACGAAACGTAAGCAATACACGACGACACTAATTAATCGCGTATATGACGAAATTTTTTCGAAAATTTCTTCTGATTGCGATTGCGAGACCATGCAAAATAGCCTTTTGATGCCCGGTAAATCCCTTTGAGGCGTCACGGCAACTTGCGGCCAAACGGATTCGGGCTGGGCCAGCCACGACGGCCCCATAAACCACGAGTCGTTATTTAAAAATTTCCGAGAGAGCTGACCTCTCGACAACGCGTCGGCCGGATTTTGATCAGTTCGGATGTGCCGCCACTCCGCATTTTTACTGACCTCTTGTTTCTCCGCAACGCGATTTGCTTCGAACACCTTTACGACGCTCGGATGTTTTTTCAGCCATTGTAATACTGTCGTCGAGTCTGACCAAAAAATCGTCTTGCAAACGCGAAAAGTCAATTCCTCGCGGATCTCGTAATATAGACGAGCGAGTGTCAATGCGCCGCAGAGTTCGAGTCGAGGGATCGTTTGATCCTTGAGCGGAGCGACACGCCCCTTTGAACAGAACAGTCTCACGCGAATTTCGCCCTTCTGGTTGCAAGAGCGCACGTAGATACAAGCCTCGTAACCTGTCTTGCTCGCGTCGCAAAATCTGTGAATCTGAATATCGATTGGATTATTTATCGAGACGTATCGATCAATCTTTAGATTGTCGATTAATGAGAGTTGTTCCGCGAACGATCGCCACGCGGAATCCAGCGCGCTGGGCACGGATTCGTCCTAGGTAGTTTTTGCCTTCCAGCATCGCTGCATAAGCACCTTCGAGACGAGAATGGCCGGACCGAGTAGACCGAGGGGGTCGAAAATTTTAGCGATTTCTGATAAAATATATTGTTTAGTAACTCTTTCGGAGGGCTCGATACGTTTTACCGTGTATAGTAAGTCGTCATTTCGCGCGTTCCACGAGATACCGAGATCGCGAGTGCTGCTTCGATTGAAATGAGTTTCGCAGTGCGTATTCTCCGACACGTTTATTTGACTCGCGCTTGCATCATCGAGCAACCAACATTTTTCGATTTGTTCTTTTAATTCGATTAACTGGCACGATGTTCGTTTTCCGACCGTGGTATTTGTTTTTCCGCCGGCAACGGCCCAGCCGAGCTGAGTTTTTTGTAGGAAGAGATCGCAGCCGTCGCGAGATAGATCACATTGTCCGATCGATAATAATGACAACGTCGTTCCTGACCCTATGAGGACGTCGATTTTTTGAGGCAAATGAAATTACGGATCGGTCAATTTTACATTCCGCGGTATGTCGATTGATTCGCGAGGAAAGATTTCATTCGGTATATTATCAGCGATTTTCGGGATAATCAGAAACGTGAGAGTTTTATTGAACTTACTATGTATCGAATAAAATGCGCACTCGACCGCGCCTTTAGAAATTGTATTCGCGTCGTCGATCAGTCCCACCGAGATCGAGAACGCGCGTGTCGGTAATTTCAATTCTTTTACGAGATCTTCCGTTATGAAATGCGCCGTCGTACATGTGTCCAATAAAGCGCGACATTTTATGTACTGACCGTGCGAGTCTTTGACGCGTATTTAAGCGCTCAGCATTAACTGCGACTGTAGAGCTCGCGACGACTGTGTGCAATTATTTCGCGACATGTTGAATTTACCTTTGTTGTCGACTTGGTTGTAGCATCCGACCTTGCTGTTTGTTGAGTCGCGTGGGCGGCTGCGGCAGAGGACTCGCCGTGCAACATAGTGTGGTAAAATCTCGAGCAGTTTTTGCAATGCATCGATCCGCATTTGCCGCTGTGCAAGCGCAGACAATTCTTACACAGGGATGCATTTTTGACGAAATTCCACCGCTGTTGTACCGTCATGTTTTGAAATCCGCGACACTGATACGCGTGATCACTTTTCTTTTTGCATACTACGCACTTTGCTGACGCGCCGGGCGCGAATGTACGCGCGCCGTTTCCCCCTCGTCGAATCTTGAATCCGCTTTGATTTTTCTTAGTCTTACTTAAATTTGTAAATTTGCTCGAGCGTTGGCGAGGTGTCAAGATTGAGTGTTTCTTCCCATTTGACCCGAATATTGTTGGGCAACGCGCGTTCGATTTTTCGAACTAATAAATGTTCATCGGGTATCACATTCATTGACGCGAGCATATTCACGTGCTCCGCTATTCCGAGCATATATATGATAACGGGGTGTTTATTTTGAAAAACTTTAATCTTTCGGAGATCTATGGATAAAGACCTTTTTTAGGCTTCGACCGTGGACCACTTGCGCGCCGATGGAGAGCCCATAAATTTTTTTTTCACTACACGCATCTCGACTGAGATGCTCTTTTATTTTGCCCGGCAATCCAATGTGATATTAGAAAATTCTCGTGGGTTGGTGATATTTTCCGAGATGGTAGGGAAAGACGAAAAATGTCTAAAGGGGAAAACCATTTTTAATGATCTGCTGCGCTCAAAAGTGTTCGCACTTTGGATCAAGCAGTCAGTTAGTGAACATCATCTCTTTTCGGAAGCCTCGTTTCATCAAATATGGAGGGCAACGCGGAGAAGTCAGAACAAATCTTGCACGACCAAGCCGCGCTCCTAAGTTCATTCGAAGATTTTGCTGTGTGGGAACAACGGTGCGTTGAGTTTATCGAAGAATTGGAAACGCAAAGCCGGATTAAGCGCCCGCGACTATCAATTGGACTTCAACAGTCATTGATAGCCCAAATAGCGCGGCTGGAAGGGTTGAGGAATTCTGTGCGTAATCATTTTATACACACGGGTGCAGGACACGGTCATCATGGGCTAACCTGGCGAGAGATTGACACATCCTTCAATAGTCGAATATTGACCGGTTCCATAATCAATCGTAACCACATCGAGCCACGGCAATTTCTCAGCGATGCTCGTGACCTAGTGCTTCAACATGTGCAAAATACTATCTGCAAACACAACAGTATCAAAGTTAATACAGTGTTCAATGGTGAATTCGCGAGTGGAGACAAACATGCTAATAAAAGTGTCAACACGCGAAACTGTGAACTCTTTAACACAAACGATTTGAATGAGTGGTGCCGATGGAACCGACATATGAAGATAATTTATGCAACATTAAATAACAACAATCTTGTGGTATTTGATAAAATTAATAATTCCACGTCAAATTACTTTAAAATGTATTGCTAGAATCATTTATTCCAAAAGTTGTTAGCGAATCGCAAATGATTGAAAATCGTATTTGCAGTGCATGGAATCCTCGAACATTTCATAAATTGACATTATTTTAAATCAAGTTCTCAGATAGGGACACATTTGGATCCCTCGGCTCGACCGCGTATCATCGGACTCTGAACCAACTTCCTGTGACAGCCGACCGTTCGGAAGTTGCAGCTGTGGCGTCAGCAGACTAGCACTTCCTATAGCACTGTCGTGCCTGACTTAGCTCGTTTGTTCCACTAATTAAATTCCGATTTATCCACTTCAAATCGTATGTTTGATCATTTTTTTCTCCATGACGGGGAACACAAATAAACTTTTTCGGGAGTGTTCCGTATTCGGAATTTTATAAACTTCATTCTCCTACACGCAAAATGGACCTATTTATTCTTTTCCCGAATACGCTATTTTCTCTGGCAAATGCTATTCATGACAAAAATACGATATATTTTTTTTCAAAGAGAGCGTGAAAAACCATTAAAAATCATATTTTTTTCAGTCGCAAAATCACCGCGCAAGACCCTCTAGAAACACCTGTCCACCTTATAAAAGTCACCCTGTATAGCATCCAATTGCGAGCGTTTCAATCGTACATTGAAGAATAAGATGTGGATGCGGATATATAATAAGATGTGGATATTCTTGATAATCTAGTAGCCGAATATAATGATTCTGTACACCGCACCATTAAGATGAAGCCGAAAAATGTCAACGCGGTAAATGAGAAGCAATTGCGGCAGATTTTCAATAAGCCTCCAATAAAAAGACAACCGAAATTCGCCGTTGGTGATAAAGTTAGAATCAGCAAATTTAAGACTGTTTTTGAAAAAGGTTACACCCCAAACTGGACTTCAGAAAGATTTACAATCTATCGTGTGAAAAAAACTCATGCCGTAACGTACCACTTAAAGGACCATGAAGATGAACGGATCGCCGGTGGTTTCTAGGAACTAGAGCTTTTCAGTGTCAAGCACCCTGATATCTATCTCATTGAAGCAGTATTGAAGAAGCGCGGTAATCGAATGTTTGTAAAATGGCTAGGGTTCGACAATAGCCACAAGAGTTGGGTAAGTATATCCGATTTGTAGTCGATAATAATGAAAATGGAATGATGACCCAATCTGACCGAAAGTAGGATAAAATCGGAGACGAATTCGGGGCAGTAATGTCGGGAATGTCCGATCAAGGCTCTGAGAACCGTTCCGAGCACCGATTTTATCTTTGTTAAATAAACAAAGCTCCTAGCGTCGTTCTCGCGGCATCGTCAGACTTCTCGACCCAATCTGACCGGAAGTAAGATAAAATCGGAGACGGATCGGGGGCAGTAGTATCGGGAATGTCCGGTCGAGGCCCCGGGAACCATTTCGAGCACCGATTTTATCTTCGTTAAATAAACAAAGCTCCTAGCGTCGTTCTCGCAGCATCGTCAGACTTCTCGACCCATTCTGACCGGAAGTAGGATAAAATCGGAGCCGAATTCGGGGCAGTAATATCGAGAATGTTCGATCGAGGCCCCGGGAACCATTCCGAGCACCGATTTTATCTTTGTTAAATAAACAAACCTCCTAGCGTCGTTCTCGCGGCATCGTCAGACTTCTCGACCCAATCTGACCGAAAGTAGGATAAAATCGGAGACGAATTCGGGGCAGTAATGTCGGGAATGTCCGATCAAGGCTCCGAGAACCATTCCGAGCACCGATTTTATCTTTGTTAAATAAACAAAGCTCCTACCGTCGTTCTCGCGGCATCGTCCGACTTCTCGACTCAATCTGACCGGAAATAAGATAAAATCGGAGACGGATTCGGGGCAGTACTATCAGAAATGTCCGATTGAGGCTCCTAGAAACGTTTCGAACACCGATTTTATCTGGTGAAATCGGCATGTATCCCTCCAGGGCCTCCGACTGACTCCACAGCAGACTTGCTTTTTTCATAAAGCATAAATGCATTCTTACACGATTAAATACTTACAACAACAAACATAATTTTGACAAGTTTTTTACATTGAGTGAACAAAATATGTACATCATTTTTACGAGTTTTATGAATCAATATTCACAAAAATGTACACAATTCTACAACAAAAAATCAACGTTGTAGAAAAAAAAATTACATAAGTTTTTACGACGGTATTCTATAATGCCCCCGTGGTAGGGTATCAGAGGTCCCAGGTATGATATACCGCTTATCGTCATGAGGACTCAGAGCAATTTTCGTCTCGCGAATGGTGTAAACCTTATGCAACTTTGATCGAATGCACGTTTGACGGCGCATCATTTCAATATTTTCCTTCAAGCATTGCGCATAATCGTCCAATGTAATTGTCCTAGTCACTACACTGCTCTTGATATCTTTAACGTTTTTCGTGTCCTGCTTACCCTCAACACGTGTCGCATACATTTCCGATCGAAGTCCAGTAAATTCGGTCATAATTGCTCCATTCCATTCGTCCTTCATGAGACCGGGTACCTTCTTGTTGACGAGCGGTATACCATACCTATTATCCGCTGAATAATCGCTTGTATCGAATTTTGAAATGTCGCGCTTCATGTCGGCATATATATCATCGCTTTCATTGTCATATATGAGACTATCCGTATCGGTGTACGTTACTGTACATTTATCTCGATACAGAGGTACCATATACTCGTGATGAAATCCATACAAGCACGTTTTGGATATGTCGAGTATGCACATACCCACATATATCGGCTTGTTGACTTTCACCTCGAGATTGCCCAATGCCACAGCAACGAGGTTTTCCAAAAAAACACTTCGTCTGTGGAAGTTTGGCTTCGCAATCATTGCCTCTGCGCCTTACCTACCCTCCCATTTTTTCAAAAGCTTTACATCTACATGATTGCGCACATTCTCCATCGTTTTGCCAAACACCGCATTATTCATCAATTTGAATAAATTATTTTTGAAATCGTTTTTGGCCAGCGTTCGAAACTGAGTATTTCACTCGATATATGAATGCAGCCATGGGGATTGTGTGAACTGTAAAATTCTATGGATTATCGTGAAGCATAGTCCATGACGTAAACACTGTTGTAAATTTCTATAGTGTACGCTGTAGCGTTTTGCATCACAGACGGTTGCTAGCAGCTTTTCTTCCCGCTTACCTGGTGGTTTATCGTGTATTGGGAAAACTGACAGGTCTTTGTGCGCATCATGTAGAGATTGTGGGTATTCCAAGTCGACCTCAAGAATATAGCCTGTAGGCGAATCTAGCGCGATGGATAGTGAATCAAAGTTCGACATGTCGTTGACCCATCGAAAATCTGCATATGGCGAGGGTTGGCACATTGCCCATCCATACAAATTGTTGACGCCAAAATACATCAAGTATGATGATGCTTTCGATGTATCAAACGACTCCATGTACTTGTTATTACTACGTGCATATCGGTTTAAGCATTGACTAAGACCACCGCATAAACCTCGCTCAAAAAATAAAACCATATCGATGTTCGTTAGCAATTCAAACTTGACATTCGAGTGTTTTAGCATTGCATCCCAGGAATAACGGGAAATGTGTAGTAATACGTGGGATCGAGTCCATAGATCTAAACGCACGTATTCCGAAAGTTTACGAAAATATCGGCTAATAATAAGACATCTGTCTTCAAGTACAAATCGCTATAGTCGCCCAGCGTTCGAATGGAGAACCGCTTCCAAGTGTTTTCAGCATGTGCGTACTCACTCTCGGATACTGTAGCATCTGTCAGGGAACTGTAAAATGCGTCACGTAGTGGTAGGCAAGTGTCGTCCAACCTAGTCACGTCGTCAATATACTCATAAGGAAAGACCCCTTTTCGCGTCAACAAATTGAAATCGCCTGACGAAAAGTTGAAAATTGCATCCGTTAAATTTTGAGTTTGTCTTCCGTCAAGAATGATGCTAATTTGTCAAAACTGGTGTTGAGGAATTTGTATGAATCGATGAAGCGCAATTGGATCCTATGTTTTGTATCGTCTTTAATTTCAATATGCTTCTCGAAGGAGATGTATTTCTCTTTTGTGATTGGACGAACGTCAGTTTTTCCTTCGAAAGCTGTGGCTACTTCCTTGATAATAAAATGTTCATCATGTCGCGACAAATTATGGAAAACTACAGGAATAAAAAATGATCGTTTGCAATTTAGGTTGCATTTTGATTGGGCAGGACCTCTATAACGTCCGGTCACATGGCAATGATCTCGAACGCGTACATCGTCTTGCGCAAATGGTTTTTCGCATATGTGCCACTGAGTGGAGTTTCGAAAACTCGCCCACTCGGTTGGTGTTGGAGGTATCATTGGCAGATTGTCGCACAAAATGCTTTTTATGCGCAATGCTAGGTTTTTAAGTTCGTCTACAAACCATGATATGCAGTCAGCATTGCGACGTGAATGATACGAAGAGAGCGATTCATCGTATGCACAGCACACATAATAACCAATACTAAATACTGTATGCTGATGACATATATCTTTTGTCGCGTTCCCCTCCTCAGTCTTTGCTAATACATACTCCAAATCGGCATACACGATGAAAGGGGGTCGTTCTTTCTGGTTGAAGTTTAGGAATTGGAGCCACTTATTGGTATCGTTTGGTAGACGGACGGCACAGTTGTTTATCGCGCTACAATCAACCTCGTGTGACTGCAGTTTAGCCTCCGATCAGAAATAATGCAAACACCTACCGAAAATTATTATTTTTTAAATGTTTTAATTATTCTAGCATATATCATTACATATGTGTGTGTATATTAGTAACGTTAACTATTACATATCGATCGCATATATATTTTTGATGGCCGTTTACGTTGAGTTGCGCGTTCACAAGCCTCGACAGGTTTTTGATCCTAGCGAAATGCCCTACATTGTTGTCCTCCGTATCTTGTACGTATAGCAAATAAATGGGCTTTTCCTTCTTGGATTGGGACACGCGTATCGGAACAATGTTATTTTTGTTGGTGGTATATACATTGATTGATACATTGTTTTGAAGCTCAAATTTCTTGATTTGCGGTATGGCCACGGAGAATTCAACATCTTGTAGATTGAGTATTGTTGAATAATGAGGGAATGAAGATGGATGGGCACTGTTTCGTTTGGTGGGATTTAGAGCGGCGATCACAGACCATGCAAAACACGCATTGAAATTGGACTTGACATTTACAATGGCACGCTTCATCATTATTTCCTTTGAAAATTTTAAGTGGCACCCGGGGCGCATTGAATTATACTTATTTACATTTATGGTTAAATTTCGAATTTTTAACAAAGTCCACCCACTATCGCGTTCTTGAAATTCATTAAGAGATGCTAGAGTGGGCTCGCGTTGCTCATACCACTCGTTTAAATCAGATGTCTGAAAAAGTTCAAAGTTTTTCGTATAGACACTTTTGGTTGCATGCTCATCACCTGCCACAAACTCACCGCTGAACGTGGTATTAACCTTTACACACAAATTTTCCTCAACAATGTTTTTCACGTGTAAAAGCACCATGCCCCTGGCATCTTCGAGAAATTGACGTGGGTCAATATGGTCGCGATTGATAACTGAACCAGTCAATACACGATTTTCCAATGCCGTTTCAATGGTCCGCCATATCAAACCACTTTCTCGCGCACCACATCCCGCACCCTCATGAATGAAACGTTGACGCACTGAGTTTTTGAAGCCTTCAAGTCGCTCTATTTGAGCGATTAATGATTGTCGATATCCAATCGATAATCGCTGGCGTTTATTACAGCTTTGATTTTCCAACACTTCGATGAATTTATTGTATTGATGCTCCCACACATTGTACTCTTCCACTGAATTTATAAGTGCGGCTTGCTCTCGTAATCTTGCTTCCGATATGTCGCCGGACATTTTAATAATTTTTCAACGAAAAATGGTTGAAGACAAATAAAATATGATGTGGATGAGTTCACTGCTCGACTGTGAATGTTTCAATTTTCCGAGCAGCGGTCACACCCACCACAACTTTTGAAGAAAAAAATGTTTCCGTCTTTGTCCTCGACTGACTATCTTAGAAGCCTAACAGTATACCCTCGCAGACTTTTTTACTGCAATGTGTACTCTAGTGGGGATAGAGCATAAAAAAATATGGACCGGCTAATAGAGATATGAGGAGGGGAGCATATTACGGGGTTTTTAAGCGTGAGTGGCGTTCATGGCGGAAAATGTAAAGTAATCCGGTATCTCGATGAAAAATATAAAGATTGCCAGTATATGCACTGAAATGTTTAATGGGATATCAGGAACGTGAGAGAAACAGGCTGTAACCCGCTATAGCGTCTGCGCTCAAGTTATTCATACATAGGGAAACGAGATTCTAAAAAAAAACATGGCGATCACCTGTATGATTTTCCACACGCCGTCGTCAAACGTGGTTTTGTTGAGATCGTGAAATGCCTAAATTCTAGCAGGTCAACAGCCGCCTTTACCATATGGAGGATGACTTTAACTCATTTAACCCTCCAGCGATAGTAAGGAAAACATTATAATCACTTGTATGATTTTCCCATGCGCCGTCGTAAAACGTGGTTTTGTGGAGATCGTAAAATGCCTAAATTCTGGCAGATCAACGTCCACCGTTACCAATGGAGTTTTACTTCAACTCATTTAATCCTCCAGCGATAGTAAGGGAAACTCATAATCACTTGTATGATTTTCCCATGCGCTCTCGCCAAGGGCAGTTTTGTGGAGATTGAGCCCTAGCTGGTCACCTTCCGCCTCTACTGATGGAGTGTTACTTTTCTGATAACGCCCCACTCTGGAGATGGAAAAGAAGAAGCACGTTAAGAAAAAAAATCTTTTCGTTCACCCTTAGCCTGGATGAGGTATCTTAGAAGGTATACTTGTTTGTACTCCTGCCTCCACTATCTTCTACATGTTATGGGAAAATGAGAAAAAACTCGTTTTCCCTTTGTTTTTTAATGTTCAAGTAAGACAGGAACAATGAGCAACTCATCCCCATCATTCTGCATCCAATGAGGATCCCATAATTAAAAAGGACTCAGGTAGTCGTTTTTTCACCATTCTAGTCTCTCCAATTTGCAAGAGTGATTCTGAAAAGTGCTGCGGAAAAACGTACAACAATGGATTCAATCCGTGACATTGAAGTGATCGATGTTGTCAGCGATGACGACGGCGCAATGGTTGATCAAATCCGGGACATTGAAGTGATCTACATTGTCAGCGACGCGGACTACGACGCAATGGTTGATCAAATCCGCGTCATAGAAGTGATCGATATTGTCAGCGATGACGACGACAACGCAATGGTTGATCAAATCTGTGAAATTGAAGTGATCGATATTGACAGCGACGACGATGACGACGACAATGAGATGGAAGTGACAGATGAAGAAGATGATTCCTGACACTACTGCCCCGAATTCGTCTCCGATTTTATCTTATTTCCGGTTAGATTGAGTCGAGAAATCTGACGATGCTGCGACAACGACGGAAGGAGCATTATTTATTTAACAAAGATAAAATCGGTGCTCGCAACGGTTCTCGGAGCACCGATCGGACATTCCTGACACTACTGCCCCGAATTCGTCTCGGATTTTATCTTATTTCCGGTCATATTGGGTCGAGAAGTGTGACGATCCTGCGACAACGAGGGATGGAGCATTATTTATTTAACAAAGATGAACTCGGTGCTCGCAAGGTTTCTAGGAGCCTCAATCGGAAATTCCTGATAGTACTGCCCCGAATCCGTCTCCGATTTTATCTTACTTCCGGTTAGATTGGGTCAAGAAGTCTGACGATCTTGCGAGAACGACGGACGGAGCATTATTTATTCAACAAAGATAAAATCGGTGCTCGCAACGGTGCTCGGAGCACCGATCGGCATTCCTGACATTAGTGCCCTGAATTCGTCTCCGATTTGATTTAGTTCCGCTCAGATTGGGTCGAGTAATCTGACGATCCTGCGATAACGACGGAAGGAGCATTATTTATTTAACAAAGATAAAATCGGTGCTCGCAACGGTTCTCAGAGCCTCGATCGGACATTTTCGATATTACTGCCCCGAATTCGTCTTCGATTGTATCTTACTTCCGTTCAGATTGGGTCGAGAAGTCTGACGATGCTGCGAAAACGACGGTAGGAATATTGTTTATTTAACAAAGATGAAATCGGTGCTCGCAATGGTTCTTGGTGCATCGATCGGACATTCCCGATATTACTGCCCCGAATTCGTCTCTGATTTTATCTTACTTCCGGTCAGATTGGGTCGAGAAGTAGGATAAAATCGGAGACGAATTCGGGGCAGGATATCGGGAATGTCCGATCGATGCCCCAAGAACCATGCCAGCACCGATTTCATCTTTGTTGAATAAATAATGCTCCTTCTGTCGTTCTCGCAGGATTCCGATAAAATCGCAAAGAGATGAATTCATCTCGTTCCCGATCGCGAACGGAGATGAAATCAATTGTGTCAATGATTCTTCTAGTGTCCGTAGGACATACTCGAAGCCGTCACGACGAGTTTGCCTTTGATTTCATCTCGTTTCCGATTATATCGGACCGAGAGGAATCCATCTAGTTCCCGATCGCGAACGGAGATAAAATTAATTCTGTCAGTGATTCATGGAGTATCCATAGGATACACTCGACAACGTCACGACGAGTTCGCCATTGATTTCATCTCCTTTTCGATAATATCGCGACGAGATGAATTCATCTCGTTCCCGATGGCGAATGGAGATGAAATCAATTCTGTCAGTGATTCGTGCAGTATCCATAGGATACACTCGACAACGTCACGACGAGTTCGCCATTGATTTCATCTCCTTTCCGGTGATATTGAAACGAGATAAATTCATCTCGTTCCCGATTGCAATAGGAGATGAAATCAATTTGGACAACGATTTGTGCATTATCCAAAGGACATACTCGACACCGTCACAACGAGTTCACGGTTGATTTCATCTCCGTTCCAATAATATCGCAAAGAGATGATTTCATCTCGTTCCCGATGGCGAACGGAGATGAAATCAATTCTGTCAATGATGCTTCTAGTATCCGTAGGACATACTCGACGCCGTCACGACGGGTTCGCCATTGATTTCATCTCCTTTCCGATGATATTGAAACGAGATAAATTCATCTCGTTCCCAATCGCGAAAGGAGATGCAATCAATTCGGACAACGATTCGTGCATTATCCATAGGACATACTCGACAACGTCACAACGATTTCGCCGTTGATTTCATCTCCATTCCGATAATATCGCAAATAGATGATTTCATCTCGTTCCCGATCGCGAACGGAGATGAAATCAATTCTGTCAATGATTCTTCTAGTGTCCGTAGGACATACTCGAAGCCGTCACGACGGGTTCGCCATTGATTTCATCTCCTTTTCGATGATATTGAAACGAGATAAATTCATCTCGTTCCCGATCGCGAACGGAGATGAAATCAATTCTGTCAATGATTCTTCTAGTGTTCGTAGGACATACTCGAAGCCGTCACGACGGGTTCGCCATTGATTTCATCTCCTTTTCGATGATATTGAAACGAGATAAATTCATCTCGTTCCCGATCGCGAAAGGAGATGAAATCAGTTCGGACAACGATTCGTGCATTATCCATAGGTCATACTCGACAACGTCACACCGAGTTCGCGGTTGATTTCATCTCCATTCTGATAATATCGTAAAGAGATGATTTTATCTCGTTCCGGATCGCGAACGGAGATTAAATCAACTATGTCAATGATCCTTCTAGTGTCCGTAGGACATGCTCGAAGCCGTCACAACGAGTTTGCCTTTGATTTCATCTCGTTCCCGATCGTGACCGGAGATGAAATCAACCTGTACAGAGAACCAACCTGTACAAATCGGAGAAGAATTTGAGGCAGTATTATCAAGAATGTCCGATCGATGCCCCAAGAACCATGCGAGCACCGATTTCATCTTTGTTAAATAAACAATGCTCCTACCGTCGTTTTCGCAGCATCGTCAGACTTCTCGACCCAATCTGAACGGAAGTAAGATAAAATCAAAGACGAATTCGGGGCAGTAATATCGAAAATGCCCTATTGAGGCTCCGAGAACTATTCCGAACACCGATTTTATCTTTGTTACATAAATAATCCTCCTTCCGTCGTTCTCGAAGCATCGTCAGACTTCTCGACCCAACCTGACTGGAAACAAGACAAAATGGAAGCGGGATTCGGGGCAGTACTACCAGGAATTTCCGATTGAGGCTCCTAGAAACGTTGCGAGCACCGGTTTTATCTTTGTTAAATAAATAATGCTCCTTCCCTCGTTGTCGTAAGATCGTCAGACTTCTCGACCCAATCTGACGGGAAGTAAGATAATATCGGAGACGGATTCGGGGGAGTAATGTCAGGAATGTCGGATCGGTGCTTCGAGAACCACTACGAGCACCGATTTTATCTCTGTTAAATAAATAATGCTCCTTCCGTCGTTGTCGCAGGATCGTCACACTTCTCGACCCAATCTAAGCGGAAATAAGATAAAATCGGAGATGAATTCGGAGCAGTAATATCCGGATTGTCCGACTGAGGCTCCGAGAACCGTTGCGAGCACCGATTTTATCTTTGTTACATAATTAATGCTCCTTCCGTCGCTGTCGCAGGATCGTCAGATTTCTCGACCCAATCCGAGCGGCAATAAATCAAATCGGAGACGAATTCGGGGCAGTAATGTCAGGAATTCCGATCGGTGCTCCGAGATTCGTTGCGAGCACCGATTTCATCTTTGTTGAATAAATAATGCTCCTTCCGTCGTTCTCGCAGGATCGTCAGACTTCTCGACCCAATCTGACCGGAAATAAGATAATATCCGAGACGGATTCGGGGCAGTTCTACTATTAACGTCTCGAAAGATGTTAATTATTAGGCATTTGAATTGCTCGGAGTCAAAACCGGAGACTTCAAGCTCAAGTAGTGTGGAAGATCAGTAAGAGCATATACAGCGCGTTTCAAAATTACTGACCAACCCGGAACTGGCGGGTTCGGAGGGGTACCCGAGTTTAACTATCGAGGCGTCTTCTTTTTTCGTCCAATAGTTTCTGAATGAGAGCGATTAGAATATCGGAGTTCGGACAATTGTTGTAGGGCCGACGTCTGCCCTTAATAACGACGCCACTCGAGTGCTGAATCTGAGCGCGAGAGACGTAGCAGGCTACGAGTCAGGAAGATGGGTGTCTGTCTCGCTGGCCCGAGCGAGTTGATATTTCTGTCATATTTGGCGTATAAATTCAGTCCGCGCGGAAAAATTCGACTGAAATGCACCGTTTCACAGATGACAGCAAGCATTATTTGACGTTTTGCATATCAATCGCTTAGGCTGCCGGTTTACCAATCGGATTTGACATCCGTGACAGGCCGGCCGATGTGTCACTTCCAGCTTCGTCTTTATTTACTTCACGAATGTCGTGCCGAAACATGAAGCTTGCCAAGATCCATGAGAAATGTATTCCTTTCTACGATCGATGATGAGAAAAGATCATCGCGCTCTATGAGGTTATTCATCGAGGCATAACGTTATCGTTATATTTAGGCGGTCATGAAAGATAAATAATTAATAAGTCGTCAATTCCGATCTCACGCTATATTTTTTAAATCAAGAAAAAAAAAGACCGCCAATTACTCGCTGCATGTCCAATCGCGAGTACAGCGTTACAGCACGTGTTTTTGAATTGTTTTTTTTCACTTTCCTTGATTGCGACCGGTATTCTGGCGATTCGGATTGTCAAGTTGTCGGAGATTTACATCGTTACGCGAATAACAAAGATTCGATATTTTGGTTTATCTGAATGCATGCTGGAACGAGCGCAAATCTCCTTTCCGATGATATCGGAACGAGATGAATCCATCTAGTTCCCGATCGCGAATGGAGATACAATCAATTCTGTCAGTGTTTCGTGGAGTATCCATAGGATACACTCGACAACGTCACGACGAGTTCACCATTGATTTTATCTCCCTTTCGATAATATCGGGACGAGATGAATTCATCTCGTTCCCGATCGCGAACGGAGATGAAATCATTACTGTCAATGATTCTTCTAGTGTCCGTAGGACATACTCGAAGCCGTCACGACGAGTTCGCCATTTATTTCATCTCCTTTCCGATGATATTGAAACGAGATAAATTCATCTCTGTCCCGATCGCGATAGGAGATGAAATCAATTCGGACAACGATTCGTGCATTATCCATAGGACATCCTCGACAACGTCACAACGAGTTCGCGGTTGATTTCATCTCCATTTCGATAATATCGCAAAGAAATGATTTCACCTCGTTCCCGATCGCGAACGGAGATGAAATCGATTCTGTCAATGATTCTTCTAGTGTCCGTAGGACATACTCGAAGCCGTCACGACAAGTTCGCCATTGATTTCATCTCCTTTCCGATGATATCGGAACGAGATTAACCCATCTAGTTCCCGATCGCGAATGGAGATACAATCAATGCTGTCAGTGATTCGTGGAGTATCCATAGGATACACTCGACAACGTCACGACGAGTTCACCATTGATTTCATCTCCTTTTCGATAATATCGGGACGAGATGAATTCATCTCGTTCCCGATCGTGAACGGAGATGAAATCAATTCTATCAATGATTCTTCTAGTTTCCGTAGGACATACTCGAAGCTGTCACGACGAGTTCGCCATTGATTTCATCTCGTTTCCGATGATATCGGAACGAGATGAATCCATCTAGTTCCCGATCGCGAATGGAGATACAATCAATTCACTCAGTGTTTCGTGGAGTATCCATAGGATACACCCGACAACGTCACGACGAGTTCACCATTGATTTCATCTCCTGTTCGATAATATCGTGACGAGATGAATTCATCTCTTTGCGATATTATCGGAATGGAGATGAAATCAACCGCGAACTCGTTGTGACGTTGTCGAGTGTTACGTCCGGTCCCACGGAGGATTTTTCTTTTTTTTTTATATATACTTTTGTAACGACGCCTCTGCGCGGTGTCGGGTGCATCCCGCCCCAGTGCGGCCGAATGCGCCCTGTCGGGTTTCGCTGATTAAGGATCGCCTGATCGCGAAATCCGCCGATCGGGCACTCCATGGCCTTGGAGTTTCTGCCTTCCGACTTCGGGAGCGGGCGAATATTTTCCGTGGACGTCGACAAAAACCCCCATCGAACCGATGGCGAAGAAGCCTACCTCGGTTCGGTGGTGGTGAAGTCGAACAGTTACGATTTGTCCACGGTTCGCTCCTGGAGTCGGAGAAAACTCCTAGTTACAGCAGTCCTCGCGGCGGAGTAATAAGACCAGGCCTTAGACCCGGCCGACCCGCACAGAGACGTCAGTCTTTACTAGTATCGTAGTTAAGTAACGACATACTCGCGGCGGTGTAGTAAGACCTGGGTAGCGACCCGGCGGACCCGCACAGAGTCATTGATTGTTACTTTAGGAAACCATATATAATCACCAAAATTTCTTCTCTAAAGTACTAAATAACTATGGAGCCAGTGACATAGAAGCCCCCGAATAAAATAGAGGACACGTAAGTTGAGCGTACGAGCGAAAGAGAAAGAGAGCGAGTGTAGGACGGGGAAATCGTCCTCGTGTTAGAGCGTAAGAGTGTGTGTGAGAGAGAGTGAGAGCAACGCGGGGAAATTGTCCCCGCGCTAGAGAGTGGGAGTGCGCAAGTGACGAGACCGCGGGGGAAATTGTCCCTGCGCAATGCGACCTACTGTAAGTAACATTAATAAACCCTAAGATTATTTAGTTTGTTACCCCCAAGCTCTTTTGTTTATTATTCCCAACTTTACTTCCGATCGCATCCGAAATCTCCTTTCCCAAGGCCCACTAGCGAAGAGTGCCGGGCCCGTAGGGGACGTACGGCAAAATCCCAATATTGAACGGGGACCTTCAGAACCCGAATAAACATAAAATAAAATCGTCCCTTCAGGACGTAACAAATTGGTGGCATCGGTGGGATACTCTGGCTGCACCGCGCACGAAGAGACTAGTGGGATTTCGGAACCGTCGTTAATAAATTCAGAGAAATATTCTTAAAAAAAAAAAAACCAAACCAACCATATTTTATCTTATCGAATCCGTGATTTGAGTATCGAATTTTCCATCTCCTCCGTAGTATAAAAATTAGTTAAAATGAATAACGGATCTCGGGACAATACCACCGGGGCTGGGGGAGGACTGGACGGTTCACTTAATGAAACCGTAACGCCGGCCGATCTATCGGTAATACTTAGTGGCATCAACCTGACAAATAGACTGGTGTCCATACCCGTGTTTGACGGGACCTCGATACCCCTCGGTGACTATTAGCAAAATATCCAAAATGCAGCCGCGTTTGTACCAGCCAATCAAATAGCCGAATTCGTAACGGGGGTATTGAGCAGGCTACGGGGCGAGGCGCGCGCTTGCGTACAAGGTCAGAGAATCAGAACGGTTACAGACTTAACGTCTGCTTTACGCGACGGTTTAACCCACCGACGAAATTTCAACTCTTGCTTGGGTAGACTCTACGGATTGAGACTGAAACAAGGTGAAACACCTCGGAGCCTGTATCTCCGAATTCTCAGGTTAATGAGCCTTGCTCGGACCGCGTGGAGAGAAGAATTGGGAACAGAGACTTCCGAAATGAATGTTCATCCGATAGCGACCCTGGCCCTTGAATCTTTCCGTCAAGCATTACCCTCGCGACTGCATGAACTACTTTACATCGCGAAACCAAAATCTCTCCGAGAAGCGCTTGAAATGGTAGACGATCTATCCTCGGCCTCGCTAGCCTTGACGGTAGAGCCAAAGTGTGGGAAACGACCGTGAATCCCCGTCGGTGACGCCCTCGCGTTAATCGCCAGAACGGAGACAAAACCAAGAGATTCGCGTTCGTCTTCCCCCGTGTCCCGCCCTGAGCCGGGACGGGAGAGGCAAAAAGAGCCAGCGCCCCGGTTCAGTAGTCCGGGAAAGTCGGAACATTTTCGACCCTCGGGAATACTGAAGCACCGGGACGACTCGCGACGCTATTGTTGCTTGCGCGGTTCAGGTTGTGGGTGCTGCCCTTGGAACCAGCGAACCCCTACTTAATATCGCAAAGGCGGTGGCTGTCACCATCGGTACTGCTGTGCCTATATCGGTGGGTGCAATTGCTGTCCTTGGACCGCCATCACCGAAAGATATACTCGCGGCGAACGCTCAACATCATCGCCCGTCGCGGATCAGCGTGGCCCGCGACCCCAGAGTCCTGAGCCTTTAAACTCGAAAGGGGCTCGTCGTCCGGACACGGCGAGCCAGCCCTCCTTTACCACCCACGACAAGCGCACCGTAAAATTTCAAGACAGACGTTAATACGGGAATATCCCCCATCCGACTCCAAAAACGGGACACAGGATTCCTCGTCAGAAACTGAGGACGAGATAGAGCCTCCGGTGGTTACATTATCTGAACGGTAAAGTTGACAATAAATGATCAACCCCACACCTTTCACGTTGTCAAAGACTTCGTGACAGACAGCAATGTATTGCTAGGTAGACCCTTCATGCGTCGCGAAAAAGCCGAGCTACCATTTCATCATAACGCTCTGGTAATGACGAGTGATCCTATTCGTCCTCGACCGTTTTTAACAAATGATTCGCCGCGAACGATCTCCCTCGCGACGAGTAAAAAGATCTTCACCATCAAAGCTCGGACACGGAAACCCTTGGCAGTTACCGTCACTAACCCGAACCTTTGTGAGGGTTATTTGCCCCGAATCGAGATCGAACCAGGGTTATACATCGGTAATGCTCTAGTATCTCAAAAGAATGGGATATGTCATGTTCTCGCAATAAATACATTAACTCGTGACATAGACATCGAGGTCACGCCGCAGGAAATCTTGCCCTTCGAATACTACCAGGCTGGACCAAGCGAGGACAGTGATTCGTCGGGCGACGAATCATTGCCGCCGCCGGATCGGATTGCAGCAGTACTAGCGGCTTTGCGCATGGACGAGTTGACCGACGTCGAACGTTCTCACGTCCGTCGAATTGTGGAAGAAGACCCTATGAGATTCAAATTGCCTGGAGACAAGCTACCTGGTACGAGCCTCATTGCGCACCGGATACCGACGGAAAATGATTTGCCAGTGAACACTCGCCAATACAGATTTCCTTCCATTCATCGAGATGTAGTCGAAACACAAATCGGAAAAAAAACTCGACAATGGAGTAATCGTACCATGGCAGTCCCCGTATAATTCTCCGGTATGTATTGTACTGAAGAAACCCGACTCTCAAGGCCGGCCGAGGATGCGAATGGTGATAGATTTTAGGAAACTGAATGAAAAAACTATCTCTGACTCCTATCCACTACCATATATATTCGATATATTGGACCAGTTGGGCGAGGCTCAGTATTTTTCAACCTTCGATCTGGCGAGTAGTATGCCCGAGGGTTTGAAGAGCGCACCCGCGACCTTTCAGCGATTGATGAAAAGTGTACTTCGAGGTCTCCAAGGTGCCGAATTATTCGTTTACCTCGACGATATCGTCGTATTCGCTCGATCGTTAGACGAACATGACGTTAAAGTTCGGCGATTAATCGCTCGGTTGCGGCACGCAAATCTCGTACTTGAACCCGATAAGTGTGAATTTCTGAGAAGGGAAGTGTGCTATCTCGGCCACATAATTGGGCGAGATGGTTTACGGCCCGATCCCCGTAAACTTGAGGCTGTGAGGCGCTTCCCGACGCCGAAAACGGCGAAAAATATCCGACAGTTCCTCGGACTCGCGGGATATTACCGGAGATTCATCGAGAATTTCTCCGGTTGCGCCAAGCCGCTGTCCGACCTCTTAAAAAAGGGTAGGCAGTTCGAGTGGGGAAGTGCACAGCGGCAGAGTTTCAGAGATCTACGTAAGGCGCTATGCACGGAACCGATACTTTAATTCCCCGATTTTAACCAACCTTTCAAGCTTACCACCGACGCGTCGGGTTATGCGGTCGGGGCACCTTCGGAAAATTCGACGAGTCGTTGAAATAACTCGAAGAGAAGTTTTGCGAGAATCAGGAACAATCCACTGATCTTGTTGAGATATCCTTGCCCAGACACCTTTCGGATGGCGAGGAGGTCGATGACACAACCCGTGAAGTACTTAATGACTTGGACCCTATCATAGATAGAGACGATCATCTACTTCGCAACCGGCTAAAAAAATTATCCGAGTGGCGGCAACAGCTCACAGAAGAGGAACTCCTGCGAAGAGTTAGCTTTGTAGGGCCCCGTTATTCACGCTGGAGCGAGCGAGACAGCGAAGCAGACGACGAGGGTGAAGAGCACGGAGCGTCGATTGCAGTCTCGACGCTCTCGGAAGGGGCGGGCAGCAAACTCCACTCGAGCGCCTTATCCCATCTCTCTCCTCCAGGCGTACAACCGTCATTGAGGCCTCGCGTTGAATTTCATCCGACCAGCCACGAGGCGAGTCCGAGGCTGTTACCCGAGTGGGACAAGGAGAGGTATATGACGATGTCTCCAAAACAAAGTCGCTCGCTAGCGAAGGCCCTATCTCCGCGTGGTCAGCTGTTGCCTCGCAAAGAGTTAGCCGCTCCCTATTATGATGCCGCGTCGGATAAATCCGACGTATCAAATTCACAATCGAATCCCAATCCCAGTAAAACGAACTCGGAAATTGTTGGGGACCGTGAAAACCTCACATACCGGAGGGATAATTATGTACATTTCATCTCTGCTGACGGCGAGTTGACTACCCCAATGGGTAAATTATTATCGGATCTGGGATTGCTCGACTCCGAATCCATACGGGAGAAAAGTTTGGCGGTTGGACAAATTGCGGTGACGCAGTATGGACAACACCGAATTTTTAGTGTCGTAATCAAAGCCCGGTATTATGATGGCACAAGTCTCGATAAAGTCCGGGACGGTCTGAAGACTCTTGAACGGGGAATGAGTCGCTTGAATGTTAAATCATTCCGCATATCCCGTCATGGCGATTTCACGGACGAACTTGCTCCAGACAAGCTCCTATCACTTATCCATTCTCTTTTCGAGAATAAGGGAATAAGTGTCGCGCTCTGCTACGGGAGGACCCCGGTCCCTCCCCCAGATTTGAGGGAGGCAATAATCAAAGAAATGCACTCGAGCCTTATCGGTGGCCATAAAGGCGTCACCAAGACCTATAGGCGAATCCGAGAACGGTTTTACTAGCCGACCCTAAAAAATGACGTACAGAATTATATCCGTCGGTGCAAAAGCTGTCAGGAGCAGAAACTTGATCGAGCAAAGACTCGCGAACCGATGCTCCTAACAGACACCCCGGCAGACACCTTTGATAAGGTATCCCTCGATGCCGTCGGTCCGTTGCCTATGTCGCCCCATGGGAATAGGCATATACTGACGATGCAGGATAACTTATCAAAGTACTGCCTTGCTGAACCGATTCCCGACTTAAAGGCCACCACCGTTGCAGAGGCAATAGTGCGTCGGCTGTACAACCAATTCGGAGCCCCACGGGCGATCCTAACCGATCGAGGAACCGCATTCACGAATAGGTTACTGCGGGAAATCTCCAAAATTTACAAGGTTAACCTTACAACTACATCTGGTTACCGTCCGAAGACTAATGGTGCGTTGGAACGAAGTCATATCGTTCTAACCGAGTACATCAAGCACTATGCGGATAAATACGATGATTGGGACCGTTTACTACCCTTTGCCGAATTTTCCTACACCACCAGCGTACACGAAGCAATAAATTTCACCCCGCACGAGATCATGTTCGGAAAAACAGCCCGACAGCCTAGTGAATTCCCAACCGAAAATCGGCTGGTCACATGTGGTTCGTTCCTCGTGGACCTCATAAAACGACAAAATGAAATCCGAGAGATGGCCGGGGAGTCCCTGAATAGAGCTAAAGAACGCTCCAAGCATTACTACGACCGTATATGCCACCCTTTTGAAGGAAAGGTCGGGGATCAAGCATACGTCTTGAAAAAACCTCGGAAAGAAAAATTTGATGCTCAATATCACGTTCCCTATAAGATAATATTAATTACCGATAGAAATAATGTCATTCTCGAGACGAAAACTGGCGAGCGATTCGCGAAACACGTCGATAAGGTCAAGTTAGCTTACGTGTAGTTAGGTTGCAACTATGTGCGCATCAACAGCAAAATGCTGACTGTGATTATCTGCGTCCTTCTCCTTGCGGGCCGTGGAGCGGCCGACTCAACACCGAAGAACCCATACAACAGACTCGAAGATAACGCTGGAATCTACTAGCTAGAAACTCCACCATCAAAAGAGGACCATCGCGCGTCGAGGGGGGTGGGAGGCTGATTTTTTGATGAAATTGTTTAAACATTTTTTTGTATGTAGTAAACAGATCAATAAAACTATATGCCAAGTTTCACAAGTTTTCCGTTGTATACTTTCTTCACAAAAAAATTCCCAAAAAGCGGTAAATTTTGCGAAAAAAAAGACAATCCCCCCTTAAAGACACGATACCAGTGCGCGAAGTAAAACCTCTTCTTGCCCAGGATCCGTCTCCAGAAACCGTCAGATTTTTCACAAGTCCCTTTTCCACATTTAACGTTTTTTCTTCATCGATCGCCTTGCGTTGAACTAGATCGAATACACTTTTGACCGCGATTTTGATGTTGTCTAAGATTTCATCATACATTTTTATATTGAGAGTTGTCTGTAATTCCATCTGTAATTCCATAATTCCACAAAATAACTGTATCCCTTGAAGGCCAATACCAAGCATACGAAACACAAATACGAGTCGACGATTTATTTCATATCCATGGCCGATCATCGGACACGAATCGATGTACCTGTCTCCACAGCCACAAGTAACGCACACTTTCAAACCAAGGCCTCGCTTCCGATATTGCGAACATTTCATTTGTACATGGTAAACAGAACACACTGCGTACTATGAGAGCATTGAGAACACGGAGAAAAAATGAATAAAAGAATAACCTCCAGTATTATCAACTTTCACATCAAAACTCGTATCGTTCGATTTTTTCAATTTTGCTGCTGACGAACTCGTGTTGCTCGTACGTCCTTCGTCAGTAAATCTGTTTCCGTGAAAAGAACGTTTTCTAGTTCTAGATGGACTACTAGAACTTTTCTGTGCACGATACACTTTCTTCGTATTCATTGCGAACAGATAGATGCTTCACGTTCGAACTCCAAATCACGAATGATTCTCCACTCCGGAATTATAAAGCGAAGGGAAAATTATAAAGGAAGGGTAATATAGAGAAGCAAAGGTATGTACTTTGGTTAATAAGCATATATAGGTGTAACGGTTTACGATAGGGGAACATCTGTCTTAGCGAACAAAGCCAGGTAGACGGCTGATCCGGGCCGCGCGCCGGCCGGGTCCCAATAGCGCGCTCAGGTAGGTGCGTTCGAAAGGCGAAAAAGGATAGTTAGACTGCTTGGAACTTTATAAAATTTTGACCGAACATTCTTGAACATATTTACTTTCGAAAAATGTAAAAAAAAAAAAAATGTTTTCAAAGTTTCAAAGTAGAATCCTGCCTTAAGGATCGCCTGATGGCGAAATCCGCCAATCGGGCACTCCATGGCCTTGGAGTTTCTGCCGTCCGACTTCGGGTGCGGGCGAATATTTTTCGTGGACGTCGACAAAAACCCCCATCGAACCAATGGCGAAGAAGCCTACCTCGGTTCGGTGGTGGTGAAGTCGAACAGTTCCGATTTGTCCACGGTCCGCTCCTGGAGTCGGAGAAAACTCCTAGAAACAGCAGTCCTCGCGGCGGTGTCATAAGACCAGGCCTTAGACCCGGCGGACCCGCACAGAGACGTCAGTCTTTACTAGTAACGTAGTTAAGTAACGACATACTCGCGGCGGTGTAGTAAGACCTGGGTAGCGACCCGGCGGACCCGCATAGGGACATTGATCGTTACTTTAGGAAACCATATTTAATCACCAACATTTATTCTCTAAAATACAAAATAACTATCGAGCCAGTGATGAAGGTGCGGGGCCTACATTGAAGCCCCCGAACAAAATAGAGGACACATAAATTGAGCGTACGAGCGAAAGAGAGAGAGAGAGAGAGAGAGAGAGAGAAAGAGAGAGCGCGAGTGTAGGACGGGGAAATCGCCCCCGTGTTACAGCGTAAGCGTGTATGTGAGAGAGTGTGAGAGCAACGCGGGGAAATTGTCCCCGCGCTAGAGAGTGGGAGTGGGCGACTGACGAGACCGCGGGGGAAATTGTCCCCGCGCAACGCGACCTACTATAAGTAACATTAATAAACCCTATGATTATTTACTTTGTTACCCACAACCTCTTTTGTTTATTATTCGCAACTTTACTTCCGATCGCATCCGCAAACTCCTTTCCCAAGTCCCACTAGCGAAGAGGGCCCGTAGGGGACATGCGGCAAAATCCAAATATTGAACGGGGACCTTCAGAACCCGAATAAACATAAAATAAAATCGTCCCTTCAGGACGTAGCACGAGTATGTCCCATAGATAATGCACGAACCGTTGTCCGAATTTATTTCATCTCTTATCGCGATCGGGACCGAGATGAATATATCTCGTTTCAATATTATCGGAAAGGAGATGAAATCAATGGCGAACTCGTCGTGACAGCTTCGAGTATGTCTTACGGAAACTAGAAGAATCATTGACAGAATTAATTTAATCTCCGTTCGCGATCGGGAACGAGATGAAACTGATAAAAGAAATTGATAAAATAAAATCGTCCCTTCAGGATGTAACACGAGTACGTCCCATGGATAATGCACGAATCGTTGTCCAAATTTATTTAATCTCTTATCGCGATCGGGACCGAGATGAATTCATCTCGTCCCGATATTATCGAAAAGGAGATGAAATCAATGGTGAACTCGTCGTGACGTTGTCCAGTGTATCCTATGGATATTCCACGAATCACTGACAGAATAGCTTGTCTCTCCATTCGCGATCGGGAACTAGATGGATTCATCTCGTTCCGATATCATCGGAAAGGAGATGAAATCAATGGCGAACTCATCGTGACGGCTTCGAGTATGTCCTACGGACACTAGAAGAATCAATTCTTCAAATTGATTTCATCTCCGTTCGCGATCGGGAACGAGATGAAATCATCTCTTTGCGATATATTCGGAATGGAGATGAAATCACCCGCGAACTCGTTGTGACGTTGTCGAGTATGTCCTATGGATAATGCACGAATCGTTTTCCGAATTGATTTCATCTCCTATCGCGATCGGGAACGAGATGAATTTATCTCGTTTCAATATCATCGGAAAGGAGATGAAATCGATGGCGAACTCGTTTTCACGTTGTCGAGTTTATCCTATGGATACAGAACGAATCACTGACAGAATTGATTTTAACTCCGTTCGCGATCGAGAACGAGATGGATTCATCTCGTTCTGATATAATCGGAAACGAGATGAAATCAAAGGCAAACTCGTCGCAACGGCTTCGAGTATGTCCTACGGTCACTAGAAGAATCATTGACAGGATTGATTTCATCTCCGTTCGCTATTGGGAACGAGATGAAATCATCTCTGTCTGTCGATGATATTGAAACGGAATAAATTCATCTCGTTCCCGATCGCGATAGGAAATTAAATCAATTCGGACAACGATTCGTGCATTATCCATAGGACATACTCGACAACGTCACAATGAGTTCGCGGTTGATTTCATCTCCATTTTGATAATATCGCAAAGAAATGATTTCATCTCGTTCCCGATCGCGAACGGAGATGAAATCAATTCTGTCAATGATTCTTCTAGTGTCCGTAGGACATACTCGAAGCCGTTACGACAAGTTCGCCATTGATTTCATCTCCTTTCCGATGATATCGCAACGAGATGAATCCATCTAGTTCCCGATCGCGAACGGAGATAAAATCATTCTGTCAGTGATTCGTGGAGTATCCATAGGATACACTCGACAACTTCACGACGAGTTTGCCATTGATTTCATCTCCTTTTCGATAATATGGCGACGAGATGATTTCATCTCGTTCCCGATCGCGGACGGAGATGAAATCAATTCTGTCAATGATTCTTCTAGTGTCCGTAGGACATACTCGAACCGTCACGCCGAGTTCGCCATTTATTTAATCTTCTTTCCGACGATATTGTAACGAGATCAATTCATCTCGTTCCCGATCGCAATAGGAGATGAAATCAATTCGGAAAACGATTCGTGCATTATCCATAGGACATACTCGACAACGTCACAACGAGTTCGCGGTCGATTTCATCTCCATTCCGATAATATCGCAAAGAGATGATTTCTTCTCGTTCCCGATCGCGAACGGAGATGAAATCAATTCTGTCATTGATTCTTCTAGTGTCCGTAGGACATACTCGAAGCCGTCACGACGAGTTCGCCATTGAATTCATCTCCTTTCCGATGATATCGGAACGAGATGAATCCATCTAGTTCCCGATCGCGAATGGAGATGAAATCAACCCGTACAGAGAGCCAACCCGTACAAATCGGAGACGAATTCGGGGCAGTAATATCGGGAATGCCCGATCGATGCCCCAAGAACCATTGCGAACACCGATTTCATCTTTGTTAAATAAACATGGCTCCTACCGTCGGTTTCGCAGCATCGTCAGACTTCTCGACCCAATCTAAACGGAAGTAAGATAAAATCGAAGACGAATTCGGGGCAGTAATATCGAAAATGGCCGATCAAGGCTCCGAGAACCATTCCGAGCACCGATTTTATCTTTGTTAAATAAATATTCCTCCTTCCGTCATTCTCGAAGCATCGTCAGACTTCTCGCCCCAACCTGCCTGGAAACAACATAAAATGGGAGACGGATTCGGGGCAGTACTACCAGGAACTTCCGATTGAGGCTCCTAGAAACGTTGCGAGCACCGATTTTATCTTTTTTAAGTAAATAATGCTCCTTCCGTCGTTGTCGCAGGATCGTCAGATTTCTCGACCCAATCTGAGCAGAAATAAATCAAGTCGGAGACGAATTCGGGGCAGTAATGTCAGGAATTCCGATTGAGGCTCCTAGAACCGTTGCGAGCACCGATTTTATCTTTGTTGAATAAATACTTCTCCTTCCCTCGTTGACGCAGGATCGTTAGACTTCTCGACCCAATCTGACCGGAAATAAGTTAAAATCGGAGACGAATTCGGGGCAGTAGTGTCAGGAATGTCCGATCCGTGCTCCGAGAACCGTTGCGAGCACCGAATTTATCTTTGTTAAATACATAATGCTCCTTTCGTCGTTGTCGCAGCATCGTCAGATTTCTCGACTCAATCTGACTGGAAATAAGATAAAATGGGAGACGAATTTGGGGCAGTAGTGTCAGGAATGTCCGATCGGTGCTCCGAGAACTGTTGCGAGCATCGATTTTATCTTTGTTAAATGAATAATGCTCCTTCCGTCGTTGCCGCAGCATCGTCAGACTTCTCGACTCAATCTGACCCATTGCGTAGCAGCAAATGCTAACCCGCGATTCGCAAACCTGGGTCGTTTTCGTCCCGCCCAAGATCATTTTCTTCACTTAATATTTATTTTTTGAAAAATCGAAAATAAGAAAGAAAGCAACCTTATTATTCCTGTAAAAGTACGGTCTACAGATCGACCATGTTTTTTCAGATTTTTTCCACCGACAATTGTTGGTTTGGCAATGCAAAAACGAAAACGACCCACGTTCACGGGATTAATGTGCATGAAATACCTTTATGGATTGGGTTTAAGATAATCGATTGAACTTGATCGATAGATTGCGAACTTTATCGAAAATAATGTCAATTTCGAAAATGTTTGCGGAGTTCATGGTCCGCAAACAGTGTTCCTCATCATTTGCGATTCGCTCATAACTTTCGCAATAAATAATTCTATCAATACAATTTAAAGTAATTTCGCGTGAAATTATTATTTTCTGCCAAATTATACGATTATTTTTGACATTTTCATAAAATGTTCAAAAATTCTGTAACTACAACATGTGAAGATTATTTATGCAACATTAAAAAAACAAAAATCTCCTAGTATTTGGTAAAGTTAATAATTCTACGTCAAATTACTTTAAAATGTATTGCTAGAATCATTTATTCCAAAAGTTGTGAGCGAATCGCAAATGATTGAAAATCGTATTTGCAGTGCATGGAATCCTCGAACATTTTATAAATTGACATTATTTTGAATCAAGTTCTCAGATAGGGACACATTCAAATCCCTCGGCTCGACCGCGTATCATCGGACTCTGAACCAACTTCCTGTGACAGCCGACCATTCGGAAGTTGCAGCTGTGACGTTAGCAGACTAGCACTTCCTATAGCACTCTCGTGCCTGACTTAGCTCGTTTGTTCCACTGATCAAATTCCGATTTATCCACTTTAAATCGTATGTTTGATAATTTTTTTCTTCATGACGGGGAGCACAAATAAATTTTTTCGGGAGTGTCCCGTATTCGGAATTTTATAAACTTCATTCTCCTGCACACAAAATGGATTTTTTAATTCTTTTCCAGAATCCGCTATTTTCTTTGGCAAATGCTTTTCATGACAAAAATACGATATATTTTTTTCAATGAAAGCGTGAAAAACCATTAAAAATCACATTTTTTTCAGTCGCATAATCACCGCGCAAGACCCTCGAATAACACATGTCCACCTTATAAAAGTCACTCTGTATGTATGTATATATACCGGGGGGGGGGGGGGGGGGGGGGAAGTATGGAAACCCCTGGAAATTTCGGAGCGTTGGTTAAAAAAATAAGCATTCAAGGTCAAGTGTCAAGTAATTTTTAACGAGGAATCCAATGGTGAACTTCAATTTGACCTTGAACATCAAATTCAAGGTCATTTCAAGGTCAACTTTGTTTTTTAAAACGGTAACCCCTATTTTTGACATCGGCAATCGAAAGAGCGCGAAATTTTACGTTAAAATATGTACTCAGGTCATTGGTCCGGTGTAACCTTGAAGGGCAGCTGCAGGTCATTTGAACTTAAGAAAGGTCTGGGTTGGGTTAACAGGACAATAAACGAAGCGTTTACCGTAGCAGAGACATTAAAAAATAATGTGATTGAACTTCTCTCGCGCCGGAAATGTATTCAATCGTAGTTAATTTTTTTAGTATAATAAACGAATTGCCTGTCGATTTACAAATTTATTTTGTGATATAAAAAAAATTGTTTTTAATTAAATGGCTGCTGCCTTAACGCCTGATTTATGAAAAATTACTACCACGTACACCTACCCAAGTGGAACCCACCGAATTAAATAAACCTTGGCATACGAGTAGAATATCGGGATTTGTTGGGTTTGAGCTTTGTGGGTTTGGGATGTGGGGTTTGTGGGTTTGGGGATTGCCGGTAGGGGTTTGTGGGCTTGTGTGTTTGGGGTTTGTGGGTTCACGGATTATTGGGTTTGGGGTTTGTGGGTTAATCATAAAGGCCATTGTGATGATCAAATGTATCAACATTTTTAACGTACAATTTCCCGCGCTTCCGATTGCCGATGTCGAAAATAGTGGTTTCCCCTTGAAGATGAGATACAACGTCGAATTGAAGGTCACCATTGGATTCCTCGTTGAAAATTGCTCCAAGAATGATCTTTTGTCCTGAGAAAATACTGGACCGTCCCGTTAACCCAACCCAGACCTTTCCTAAGATCAAATGACCTTCAGCTGACCTTCAAGGTCACACTTGACCAATTCCTTGAGTACATATTTGAACGTAAAATTTGCCGTTCTTCCGATTGCCGATGTCAAAAATAGGGGTTCCCATTAAAAAAATCAAAGTTGACCTTGTATGACCTTGAATATGACGTTCAAGGTTAAATTAAAGGTCACCATTCGATTTCTCGTTGAAAATTACTTAAGATCTGACCTTGAATACTTTTTTTTTAACCAAACGTCCGAAATTTCTAGGGGTTTCCATCCTTTTTCCCCACCCTGTATATAGACGGGGTGATTCATAATAACCTGTACACCCGGAACTGGCGGGTTCAGCGGGATACCCCGAGTATAACTGTCAAGGATTTTTTGTCTCCCTTAAATAGTTTTTGAATGGGAGCGATTCGAATTTTGGCGTTCGAAGGATTGTTGTAGGGCTGCAGTCTACCCTTGACGACGACGACACTCGAGGGCTGGGTCTGAGCCCGAGAAACGTAGCAGATGACGACAAGGTAGATAGGCATCTGTCTTGCTTTCCCGGCCAGTTTGACGTTTCGCGTATTGTCTGCTATTATTTTCTGTCATCTAGGGTACGCAAGTTCAGAGCGTGAGCCGAGCCGCGCGACCGAGCGTGATTTGTTTTTCCGGATGGTGTCGATCCCTATTTGTCGCACTTACGTTCTCTTTTATCTAATGAGCGTCTCCTATCGCCTATCTTTCATTAATAAATGTCTATCTTTTCTCTCGTCCTCTTTCATCTGTGCGTATACTCTTGTTTTTCCGTTCATTCCCTTTCGTCGATTCTAACTAGCAACGGCACTTTGGTGCCCGCCTTCGATTTTAATGAAACTCATGTCCATGAAATAGCACTGAAAACGGTCATACGCTTACGGTATGACTGGAAAAACAGTTGCACTTGTTGAAACCCATTTCAAATAGCTTTCAAATGCGGCATTCTTTTCGTCTCGGAAAAAAAAATATTTTTTTTCTCGATTTCTTAACCCTTCCTTGACACACTGGGTAATGTTGACCCGGACAAATTTGAAATAAAATGCTCACCTTCCCATAAGCAAAAGTTTTCAATAATTTTTTACAATAGATGATGTCCGTTGATTTAACGTGCTGTACCTAGCATGTAGCCCTAACAATACGGGCCCCGCGACCTCGGGGTCGGAGAACGCCGACCACCGCGGCGTTCCCAATCCCAATGCAACTACTGGTCAAGCCGAGTGACTTTCCAACACTCTAACAACTCTGCAGGTTGCTGCCCGCGCTAATAAAAACGTAGCTCACCTGTCGGGTGCACGTAGCTGCCCGGACCCGCCTGCGGCCCAACCACTGCCACCACGGAGCCAACCACAATCGGCTAGTAACCGCCCCGTAACGATAGATATATGCCTAAATGTCTACGGCAACACTTTTAAGGAGCCAGTCCATATTGGAGCCACGAAAAAGGCTATTTCCGCGATTTTTTTAGTATCTTATAAAAGATATGAATATAAAATTTGTTAGGCTTGACAAATAAAGTCTTGAAATACTTTTAAAAAACTCGGCAACGGCTTGTCTGGAATAAAAAAATAAAATTCCATTAGATGCACTATGACACCAGCTACAAAATGACGCTCGGATATAAAGTTTTATCAAGAAATAAAAAAATGGCAGATGAAAAACGAAAAAATAAAAAAACGCGTTTTTTTGCAGTTTTTCGCAAAAAAAGAGTAAAAATCCACATTTTAAAACCATCGAGGGTCGTCTTGTTGTGAACCATGTTTACAATATGTGGTTCAAATTTCAAGAGAATCGGTTTATTTTTAGAGATACGATGGAGCTAGATTTTGAAAACGTTGTTTCGAGAAAAACGCGTTTGAAGTTTATACTATGAAAAACTCTTTCATAATCTCAATCGGCAACTCCTACACCGTACAAAATCCCTTCTGATTGCTCATCATCGTCGATTTCTTCAAGTCTTGCTTGCTTTCGATTTTTTGGAAATTTCAAAGTGGACTGGCCCCTTAATATATGAAATGACAATCGGAGACAACCTTCAGCGTGGAAAAGAAAAGTCTCTAGGTCACTTTGAAAAATGGCGGCGACACCTGAAAGGGTACGACATTTGATCATTCGAAAGAGGAGCTACATACAATTATGATAGAACTTTACTTAGGTAAGTTCGTTTAATCATCTAATTTTCGCAGAACGAGGCAAATTCAATTCGAATTACTGCCCTAAGCGTGACCGCATTCACTGCGGCCGACAAGCAGCGAGAATTCACCTTCTTTGGTTTGTCGTCGGTTAGAGTTTTCGTTACTCATTACCTAAAGAGTTTGCTAAGAAGCAGCTCGCGGTTCGCGGACAGAAGTAATGACCGCATTTTTTCTCGCCTCTCGAGAGACGAAGCTGCAAAGTATTTGAAAACACATAGAGCATGAGGCCGCGGCGGCAGTACATAGGAGTTTTTTGGGAGAAGGGCGAACGCCAATGGCCTTTGTGGACGGTCGGTCAATACAAGTTACGTCTGGGGGACTTCCCGCAGTGGTCTACCTTTAAACGCGTGCTGACGTTGAGCACAGTACATGACAAGGTCACTGTACCAACGCTCGTGCGAATCCCTGTGTACGTAATTTATTATCCGATGTTCTCGACATACCTATCGTTATTTTCAGTATATCGCCTCCTCTCAAATCACATTGAAAGTCCGTAAAGAATTTCGGAAACCGAGATAATATAATATTGGCATTTTTACCATTATATTAGCTGAACAAGTTTGGTAATTACGAAAATTCGTCACACATGCGAGAACTTTTTCGAATGTATTCGAGCGATAAAAAAACTGACGTACCACGGTTTACGAACGCATTCAATCGATCAATCTTGTCCTTGAAGGATCACCGTGTGGACTTGTTAATCCCGTATTATCGATATTCAGCCAATCGGCTTATACTCAATACCCGGCGTGATTGTTTTTCAAATCTATCTCTCGTCTTCTGTATAAGAAAACTTCCCGACGACAACTCGAATGTGGTAATGGCTTGGTGTCGTGAGTTCTTCTTCGTTTCACGGATAAACTGCGTTGCATGAAATTCCACGACAAAAGGTAGACTTACTCGGTGGCGCTGGCGCACGTGCGAAGAAAGAGTATAAAGACGAAATAGAGAAGGCGTTTTCTGAGACCGCATTCACCTTATTTTCCCTCATAAACTTGCCGTTGAATGAACACAACACCTTGAAAGACCGAGTAAGACCGACGTGTATCAAAAATAATGTCAATGCCCGATAATCCGGTTGAATATTTTACCTATCCTCCATTTGAGTATTCCGTTACCGATGCTCTGGAAATCTGATTGAAGCATCGTATGGTATATACGTTTTCAAGTGGAAAAAAGATACCATTTCTCCGTTCTCGCCAAGATCGAGATGCTGAATCAATATATATACCAGACACTCTTTACTGGGTACATGGTGTCATTCATTGAAGAGTAACTCGATGACTCTCCATGACAACGGCTGAGAACGCTGATGAAAACGTCAATAAACATCGGTATCGTTTTTCCCCTCCGCGTAGTCAGGACTGCAACGATGTTTCTCCCCTTACCTCTCTCTCTCTCTCTAACTCCTACACCGGATTTTTTTGCAATGCACAGTTTCGGATTCTCACAGTTAACTTTAGGTTTTTATCTGACACTCATTTCCCTCTTTTATCAGCCCTGTTCACAGCTCCGTTTTCTCAAGTCTGGTGGGTAAGTGGAAACAAGCATATAGTACGGAAAAATTTGGGGTACGTGAATTTATCGCATTCCTTGTTGTTTATCTACTCGCCATTGATTGTTAAAGATTTATAACTACATCGCTGTTCGAGTACTTTTCGAAAAGCGCGACAATATTCTTCGGACGTTTCTCCAGGCCAGGAACTGCTCACTCAATGCTTTTAGATGGGGCTGAATTTCGTCAGCGAGCTGACCTAAGCAATACCAACCTTGTGATATAAATCCAATGGTTTGTACATTTTTATAGTAATTTCGTTGTATTATAGTAGCGAGGTCAGCAACGAATTGTTAAGTTAGTGGCATACCTTCTCGACTAATGGTTATACAAATATTAGCGCAAACAGTTGGAAATGAGAAAAAACTTAACGAAAAATATTTAATGGTAAATTATTAAACAATTGGTAAATGCATGTTAGGGTAAGTGAATAATTCTTATTATAACTAGAATATGATACTAGTTATTTCCAAGCCTACGCGACCGAGAGGCTTAAAATCTCAATGTACTCTAACCACTTCAATGTGATCCGTGGCTCCATAGGCAAAGTCTCTGCCACCCAACTTTTAGTACTGTGTCCGGTACAATCTAAAATACTGTGTTTTGTAAAAAATATTATTTCAAGTTATTTCTCTACTTCTTATGCAGACAAAACAATTAGATACTTGTAATTCCTTTCTATGCAATAATTAAAAACAATTAGAAAAAAGTTGACACTTATAAAGTGAAAATTTATAGGTGGCATTAAAGAAATTACGCTGCATGCAAGAAAGTATAATTTTATATATTAAACAAAAAATATATAACTTTCATGCAAGCCAAACCATTAGATACTTGTGATTTTGTTTCTATGTAATAATTGAAGATGATTAGAACATTTCTGCATAATTTAGAAGACGATGAAATGCATACTAAGGAACTTGTTTTTTGTTTGTTGTGTCGACAAGATTAGACACAGCAAAATAACATCACGTGATTGAAAAAAATCAACAAATAATAGACGTCATTTTTTTGTTTAATGAAAGAAAAGAAAGTGTGAAAACTGAATCGTGATGAAATAGAGAAAGGATGCATCTTATAGAAAAAACAAAATACAATATAATGCGAAAGGGAAAAAATGGAAAGTATCAACTATAGTGTTTAACTTTGTAAGGTTAGGATAATAACTAAAAAGATGAAGTTGCGTAGAACGCTGATGGGGATACGAGTAAAGTATAGTTTAATGATAATATTAGTTACTATTGAATAAAATAGGAGAAAATCAACACATTCATTGAAAATAACCACCCGTGCAGAATTGTGACCGGGCTTTCCCTACTTTGTGTCGAGCCCTGATCAGACTTGTCTTGTTTGATTTACCTGACCAGGCCGTCCCATGGAACAAATCGGGAAGATAGCTAAATCGTTTTTTTATGGTTTACCCTATATGTTTGAAAATTACATTAATTTGTGTTGGACGAATATAATGAATAATTCATCCAATAACAAGCGACGCTATAATCTTACAATTGGCGCCCAACAATGGGGTCCGAAAATGTACGAGATTAAAATTATCAAATAATTAAGTGCTTTTCATCGGGAACCTAAAAAAAAATATATATATCTAGAATAGAGCGGTTGTTTGTTATTAGTTTGGTGAGAGTATGATGTACGGCGGATAAGAATAACGTATATGTGACAAAAGCAGGACGGAAAGCCAAACAGAAATTTGAGAAATATCTTTTTACAGCGAAAGTAAAAATAAATTTGAAACGATGCCGCTCCTCGGTCTCGAACGGCAGATATACGGTGAGGACGTGAGGCGCAGGGTAATCGAAGTAGAACAGGAGAAATTGAACAGACAACGAGACGAGCTAGAAAAATTACGCCGAGACCTTGAGTCGCAACGAGCGCTAATCCTACAACGACATCAGCTACAGTCGCCGCTACCGGTGGACGAAAATATCAGAATACAGCGTGATACAAGGGACGAGGACATCGCAGCGATTATAAGTAACGTATCTAATTTTCGTATTGATGTTCAGATGCCAAAATTTAAAGACGAGATCGAGAAAAATCCTATGGAATTCCTTGAGGAGCTGAAAAAAAATTTAAGTTTAAAAATATTAAAAATGAGAAGAAAATGTTAGTCGTGGAACACGCGCTACAGGGACGAGCAAGTCTATGGTATGAGACGAAAGAAGCATTCCATTCATATGGAGCCTTCACGCCAATTTTTCTAGAAGAATTTTATTCAATACCGAAACAGGTTCAATTTAGGAATACCTGGAATGATCGAAGATATGATGCGCAGAGAGAATCACTCCAAACTTACTATTATCATCAGATGAAGGAAGCCTGATATTACATTCCGCGGTTTTCGGAATATATAACGAATTATAGTATCATTCAACAGTACTCGTTATGGGTCAAAGAGAATTTGGTAACTATAAATTATGAGGATTGTAACAAAATTGGTCAAACATTGGCGAGCCTTGATTCGATAAGGAAGGAACGCGAAAAGTATAAGGACAATAGGCCGCCATATAATTCTCAGACACGACATGTGTCACAAGCGGTGAAGCAAGTGAGATATTACATAAACAATCGGAGCTATTGTAGAGGAAAAAACCGAGCTGATACCCGAGACAATGAATGATATTCGAATCGATCTACATATCGCAATAATAACATGAGGTACCCTGAGTATAATTCGCGAAATGTAAGAACCTTGAATTTGCCGGATACTAGGTTTCCATCGCCAATGATAACAAATGTCGCGAACCCACTAGGAGGGGACAGGACAAATATAACGCCTAACTCGAATCATTCAAACTAAAGGGCGACGCGCTGTATCAAGGTCCGCCAGCGCGTCAAGATTTCGATTTTGTAGATAACTTATCTAAAGACATCGAAGAAGATAAGGACCTAGCAGAACAAATGTCGACCGATGCGATAACTAATTGTCCCCATGTTAAAATAAATTTTATGGGCCAAGTGAGAACTATAGTTTTGGATACTGGTAGTCCAATAACGTCAATCTCGGAGGACTTTTATAGGACAATCGTGAGCCAGAGGAAAGTTGATATTTTGCCAGTTGCGAATACTTTTGTTACGACTGCTATTGGGAAAAAAACTCCACTCAAGTAAAAAATCAGGTATACTTAAAGGGAGAGGTTGAAGGGGTCACGTTTCAACATTCCTTCCTTATTATACCATATCTCACATCAACGGTGATACTGGGAAGTGACTGGATATCGCGAAACCGTGTTATCCTTAACTATAGGGATTTCACGATAGAAGTAGCAGGAAAGCTTCTCTCTCGATCGACGATGGTGTTCGCTCGAAGACCCGTGGAAACATTACTGTGTTCGCGAAAGGACAATGAAACTCGCGTATTTATACTCAATTATCAAAAAGATTTAATCGGTAATAATGAAGAATTAGGTGAGTTGAGAGATCGGATTGGAGTGGAAGATATAACTGAATCAGTGAGAGGTTTAAAAAACTTACGTGATTCAGTGGGGGGAGTTAGAAAGAAAAGTAAAAAAGCGAAAGAAGGGGTTAAAAATATAGGGAAAATAGAGAAAAACCCGGAAAGTGAGGACACGGCGAAAATTGAGGAAATAGTGAGGGAAGATTACGAGGTAAATATTCACGACAAGAACACGGATAATGGTATTGGGGTGTCGAACGCAGGTGATGTTTCCGAGGAGTTTCGAGCGATCGCGTGTACACTAACACTGTTGGCCGATTCGGACAGAAGAAAATTTGAAGAGGTATTACAGAAATATAGGTGGTTATTTTCCAATAAGCCGGGATGTGCAAGGGGATACGAGCATACAGTGAAACTAAGGAGCGACCGTCCGAGTATTAGACATACGTACCCAATCCCAATGAAATTAAGAGAAGCAACCAAATTGGCCACCGAGAAAATGCTGGAAACGAGAGTGATCGAACGAACAATCAGCCAATATTGTAACCCATTGAGAATAGTGGTAAAAGAAGATGAGACCGTGCGGGTGTATCTCGATGCACCATTTATTAATAACATCATAGAGGATGATCACGAGTCGCCGCCGCTGATAAATGAGCTTGTGCAAAAATTTCATGGAGCCCGGTGGTTCTCCAAAATTGATCTCACTCAAGGTTACTGGCAGGTGCCCCTGCACAGGGAATCGAGGCAATTTACAGCGTTTCTCTTTGACTCCAAAATGTATCAATTTTGCAGGATACCCTTCGGTCTCAAAACTGCGGGGAGTGGTTTCATCCGAGCCCTCAGTATGGCGTTGAGAAACGACTTTGCAGAATACGTGTCGTGTTATATTGATGATATTTTAATAGCAACGGATACCGTGGAAGAACACATGCGAGTTTTAACGGGGATTTTTCAAAGATTATCAGACAATAATTTGACGATTAAACCCACGAAATACGTATTTTTTCAGAAGGAAGTTCCGTTTCTAGGCTTCATCATCTCATGACAGGGCATTTTATCTGAGCCATGCAAACTTGAGGTGATTTTAGATTTCGAGGAATCGCGAAATAAGAAGCAGCTGCAACAATTTCTGGGTATCTGTAACTATTATCGGCTGTTTAACATGCGACATAGCTACTCAGTTGATCAGTTGAGAGAGTTATTGAAAAAAGATAAAGAATGGGAATGGTCGGTCCGACACCAGGAGGCATTTTCATCTCTGAAGAGGGATTTTCGCAACTGCATTCACCTGAGACATGTGATACCAAAGGCACAGTTTCGTGTTCAGAGTGATGCGAGCGATCGAGGTATTGGTGGAATACGTTATCAGATCGATAGCCAAGGAAATCATTGTGTAATAGATATTGTAAGTCAATGTCTAAATCGCGCTGAAGTTAATTTTACAACCACCGAAAATGAATTATTGGCAGTGGTGTACGCTCTGTTGAAGTTTCGAGTGTATTTGATTCGCGCACAGTTTCTCATTATCACTGATCACCAGTATTTGACATTTCTACAATCTGCATCATTTCAAAATTCACGTATAACGAGATGAAGTCTGTTAATACAACAATATTCGTTTTCCATAGAATATTGCCGAGGAATAGATAATGTCGTGCCCGATTTTTTTTAGGCGTCACCCACACGGGAAATTTCTAGAGGAATCTACTGAAAAATCTTAATTTCACTATTGCATAGAGGTTTGAAGCCAGTAGTAAAAGAAAATGATGACAATTTCTTAATGATATTGGCCCTGATGGAATGTAATAAACAAATAGCCAAGGATTTTCGGGAATTGCAAAAATACCAAGCTAGTGATGAAGTAATTCAACGAAGTATAAGTGCAATGGATATGGAGTCCGTGACCTGCCTGTTTTTTAACTACAACGAAATTATTTTTCACCGGGACCAAACCGGATTGGAAGGGCGAATAATGATTCCCGAGAAAATGCAAACGAAACTCATTGATGCCATCCATGATAAATTAGGACACCCTAGTCTTAGTATACAAGACTATAGCGCATTTAAAAAATTCTATTATTGGAACGAGATGTCCAATCAGGTGAAGAAATACGTGCTCTGCCGCGACATGCGTCAGCGAGTAAAATACCTGTCTTTTTCAATGGAAGGCGAGTTTAACTTGATAGCATCGAAGGCCCCGAACGATCTAATTACGGTGGATTTTTATGGTCCCCTACCTAAAGCTAGGGGGGGGGGGGGAGCGCAATATATTTTCGTTATGCTTGACGCGTGCACAAAATACGTGAGTCTCTACGTAATGAAAAAGGCAACTGCGCGAGCCACTTTAAACAGAATCATTGAAGAATTCATTCCTAAGTTTGGTAGGCCACAGCGAATTTTATCGGATCATGGGACACAATTTACATCGGGCCAATGGAGGACCACTGTGGAGAAAAACGGGATTAAGGTATTATATAGTTCAATTCGTCATCCTCAGTCAAACCCCACAGAAAGGGTGATGCGCGAAATCGGTCGCCTATTTCGGAACTTGTATTCCGCTAAGCACACGAAGTGGGTGGAGTTTTTATCCAAGATCGAGACGGTATTGAATATGGTAGTTCATCAAAGTACAGGCTTATCCCCCCAAGAATTACACTTTGGCTTGCCGGTGCAAGAAGATTTGCATAAGATGATCCAGTTCCCAAGAAAGCAACCCAATTCTCACGAATAGCTCATTACAATGGCGGCTGAAAATATAGAAAGAAATTTTCAGATGCGAAAAAGGCTCAACGAGGAGTTTCTACTGTATACTTATTCGTGGGCGATCTCGTTCTTCTACGGGTCAATCATTTATCGAATGCAAATGATAAGGTGATTAAGAATTTTTTTCATCTGTTCGAAGGACCATATAGGCTAGGACGCAAGTTTGGGAAGAATACTTTTGTTTTGGCTGATCCAGCTAATCATAATAAGGAGTTGAGAACTTATAATCGCGCGAATCTTCGAAAGTATTATGAGAGGAAATAGAATTATACCCGTGGGGCCATATAGAGTGAGGATCGTTTTCTGTTCAACTACTCGTTCAAAGGAAATCATTAATTTAAGAAATAAGTTCGTTACTTGTATTATATAGAATATGTGTTAAAATAAGGTGACGAGGCTGTGATCAAATATGCCCAATGACGTACCTCATGTGGAGTTGTATTTGAGACGAATTTCGTGTATAGTGAATGTTGTAAATGTAATTTTAACGCGGTATATATGGCGAATGACGCGTCTCCGCCGGGAGCGTACTGACAGCGAATTTAGTGTATAATGAATTCTCCATCCTGTATAACTTCAATGCGAACGATAAGAGCCGAAGAAATGACGAAGTAATTCCGCTAATGCGTGAGTGGATCGAACGAGAGCAATATGTGAGAAGAGTATGAGGGCTGTATAGGGATGGGCAGTTTTATGTTAATTTACCCGTGGAAAAATAACAGAAAAGTGGGGGTTTGTGAGCGAGGTTTGGTTGTACAAAATTTTGAAACGAAAAGTATGTGTCAATGTCGAGATCGATCATCGATCGTTAGTCACGCATGCGAACCGAACAAGGAAAATTCGCATATTTTCGGACGAGATCGGGAATCTCGTCCGTGTCGCGGTGATCTCGGTCTCTTTCTCTCTGGCGACGTCGAGCGGACCAGTCAACGCGATTCCCCGAGGCCATTCTGGAAAACTCGAATGATGCCAAAGCCTCTTCTCTTGGGCTAAGGAAAGATCATAATTTCCGGGAATCAGGGCGAACGTCCGGCTGCAAGTACTGCGAGCCCCAGAGAACATCGAAAGAGCCATCAAATTAGCTGCCGATACGTTGAAGATAAGATAAGTCCCAAAATTCGACGAACCTGTCACGATACGCGCTCTCGTCGTTCACTCGAGTCCTATTGTAAGCCCTCGGGCGACGTTTATCACCTTTTGTCATTTATGATTGTGTGTTGGAAAATGTTCCATGTAATTTGTGTTGGACGAATTTAATGAATAATTCATCGCAATAACAAGCGACGCTATAATCTTACACTATTGAAAGGATTCATTTTAATTAAAAGACCGGGAATTACAATAACTAATTACTTGAGCATAACAAATAGCCAAATCATTTGATGAGGCAAAAAGTAAAGCAGCTGATTCGTGGTTTTTTAAGACCGTGTCGACATGTTGGGAAATATCAATATTCTGACCAGGAAGACAATACCTGAGTGTATTTCCCCAACAGTCCGCCAGGTGGCTACAATCGAAGCGCTTCACGTAAGTAAGGTACGATCGTACGAGGATAAAAGTTTATTCTATGCATTGTACAACGTACATAAGTGCGCTGCTTACAGCGTGCACTTACACTTATGATTTTGCGATATGTGTGAAATAACCCTTCCCACTCGAGGCCTTTGGCGCTCAGATAGTAAATGATGAGCGAGAGTCACCTCTCGAATGCAAAGGGATAATATGATACTTATTATCCCTTTGCATTCGAGAGGGGACTCTCGCTCATCATTTACTATATACTGATACTGTACTATATACTGATACTGATATTGTATACCACCTAATATTATTTATTTTACTCGGGTAAATCGCCAAAAGCCTTTCCAGTACTTGTCGTTGTCCTGTGCCTTTCCTAATCAGTTCCTCATCAGTGCCCAATCAGTTCCGCGAAAATGAAACGGCGGCCTGGCCTCAGACCCGATACATGGCGAACCTGATCCATGCTGGGCGGCCTAACCATGGCGTGATATTATTTAGGGAAGGAAGATCAGGGGCAGGCCTTTTTCCCGACTCGAATTTCTACACGGGCAATTCCTCAAATGTGATCGCCATAAAAATGTCTACAAGAATGACTGACATGGAGACGGCACGACCGTGGGGTCGGAGGTTTGGCCGCATTTTTTTGTGGTGAAAGAGGACCCCTACACCTCGGGTGGTTAAAGTAGTAGGACGCACTACTCGGAAAATTCCGAGAAAAATCGATTCAAAGTTTCTTAGGCGCCTTATGCGTTTCAAATGTCAGGCACTTGTCGAGCCGCCGTCTAGTTTAGACGGTTAGGGCTCGGTCTTTTGCGCCGGAGGTCTCGCGTTCGATTCCTCCTTCGGATTTTTTTTTTGTTATCCCAACAATTATTCAAAACGTTTCTCATCCCTACATTATTTAAAAAAAATTATCTAGATTATTTTTTGTTAGAGTAGGCAGTTGTGTACGACGGAGAAAAAAAAACGAATTGAACTTATAACAGCCGTTTATTTAACATCTTATTGAACAGAACGATTGGGAACGAATGAACGTTTTAGTCGTTGCCAGGAACATATCAAGATTCTCTATGACAACCGATGAGGATACAAAACAACAGATTTAGCACAGAGTGCAACCGGGGTTGCGCTCAAATGATCAATGGAAACGTAGTGGCGCAAATTGTAAAATATCCAACACGCCCTCTACAAATTTGTGCCATGGAACGTTCATTTTCACTGAATTCCGAGACCATTCACACATTTGGAATGTTTGACCGCAGGTAGAGCCTTGGTGAGGATGTCTGCGATCATTTCCTCAGTGGGGAGATGTACGATTTTTAATGCACCATCTTTGACGGCTTGACGTACAAAGTGATGTCTGATATCTATGTGTTTGGACCTGCGGTGGAATACTGGGTTCTCAGCCAGTAGACCGGCGCCTCGGTTGTCGTTGTATATCACAACATCGGCCAATTTTGAGAGACCCAATTCTGTGAGAAAACTGGACAGGAATTTGGCTTCCTTTGTTGCATCGGCGATGGCCATATACTCAGCTTCAGTTGAGGAAAGTGCAACAGTTCGTTGTTTTCGCGATTCCCAGGTTATTGTTCCACCGCAGAGTATGAAGGCGTATCTTGTGTATGACGGTCTATCAAGAGGACAATTTCCCCAGTCGGCGTCAACGAAGCCTCGTAGGCATAGTTCATCCTTGTTGAAAGCCAGCTCGTAATCTGACGTTCCGTGTAGATACCGTAGTACCCTTTTCACAGCAACCCAAGGCTCCTTTTTATGGCAAGAGTTGAACTGGCACAAGGTATTCACAGCATGTGCAATATCGGGACGCGTTCCCATAGCTGCGTACATTAAGGCACTTACTAATTCTCGATACGGAACTTCTTCCTTGCCATCGTTTTTGGAATCCAAACTCTTCGTCAGTTCGGCATCGCAAGCTATTAGGGTACTAATAGGGACAAGTTTACAGTCGTCCATGCCAAAGCGTTTCAAAATTTCTCTGATGTACTCTCGCTGAGAGAGGCAGGTTCTGTTGGTCTCGCGTCGAATCTCGATACCAAGACAATATCTTGCAGGGCCAAGGTCCTTCACCCTAAATGATTTTCTCAGTGTATCCTTGATTTGATCTTCTTTGACTTGGTCGTTGGTGACGATTAGGATGTCGTCGACGTAGATTAAAACGAAGGTGAGTTTTCGCTTGTCAACGTAGACGCATGGATCGGCATTGGAAGGGGTTAGCCCGAAGTCTTTGAGTTTTTCATCCAACGCCGCGTGCCATTGCCGTCCTGCTTGGCGCAGCCCATAGAGGGCCTTATTTAATTTACACACCTCGCCCCTCAATATCCTTCAAGAGCCTGCGTGCTCGTTCCAGAATTTGGGCATCCTTTTCGACACGCGTTATTTGCTCCAACATTTCGCGTAGCAAATCTGGCATTTCCATGAAAACCTCAGTGTCCATTTTGCCATTTAAGTACGCGGTCTCGATATCCAGCTGCGAGATTTTAAGATCGAACTAGACGGCCAAAGCTACCAACAGCCTTAGAGATCCTAGGCGTGTCACCGGAGCGAAAATTTCAAAAAATTCAGGTCCTTGGCGCTGGATGTATCCCTTCGCTACGACCTGAGCCTTTCTTTGATCGAGGTTCCCGTTAGCATCGAGTTTGTTTCTCAGGACCGCTCTGCATTTTACAACCGTCGCGTCCTTGGGCTTTGCGACGATATTGAAGGTATCATTCAGGACGAGACTCTTCACCTCTGAATATATCGCGGTGAGCAACTCATCCCTAACCGGGCCAGACACAGCTTCATGGAACGAGATCCCACCCGCATTAAATCCCGAATCCGCACCATCGTAATCCACGAACTCGTCCTCGGATGATTCGTTCGCAACTTCAGCTCGTGGTGGGTTGAGTTCGGCAGGTCCCATATTGTATTGTTTTGCTGGTCGCCCGCGGTTTCTTGTCATTATCTTTTTAGGTCTGCCGGGACCGCGTCGTAGCTGGCCCTGAGGCCCGGGAGAATCATTAACAATTTTGTCGTTGAATTTCTCTTCGCGGACCAATTCCTCGTCTTCCGACCCATCTTTACGATCCTTGTGGGGATCGTCAAACTCCTCGCGGGCCTGTCTGTTGCTTCCAATTTCGCATTCTCGAATTGCCAGAGGATTTTGCGAGTCGTCCGGGCTCGAGAACGGATCATTCGAGGCACCCCTCTCTCGGTTTTGCCTCTTATCGTCAGATTGAATCTCATTGAAAAACTTGACGTCGAGCGTTACGTGGATCTTTTCGATATAACTTTCGATATAAGTTTTCGTCCCAAAACTTTGCAAATGTGTGACATTAGGACGCTTCCCAGTCCACATCTCGAAAGAGGTTTTCGTGCCCAAAACCTTAGTGGCGTATCGATTTCTCACGTAGTTCGCCGTTGCAATTGCTTCGCCCCAAAATGACGTCGGTAGCTTTGAATCAGCCAGCATGCAGCGAGCGGATTCGATGAGTGTTCTATTTTTCCTCTCTGCGAGTCCATTTTGTTTCCGGGGTGTAGGTGGTTGTCAATCGCCGTTGAATTCCAGCCCTACTCAATATTTGGTCCATTGTTGAGTTGCTGAATTCCCTTGCGTTATCCGATTGCAATGCTTTGATCTTCTCGCCGGTTTGCGTCTTTGCATAATTCTTGAATCCGAGAAACTTCGAAGTGACCTCGGACTTGCTCCTCAAGAGATAAACCGTGGTCCAGCGACTATAGTTATCGGTGAACGTGAGAAAGTACCGGGCACTACCCTGCGATTCGGCCCGCATAGGACTGCAGACGTCCGTGTACACTATCTCGAGCGGATTCGATGGTCTCTCATCGCGTTTCGGAAAGGGAACTCTCGAAAATTTTCCAATAGCACAAATCTCGCACTGTGGAGGGGCACCATTTCCGTTGAAGGTCAGTCCCGACACCATACCGTTTCGCATCATGAATGTCATATCCTTCCAATTTGAATGCCCGAATCGTCGATGCCATTCCCTCCAATTATCTTTTGAGTCACCAGTGGCCGTGTCGAGTCCCTCTCGTAAGTAAAACAAGTCGCCCTCACGATCGGCTGTCATCTTTGTCGTTTCATTCGCATCCCAGATGTGCGCATGCTTGCGAGAGAATATAACCTCGTGGTTTTTGTCAACTATCTTGGCGATGGATAGCAAGTTTGTTCGAAGATCAGGTACGTACAGTGTATTTGAGAGCGTAATCTCTCTATTCTGATTGCCGTTCGACGTGGTTATGTTCACCTCACCCCTGGCAGTAGCTTTCGTCGTCGACTCGTTTGCTAATCTGATACCGCTTTCGGGTTTGCAGGACTTCGTGAATAGCCGAGAATCTTTACAAAGGTGAGTTGTGCAGCCGCTATCGAAACACCATTTCTGATCGGTTGAGCGCGCCTCATTGGCTAAGGTTTGGTAGGCCTCGTCTGTGTGAAAACAGTCGCTGGCTACGTTTGATTCCCGAGTATCTCTCCTTTTTGTGAAACAGTCAGCCTTGTGGCCCTTCTTCTTACGATAAAAACATTTCAAACATTTCAACTGACTGATTCAATTTCTGACTGTTTTAGAAGCTGTTCGATTTAGCGTTACTGTGAAGAATATCGCTTGACTTAAATGGTTTTTGCTTTGAGAACAGGACGTTTGGCGAGAATTCGACGTCTTTATGGATCTTGCTGTCGAACTCTTCCGTGATTTTGATCATTAAAGTGTCGATATCCGGCAGGGTATCGCGTGACTTGATTGCGCAACAAAAATTGTCAAACGTATCTGGTAGGCTATGTAAGAGCATTATTGAGAGGAGATCATCATTGATTTCGACGCTCATGTTGTGCAGCTTGTCCACTGTATCCATGAATTGTGACAGATAATCCGTCACATCGCCGTTTTCGTCCATATTTGTCGTTAATAGTCGCTCTAGGAGGGTAGCCTTTCTCATCGGACTTTGTGACGCATATACTCCCTCCAGTCGATCCCATACTCCTTTCGACGTGCTGCAGTTTCGGATATGCTTGATCAGCTCCGTAGGACTGATCGATAAGATCAAATCGCTTTTCGCCTTCTGATCTTGAGCACTCCATTTCTTTAGTGCGATTTTCGCTGCTCTGAGCGTGTCGCCCTCTCCAATAATGGCGGGCACTGGGATGGCACCAATGACATAGGGCCAAGCGTCGTTCTTTATCAAGAGAGCTTCGACCTGAATTCACTACGTGTCATAATTGTGCTTCGTCAGAAGCTCAATTCGAGTTGAACTTATCAAGTTCGTGTTGGCCATGGTCGGTATTGTTCACTTTTAAACGAATTCCGACGCTTCGTCTTTGCACTCTATCGTCGCGCGGTCGCGCACATCTGAGCAGTTAAAATTCACTCAATTTTCGATTTTTGTCGTCAAGCGCGTATTAACTGGGCCCATAACCTGTTAGATCAGGCAGTTGTGTACGACGGAGAAAAAAAAACGAATTGAACTTATAACAGCCGTTTATTTAACATCTTATTGAACAGAACGATTGGGAACGAATGAATGTTTTGGTCGTTGCCAGGAACATATCAAGATTCTCTATGACAACCGATGAGGATACAAAACAACAGAATTGGCACAGGGTGCAATCGGGGTTGCGCTCAAATGATCAATGTGAACGTAGTGGCGCAAATTGTAAAATATCCAACATTTTTTAAAAATTATTTTCATTTTTTAAAATTATTTTATTTTCTTTCCAATAAAACAATTCATAATGGTAGGTTTTTTATTTTTCATTGTACAGTATATGAGGAGGAACATTGGGTTTATAATGAGAATAACATAATCGATTAGGAAAAATTCAATTTTTAGTCATATAATAATTATATACAAAAACCGCCGGGGTAATTATCGTAGAAACAAAGAAAGCAATAATTTTTGCCACATCTTGCGCAACATATAAAAGCGGATTCTTCACAATCGCAGGGAGTTGCAATACATCCGTACAAAAACATGTCCCATTAACATTCATGAAAATGTTTCTAGTAACTGATAATTTTGAGGCAAACCAGGCGTATTGAATCATGTCTGGGAATATTGGTGACGATAATTGATGGTGAATTATTGAATGGATTTTTATACAATCTTCCCGGGAATTAATTTAACGATTCTGCTTGTATAAAAATCCGATTGTATAAAAATCCAATCAATAATTCACCATCAATTATCGCCACCAATATTCCGAGACATGATTCAATACGCCTGGTTTGCCTCAAAGTTATCAGTTACTAGAAATATTTTCATGAATGTTCATGGGACATGTTTTTGTACGGATGTATTGCAAACTCCCTGTGATTGTAAAATATCCGCTTTTATATGTTGCGCAAGATGTCGCAGAAATGATGGCTTTGTTTGTTTCTACGATAATTACCACTCTGGTTTTTGTATATAATTATTATATGAATAAAAATTGAATTTTCCTTAATCAACTTTGTTATTCTCATCAAAAACCCAATGTTCCTCCTCATATACTTTACAATGAAAAATAAAAAAAAACCACCATTATGAATTGTTTTATTAAAAAAAAAAGGAAATAATTTTAAAAAAATGAAAATAATTTTCAAAAAATAATATCAATATATTTTAAAAAATAATAATTTAAAAGTAGGGATGAGAAACGTTTTGAATAATTGTTGGGATGAAAACAAAAAGATCCGAAGGAGGAATCGAACGCGAGACCTCCGGCGCCAAAGACCGAGCCCTAACCGTCTAGACTACACGGCGGCTTGACAAGTGCATGGCATTTTAAACTCATAAGGCGCCTAAGAAACTTTGAATCGATTTTTCTCGGAATTTTCCAAGTAGTGCTTCCTACTACTTTAACCACGTGAGGTGCTGGGGGTTCTCTTTGACCACAAAAAAATTCGGGGCCCAGAGTGAACGGGCCCTACTCCAGGCTGAGTACAGAATTTGCTGAGGGCCACAAACTAGCCTTCGGGGTTTTCACAAAGAAGAGGACTCACAAAAGCTCCCCGGTAACCACTTGCAAGAAGAGAAAGCGAGGAAACGGTAGAAAAAAGCCCTGTGTACGGTTTCCTGAGTCCTTGAAGCTCGATAAGTCGTGGTTCTGGAGCGCGGTTACTATCCTTACAAAATATGACACGCGTCGCTGACGAAAGTTTTTTCGTGGTCCAAGGCATTTTTGCTTGCAATAACCTTCCTTTTGATGGTAAGCGTAGTCTTGAATGCTGCATTTTGACACCTAGAAATCACCATCCCCATGATGACTATAGTTGTTTCCGTATTTTGCTTCATCAACAAAACTATAAGGCAAAGTTAAAGCTGTATAAGATGATATTTGAGTGGGAGAGAGATGGCGAAAATTTTCTAACAAAGAATCGGCATTGATGAATAATATTTATAGCAAAAGAAGAGTATCGATGTCTGCATTAGTGAATTCTATAGAGGAAGCTGCATCCAAAAATTGGTGAAGTTATGTTCACTCTGTATATGCCCTGAAAAGTCTTTGGATATTTGTAATATATTTTTATTGAACCATTGTTTCCGTACAATTTCACGCTATTTGTGTAATCCGAATCGCCTCGATGGTGGTAAAATTGTTTGACATTATTTCAACAGACAACGCTCGTCACGTCCAACGAATATGCAATATTTTAAATTTAAGTATGGCCGAACGACCTGCAAAACTTCAGAAAATTTATTTTATCAATAGCCAGTTTTAAAAATCAAAATATCCCTGAAACGTGTTCTATCATGCTAGATTTTAAAAGCGTATAAAACGTATCTATGCAATTTTAACTGCGTCTATGGCGCAGTCATGCGTGCGAAAGCGACCACAGTTTAGATTATTCGAGGCGACGAGACTACGCCGACTGAATATGAAATACGTCAATGGTATTTCACTCAACACTGTCAGTTAGAATTTGTGAGGCCGGTGGACAACCCTCTCGAAGGAGCGTGGTGAAGGATACTGAAAGGCCATGGTATCGGGCTATCATCGTAAATCATTCTGGATTTTGTTGAGCGTGAACCTTTGACAGACAAGTGACAAGGGCACGCATAGTAGACACCGTTAAGTAATGAGGCTGCGATCAAGAGTGAATGCGAAGAAATATAATTCCCATCTGCCGTGTATACTTTCGCAAGATCGTGGCAATGTCAGCGTCGTTGTAGTTATTTCATGATGAATCCAACCATCCACAATATCGATACTCGCAATATCAATGTTTATCCATAAAAAACGAATGTAGTAGAATGGAGAGAAAAACAAATCGTAGCACCTAGTCATTGCTAGTAGTTTTTTCGAAAAATTACGGTTTTATTGGAGCATGAAAAAGAAAAATATACATCAAATATCAATAATACTAACTTACATGATTGTATACCTACGCTGATAGACAGTCATTTTACCCTAAAATAACGCTAATTATTTTGAATAACAAATACGTTTACTGCAATTAAACCGTTAAAGGGGAAACACTTGTAACGATAAAATGAAGAATAAAGGGACAAAAGAAGGGAAGGAAGGAGTCCAAATCAAATGGATAATTGTTGTAATATTCTACGTAAAAGATAAATACATCCGTCACCGCATTTTTACCAACCTTAATTACGGATTTTGTGGGAATCCGGCCAGAAACTCGAAATAAGTCCGTCTCGTGGGTTGGAGTTCGGCAAAATTCGGATTCACAAATCAGAGACGAACAGAAGGAGAGCTTGACGGAGCGAATGAATCGAGAGAACTGGTAGAGGAATAGATGGAAAACGTAGGGAGAGTAAGTGTATGGCAAGGGGTTTTAAAAATACATGTGTACTGTTACGTCGCAGCTTTTGGAGGTCTACCAGAGGCATGCAGAGGCAGCCCTCTCCCTCGACGGTCAGCCCCGAACCGGGCCCATAACTTATATTTAGGCGATCGAATTTATGTTGACAACTTTATTTTCCCTGTTTATTTGTATATTTGTTGTGCGTAAGACTGGTGGCGTCGGTCCCATGGGAAAGAAAGCGAGGAGTGGTGGGGCCCGGCGGTAACCTACATGCAAGCCGAATTGGGACTACGAGCAGCCCTTTAAGAATAACTTTTACCTTGCACAGCGGAATTTATCGACTCGTCATTCCCCCGAGGTCGACGACTCTCGTTAGGTCAAACGGATAGCGCCCAAAGGCAGCTGTCGAACTCGAATTCACCTGAGGAGGGGGGCCGGCGGTAGTTTTCCATATTCGGCGGAAAAGCAGGAGTCGGGACTTGGTTACGTTGCATCGAGCGAGACGGACGGTAACGCAAAGCCCTCTCCGCAACGTAAAGATAGACGGCGAGCGTCGGCTATTACGTAAGAAGAAGGATAATCCGCCGGTCATTTTTTCGTTTCTTTTGTTCGTTTAATTTCGCATCGTGGCAAGTTGTGCCGTTAGCAGTCCGTTAGAAGACCGTTAGAAGACCGCGAAAATTGAGTGCATACATTAAGGGGCTATAACAGTGTGACACTTGCAAAAAAATAGATTTTTCTTGCCTTTTTCGACAGTTTATACTTTCAAGAATATCCTTTAAAAATGTCAAGGCCGTATCTCTAATACACCCCGAATGGCATCCTTCTGTAAAGCAACCGCTCGTAGGTATAAAATGCCTCATCTGCCTGGAGGCGGAGCTCGGAGCTGACGTGTTGTTACCCGAATCGTTTGGCATCGTAAACAGTACACAATGAAGAGGGGTCGCTGTAGGGGGAGGGGACACTATAGAGGGGTCTCTATAGGGCCATTTGAAAACAGCGTTGCCATTTAAAATGTATTGTGGAGTCGTTCAACGCAGTTATTCTGGAAGGGTCTGTTTAGTTTACTCGCAGCTGCTGTACACTGCACAACAGAGCGAAAATGAGTAAGCGCAGTTCAAGTTCGAATGAAAAAGGCTCTCATGATACTCCTAACCATAGATCCAGAAGCAAGAAGAGGCGATTTTCGGGAAATCGATACACGTATGAGCAGTCCACCGAAAATACCAGGGCAGCCGCTGAAAACCTGTTACGCACCGAGGATGATATTATAGTTGATCATGCCCACGGATACTGTTCCATCCAGTTTCACTCTGTTTTTAGTGCAATTATCACTTTAGTTGTGTGTAAAAATTGCAAGAAAGATATCAAGTTCAATGAAGCAAGTTGACGCAGTTTAGGATTCAAAATTGCAGTGTCATGTGAGTGCGGTGTTCCATATGTGAATTCTGGACCGATGGTTGGTAATGTTTATGAAATAAATCGTCATATAGTGTTTGTGATGCGACTTGTAGGCGTCGGTATCAATGGACTGAATCTATTTTGTGGCTTGATGGATCTTCTTAGAAAATTCCTTAACAATAATCTCGCTGGGTGCTTTAAAAATGTAACCAAAGCTGCTAAAACCGTTTCTGAATGGAGTACCCAAAATGCCGTAACTGAGGAGAGAGCTAAAACCTTAGAGAATGAAGGTTCAGATATTAATTTGACAGCTTCCGGAGATGGCACGTGGAAAAAATGCGGCCACACTTCACGTTTCGGTGTTACAACTCTTGCAGGTAAATTCAGCAAAAAAATCATCGATTCTATCGTAAAATCGACTTATTGTGAGTTGTGAAGTATGGGAAAATAAAAAAAGATGAGTATCTTTTTTTTCTATTTTCCCATCCTAAAGAATACGAAGAAAGACTCGAAGGACATGACGATTGCGATGTGAATCATATTGGATCAGCTGGAAAAATGGAGGTTGATAGTGTGAAGGAAATGTTTAGACGCTCGATCGATCAATATGGAGTAAAATATACGCGCTATATTGGCGACGGTGATAGTGCTACATACAAAGGTTTATTGAAATTAAATCCGTACGATGTGCATGTCAAAAAACTAGAATGCTACTTATATGTGAAAAAAGAATGAGAACGCGATGCCGCAATCTCACAAAACAAACCAAAGGTTTAGGAGGAAGGAATAAGAATATCGTGAGGCTAACTAATAAAGTTATTAATAAACTCCAGAAATACTATGGATTGGCAATTACCGGGCATCAATATAATGTTGATGAAATGCATCAAGAAATTTGGGCTACCTTGCATCATTTGTCTTCGACAGACGAAAATCCGAACCACGGAAATTGCCCTGTAGGTGCGAATAGCTGGTGCTCATATCGCCGCGCGGAAGCTGAAGGAACGGACGTATCAAAGTTCAAGCATGATTATCTGCCACTTGACAAGGGTATTACGAAAACTTTGGAACCTATTTATACTGACTTGAGTTCAAGGGAATTACTAGAGCGATGCAAAGGAGGAAACACAAAGAATAGCATCGAAAGTTATAACGGCTTGCTCTGGCACTTTGCTCCAAAGCACCTTCACAATGGATTCAAAACGATCAAGCTCGTTACTTTCCTTGCAGTCTCAACATTTAACGATGGTTTTTATTCTATTCTTAAAATGCTGCAAGTAACGGACGTCATCATCGTTCCTATTGTAAAAGAATATGCCATGGGGAGAGATGACAGTCGAATCAACCAGGCGGAGTTACGCCATGAAGCATCCTCAAAAGAGGGAGGAACATCTCTGAGAAAAGCTTCAGCCTCTCAGCAGGCATTATTCGAGGAAGAGGAAGGTCCATTGTATGGGCCAGGTATAGCTGATTAGCAGTTTTTATGGCTAATATCATATTATCTTGCAAAAATCGATAGTTAAATCTTTAAACGCGTTTTTCTCGAAATGAGAATTTTTAAATTTGCTGACACTGTGACTCAAAGAACAATTATCCGATTGACTTGAAATTTGAACTGAGTACTCTAGAATATATTTACTCTACAATGATGTAGGATCCTTTTGATTGCGTGGAAATTAACGATTCGGCATTGAAAAAAACGACTATTTTATAGGCAAGAAAACAGACTTTTTCATAACTACGCTATTTTGTTAGATTTTTATATTTTTTTAAAATCCTCCGTCATTGTACAGGGAATACCTTCTAGTTTAACGACATTTTTTCCTTTTTCGGTTTTAGCTACTCAGTCGGCCGGAATCATGTCAACAGTGGGGGAACTTTTCTTTTTTGGCGCCTCTGAAGGCAGCGCATCATTCGCTTGGATCTCAATATTTTTACTCGTTGTTATGGAATCGGCTTCGATTCGGCCAATGAAGGTTTCCAAGGTCACGATGGGAATAAACGTTTATTTCCATCGCCACCTTTGAAACCTTCATTGGCCGAATCGAAGCCGCTCCATAACAACGAGTATTCATCAACACGGCCGCACACAACTCGTACTGAATTCTTAATATTTTTCTATGAAAAAATTATGTAATATAGGTCAAATATAGCCAAATATATTCTTAATTTTCCGGACATTTAATTGAGTACTTTTCTTCCAAAAAATGTCGAAAATCACCCAAATGTTCAGCATTCACACTGGTATAGCCCCTTAAGAGTTTTTTTTGTATTAGTGTGCAGGTCCCGGCGGTGTGAATGTGTGTGAGTGAGGTGGTTAGACTGTACTTCACCGCGGAGAAAATTGTTGCGTGTGGGACCGTATAAAGTAATAAGTTCTTTACATAATATTTTGTGTTCTGACGTTGTGATTTGGCCCAAAACCCTGCCTCCCTACCTTGCCCCAAGTAGGGATTTTCCGTCACAGTACATGCGAAGACCATGTCTCTTATAGCCCCACACATACCTTAACACACATGTATATATATATATATATATATAATATAGTATATATAGTATATATTTTATATATATATATATATATATATATATATATATATATATAAAATATATACTATATATACTATATTATATATGGGGAAAGGATATTTTCAACACGTTGTATCTATGTAATGCAAGCTATGAGCATATCTGCCTGCTCTGAGAATGATACTTTTGATTTTTCTGGACGAATCATTGACTTTCGGGTCAGGCGATGCCTGAACAATTATTTTTATACTATTTAATATGCTTACTTAAGATGACTTTTCTGACATTGGCTTCGACATAACTTTGTGTATGGGGACGATAGGCTAATATGAGGGCGTTCTGGAAGTCGAATGACTAAAAAATCGGCGTTCTCCACTCATATATGCCGATATAATGTACCGACTTCAGGTTTCAAGATACATTGGAAAGAAAAAATGAAGTGAGTGAGTGAGAGAAAGCGGGGATAATAATGGGTGATGGTACAAAAGCATCTGGTCAGTACCAATCATTCTAGAATCGCCGTTAGGTAACATTTTCGACCCCTCACTTCGACAGCACCATCGATTTTTGTGTCAAAGGGTTTTGTCCAATTAACGATGCTTCAAAGCGAGATGAAATGTTTCTTGACACTTCATCCCTACTTGAAATCATATAGCGACTGTTTTAACAAGTCGCCGAACATTTCAAGAAAATAGACGTTTGAATAGGACCTTGAATTGGTGAACGCAACACGAAAAACTTGGCCCGCTCCCCAAAACTCAAACCCCTTGCGGAATACTTGATCACAGCTGTTGCTATTGACACATCAGAAATCATCCTATATTTTGAACCGATACTCATATCCGAATCTAATTTCCGAGGGGATATTTTTATAGGTAAGATATTTTAGATCTAAGATATTTTTATCTTAGATCGCTTTCCTCTCAAGCCCATGCTAAACAGAATTTGACAAATGCAAAAGGTAGTGTGATTCGAGATCTTATTCTTCCTCTACATTTTATCCCGCACCCTTCGACCTGTAACAGTGCAACATAAATGCCACAATGATTCACCGTCACGGGGGCGAGAAAAGCAGTGATCGGACGCTTAGTGAAAAACAACTTAACCGCACGAAATTGGCCAATACCGCTTGTCTAGAATGGAACGATGAGATCAAAGCGGAAGGAGTACTGGTGATAAGAGGCACACCAAAATGCGACCAATGGTGCTTCTTGAACGGCAAAAAACGGGTCTCGCAATACTCGTGAGATTTCAAGTCGATACGCGCTCAAAGCTTTTGCAAATGCGTTGTATGCGCGCATCTATCCGACGTTTTGTGAACGTGTCGTATCGATCCGTTAGTTATGACAGGACTACAGCGAAACAAGCACCAATCCCAGAGAAATGAATTGCGGCTCGGTATTGGGATTACGAGATTAATTAGTGTGATCGTGAAAGAAAAATACTTCGACGTGTGTTTCGTTAACAAAAGCTCTATAATTTGCGTAATTACAGAGATAAGTTTCATTCGAGCAATAGAGATTTTAGTTTCATAAATCCTCCAAATTTTGTACATTTTGAAATATTTATCGATTGTCATTCTCAGACATTATGAAACAAATTGGGTAAATGTTATGTTCAGGGAGCATTTCGGACAAAAGGCTAATTCCCCGGGAAGTCAGCGCTCTCAGAAAGGCGCTCGGATTTCTCCGGGGAATTAACCCTATCGTTCCCCTTCTCCTCAAGTTCGCGGCCTATTCGTATCGTTTTCCCACGCGCTAGGACCCTCCCTCTCTTGCTTTTGATCGATCACGTCGAACGGACGCAATTCTGGTGAGCTTCACCTTTTTGGTACTCGGAACCGTTTGGTCAGATCGGATGACTCTTCTCAACGGTGGATTTTCGTAATGACGTTTGCATCGGTAGTTCCTCGCAATTAAATATTCGCGAAGAAGCCGAACTTCACAACCTCGGCTCATAATGTCGCGTCAATTCGGGGAATTCAAGCATTATTCGGAGAAGCGCTCATCCAGAGCATTTCTCCTGTATTATTAATTTGTATTCATTGTAGTATATTTATTTTATTTACCATCAACTCGCGACGGAATTAATTTCTTTCGGGATCAGCCATCTCCTGTTCCGTTTCTGAACATTTTTTGGTTCTTCGAACCGGATAAGAGAAGGAATTATTTTCGATCGTGAATTCAAGTTGTAGAATCTGCTCGGTGTAACGCTCGTTATCCCCCCTCTTCGGGCACCTCGCGCGTGAAATTCGCAAATTTTCGGGACCCTTCTCCTAGGCGCCCACCCATGATAACGCGGGAGCACTAGTTTTCGCCATTTTGGAAACCGGGAGTCTTCTCCATGCGTTCGCACGCAACAAGTGGCAAGTCCTCAAGTAGATACCCTCGCGAATTGTTCCGCATATCTGCGATCCAGAATCAAATTTCGTCCTCGTCTCAACTCAAGATATTTGTGTGACAAACGTGCTTCGAATCCGCGACCTTGCTGCTAGTACGAATCGTTTCCTCGCAACGCGATTTCATTTTTCGGTCAAGTTCACGGTTCGAGTAATCGGTTTCTACTTGCTGTCCCTCCCCTGACCGATGGACGATATGTCGATGCCATATTCGGAAAAGCTGACACTGTTTCGGAACGGAAGGAAATCGCTCGGCGGCTTTCCCACCTCTGTCAACGAGGCTGTTTCCCACTCCAGAAGTAGTCAGCCAACTCGAGTGATGTACTTTCTGATATCCTTCAGCTCTCTTCAGATTCGGAACCGGGTCACATTCAGGCGGAGGACCCTCATGTCAAACTTTTTGGTCTCGTCTGGGATCCGAAAGCTGATCAGTTTCGATTTTCTTTCCAGCCGTCTTTTAGCGATGCCATCACCCAGCGTACTGTTCTATCGGAAACAGACCAACTTTTCGATCCGTTGGGCTTCATTTCGCCTCTCATCGTGACCGCAAAAGTGACCGCAAAAATCCTTTTGCAAGAACTTTGGTTGTCGAAGCTTCAATGGGACGACTATCTGTCTCAGCCGCTGCAACAGCAATGGATTCGATTCAGGGAATCTTTGGCGGACCTCTCGGGACCTCTCGCTAATATTGATCTCGCGGTGGCTTCATTCGGAGTCCCATTTGATGGCGGAATTTCATGGATTTTCGGATGCCTCTCAATTAGCCATGTGAGCCGTGGTTTACATCCGAGTCTCTTCCAGGGACGGCTTATCAAGGGTCACTTTCATCTGCTCTGAGACGAGAGTCGCACCTCTAAAACGACTTACAACTCCACGGCTACACCTAACAGCCGAATTTCTTCTTTCACGCCTCATGAGCAATGTGCAAATATCGCTCCATGTCTAAAAAAGTCCGGTTTTCCTTTGGACAGATTTCTCAGTGACCCTTCAATGGATTACATTGCATCCTTCCAAGTGGAAGGAATTCGTCCAAAATCGAGTCCGGAACATCTAAGAGCTCACCTCGAATGGGTCATGGCGCTACGTTGAGGGGAAGGAAAACCCTACCGATTGCGCCTCTCGCGGGTTGACCCCGCATCAATTGGCAAAACACACTCTCTGGTGGAACGAGCCACTCTGGCTCGTCTCGCCAACATCTCTCTGGCCCACACCTCTAGACCCAAGAGAGACGGACATCTTGACAGAGCAACGACCTGGCTCATGTTTCACCACGGCGGTTCAACTCCAGCCAGTCTGGGAGCTGGTCGAGCGGTACTCTTCACTCGTGCGGCTTCTTCGAATCACAGCCACCTGCCAGCGAGCCATCTCCCGATTCAAATAAGTCCCGCACTCTTCTCTTGCCGCACCTCTCACACTGGGAAATTTGGATTCGGCTCGGTCCTTCTGGTTCCGTCATATCAAATCGGTGTTCATCAAATCGGAACTGGTGTCACATCGTGCGACGTAGTCGCTGAACTTTCCCTATAGCCCCTCTTATCCACGCGAGTGTGACGAATACATGGTTCTAGGACCGATTTCTCCAAATAGTCGTAAAACAAAAAAAATATACTCAACTGCGAGCCAGATGACTCGAAGATCACCCGCCAACAGACCCTAACATTAAAGCGGTTTCGATTTTAACCCGTACGGGAACCAAGGTTAGACCCAGGGCTTCGGAAAACTCCACTCGGCCCGGCCACAAAATCGAGAGCGCGACGGAATTCGAATGCACGTGCGAGGCCCACGACGCGGCTAGTTGGTACGTTATCGTGAGGCGACTCGGCGCCGAGGCCCCAGACTTCACGTAAACAAATCCAACTCCGGGTGCTTTCCCACGGAAAACTCGCAGGCGGGAGACTTCTATGTCCCCCGCCCTGATTGGCCAATAGATAATTTATATTACGCGCGCCTGATTCGCGAGACGCAAGCAACAGTCTCCCACATCACCTCCCAGATTCGGTAAAGGAACATTAAAAAAGTAAAGTCCCCTTCTTTCCCTACTTTACCAAAAACCGAATCTGGAGCAGGAAGGCCCAGAGGATGAATGCAACGCCAGTCGTAATCCAACATCAGTCCGAACCCAACATCTAATTTTAATCCAGCAGTCTATCGCTGAGTCTAACATAGTCTCCGATTAGGATTCAACGAGCTCAGACTTAGAATTCTTTAACCGATATTCATCGCGTCAAACCTTTGTTCTTTTCTTGTAACGCGAGCATTGTCATACAATTCGAGCTTATAAAATCTTGTACTTCGAAACTTCTGTAACAGTTTACGTGATAATCGTAAGAATCTTGGCTTTTGTATTCCGCGCATTATTTTATTGTCGTTGCCATTGTCGATCCGCGAAATTCACGAAGGTTAGAATCTGTGTCATCGAATATTTGTATCCGTCTCAGTCACTCACACCATCTGCGAGCGCTTGTGGCCCACCGGCGAAGGGCCCTTAGTTTTACGACCGTTACCCGGCACCCAAGCGACTGGGCCAACACCAAGGCGCATCAATATAAGCGAACACACTTTCACATTTTGTTTTCGATTTGTATCTTAAAAATAGTAGGATTAACCCATATGGTTGACTCTAATAAATTACGAGTCAACCGAATACAAGTCTCATAATCATTATTTCAATAATTCGATCATCCACGTGATCCCTTCAAAATTCCCCCTTCCACCGGCACGTCCTTTTTTACCCTCATCCCGTGCTATTGCGCTAGGCGTAGGCAAGAAAGAGAGATACCACACACACACACACACACACACACACACACACACACACACACACACACACACACACACACACACACACACACACACACACACACACACACACACACACACACACACACACACACACACACACACACACACACACACACGCACGCACGCACACACACACACACACACACACACACACACACACACACACACACACACACACACACACGCACACGCACACGCACACGCACACACACACACACACACACACACACACACACACACACACACACACACACACACACACACACACACACACACACACACACACACACACACACACACACACACACACACACACACACACACACACACACACACACACACACACACACACACACACACACACACACACACACACACACACACACACACACACACACACACACACACACACACACACACACACACACACACACACACACACACACACACACACACACACACACACACACACACACACACACACACACACACACACACACACACACACACACACACACACACACACACACACACACACACACACACACACACACACACACACACACACACACACACACACACACACACACACACACACACACACACACACACACACACACACACACACACACACACACACACACACACACACACACACACACACACACACACACACACACACACACACACACACACACACACACACACACACACACACACACACACACACACACACACACACACACACACACACACACACACACACACACACACACACACACACACACACACACACACACACACACACACACACACACACACACACACACACACACACACACACACACACACACACACACACACACACACACACACACACACACACACACACACACACACACACACACACACACACACACACACACACACACACACATATATATATGCCCACGTCCCCTCAGGACGTGACACTGGACATTCTCATCAGCGGGGCTTCAGTGCCAAGGAGCAATTCATTAGCCGCCCTCACTCTATTCGTCGACCGACATGGCATCCTTATTGTGGGCGGACATTTGAGACATTCGAATCTCGATCCTGAGGCAAAGCACCCTACCATCTTGCCTCGCCATCTCCAGACTCCTCACGGTGGGGCCCAATCCACCTTGGCATACCTCTGCCGACGGCACTGGATCCTTGGCGGTCGAGCTCCAGTCCGATCGTGCACACTTCGCTGCACAATCTGCGCACGGCATCAAGGCCTTCGAGCGCAGCAGATGATGGGCCAACTTCCACCATCGCGGGTAACACCATCCCGAGCTTTTGTCTATTGTGGTCTAGACTACGCTTGACCGTTCAAAATTAAGACGTGGAAGGCCAAAGCTGCGAAGACGTATAACGGTTACCTTGCCGTCTTCGTCTGCTTCTCGGCCTCGGGCATCCATTTGGAGCTGGGGACGGATTATTCGTCCGAGGCCTTCATCGCAGCATATCGGCGGTTCTCAGGCCACCGGGGCATCTGCGATACGTTCTATAGTGATTGCGGGACTAAATTCATTGAGGCAGATGCATCTTTCAAGGCTCTCTTCAGAGCCGGTTCTGCAGAGATGGCCGGCACAATCTCTGCACTTACCAACATCGGGTGGGCCTTCAATCCACCTTTGGCGCCTCACATGGGAGGCAGCGGTCAAGTCTGGCAAGCATCACCTTCGGCGAGTTCTGCGAGAGACTGTCCTCACATACGAAGAATTTTAAACTCGTCTTGCGCAGGTCGAGGCACTCTTGAAACCGCGCCTACTCTGCCCACTCTCAGACGACCCAGAGGATGCCTCTGCGTTGACACCGGCCCACTTCCTCATTGGGGAAGCTCTCACGACGGTGTCGGAGCCATCTCTTATTGTCGTGGCGGAACCTCGATTATCTCGCTGGCAACTCATTCAAGCTAAGCTTCAGCACTTCTGGAAGAGATGGAACTCAGAATATGTTTACCGATCTCTAGCAGCATCGCGATGGCATCACCCTTCCAATGAGATCCAAGTCGGGAAACTAGTTCTCATCAGGGACGAGCGACTTCCACCATCCAAATGGCCACTCGCAAGGGTAGTTTCTCTCCATCCGGGAGCTTATAGCCTCACCAGGGTTGTTACTCTCCGGACAGCCACCTCTACACTTACGAGGCCTATCGCCAAGCTCTTCGTCTTACCGGTTCATTCTTCGTCAACAGCGGTTACCGAAGGCGGGGAATAATGTTCAGGAAACTCTGAATATTCGCCGCAATATAAAAGCGCTCCTCCGGGACCATTTCGGACAAAAGGCTAATTCCCCGGGAAATCAGTGCTCTCGGAAAGGAACTCTCATTCCTCCGAGGAATTAGCCCTATCGGAATGATAGGGCTAATTCCCCGGATACGAACAGGCCGCAAACTTGAGGAGAATGGTTCCCATTCTCCTTAAGTTTGCGGCCTGTTCTTATCGTTTTCCCAAGCGCTAAGGCCAGCGCTCCCTCTCTTGCTTTTTATCGATCACCTCGAACGGATGCAATTGTGGTGAACTTCACCTTTTCGGTACTCGGAACCGTTTGGTAAGATCGGATGACCCTTCTCAATGGCGGATTTTCGTAATGACTCTCGTATCGGTAGTTCCTCGCAATTGAATATTCGCGAACAAGCTGAGCTTTACAACCTCGGCTTATAATAATATGTTGCGTCAATTCGGGGAATTCAAGCATTATTTGGGGAAGCGCTCACCGAGAGCATTTCTCCTATATCATTAATTTGTGTTCATTGGAATGTATTTATTTTATTTACCATCAACTCGTAACGGAACTAATTCCTTCCAGGATCAGCCATCTCCTGTTCTTCACCCGAACATTATCGGTTTTTCCAAGAAAGGTCTCATACTTTTCGTGCCAAACCTTTGGACGCCATATAACTATGCATGTTATAGAGGGAGAGCATTCGAGCCAAACAAATGCAAATAATTGGATAAACATATTTTCGCCGATTTTTCGGAACAGAACGAATATCTCGGTAGGCGAGGTAATATACGTTAGCGAATTTTTAGAGGAATAACAAAAATTATAGGAAAAATGTGAACTCGCTCTTCATATTGTACATAGTTAGAGGATATACTATCTTTTCTAGTAAAAAAAAAAGCGATTCTTGTTTGGGAAACCCCGTTACCTAAATTCCCGCAGTTTGATACACGATTGGAAATTTGAGCATCTTTTGTGCTTTTGATAAATTAAGCTCTACTATGGAAATTGGATGTGTTCTCCTCTTGAACGTTTACCTTATGAATCCGCACGCGTTTGCTCAACGCACGGAACTCAACGTTTAATGGTGGATGTCATAAAAGATTAAGGCTGCTTACAAATGCAATCTTTTTACGGGAAAAAGCGATGTATAAGTCCGTGTAGTAAGTGTACGGGAATAGCTGATTTAACTCGATAGCGATAATAGTTTTTAATTATTGCATTCCCGCTGTTAGTGCTCGTTCAAGCGTGACATCGAAAGTGCGAAGCCAGAGGTGGCCAGTCCTTCTTTTTTATGTGAAGTATGCGTGCTGTGCCGAGTTTCTTTTTTTCCCCCACGTCTAATACGATCACGCTCGATCTCTCGGAGCACGATCGTAAAAAAGAGAGAGAAAGCAAGACCGTAGGATGGCTCACGATTTAACAACAGGAGAACCATATATCCTGAAACCTTTCCACTCGGCACTGCTTTTCTTTCGCTGTTTGTGAGAAAAAGTATCTACACTTATATGTCATGTTTAAAGATCTTACGTGAAGCGTGTGCAGACAAAATTGTGTTACGACGGGTTGTAAAAGTTTTATCATAACAATCACATGGCTTCCTCGTTTAATTTTTTTCACCCGCTCTCGATATCATGCTTCCTTTCCTAGTAAAAATGTTCGGCCAATGGCAAAATATCGTTAAAAATATCAATGCACGTGTGTCGGAAGGAGAAAGACAGACAAACGCCCTTTGCGCGAGTCGTCCCAAGACCTGTACTGCACATTTTGGAAAAGGATGAATCGTGAAATTGTAAAACATTTCGTATTGTTGTTTGCGCACGTTGTCTGTTCGCTCGAAATTTCAAGGAAAAATATCCCGATGACTATCCAGCGCCCCAAATATTTTCAGCTGAGGTTTCTTTCCGTACTAATATAATTTTAGATCATTACATACGCAAATGACAATCTCTCTCCTAAAATGCTATGCTATGAGGCATAGCATTTGTGACGTTAGGCGCTGTGACGTCCCGTAACATTTTGATTTTGTTTAATATGCATATAATTATTTTCCTACGATTCTGTGCCTTGTGTCTCTGTGCGGTGTCGGGTGTGAAACGACGACGATGGTGCCGGATGTACCCGATCGAATTCCGCTGATCAAGCATCGTCTGAACCGCGGGGTTCGACCGTGGGACTCCGGGAGCGCACAAGTTTCCGTGGACGTTGCCAAAAACCCCACCGAGCAAATAGCGACCGCGCTAACGTCGGTCCGGTGGCGGTAAGTATGAATAGTTCCGATTTGTCCACGGTTCGCTCCTGGAGTCGGAGAAAACTCCTAGTAACAGCAGTGCTCTCGGCGGTGTAATAAGTCCAGACCTTAGACCCGGCGGACCCGGACAGAGACCTCAGTCTTTACTAGTAAAATCCTAGTAGCAACGGAGCTCGCGGCGGTGTAATAAGTCCAGGCTAGCAACCCGGCGGACCCACACAGAGGCGTCAGTCTACTATTTACTATACCATCAAACATAACTTTTATTCTCACAAAATTATAATATAAACCACAACCTTCGAGTCAGTGATAAAGGTGCGGGGCCTTCGTTAAAACCCCGATCAAAATTGAGGACCAATAAGTTCAACGTGCGGCGTGCGGAAGAGAAACGCGGGGAGAATTGTCCCTGCGGAAGAGCGTGCTAGACTGAGAATGAGAGAGAGGGAGAGAGCGACGGGGGGGAAACTGTCCCCGCGTAAAGGCGTGATTACCCACGAAAAGTTGCAAGAAGGATTAAAATAATATAGTAAAATATCATTTATACGCATTTACCTCTAAATAACATTCGTTAGAATTTGTTTCCCCACTCCCATTTCCACAGGAGAGTTTGCGGGGCCCGTATGGGACGTGCGGCTATCCCTTTTATTTAACAGAAATTATATTGACTAACCCAAAGGTAAAATAAAATCGTCCCTTCTAAACGTAACAAATTTGTGGCAGCGGTGGGATACCCGCCTGCACTGTGCACTCTCAACTGTGGAAAATGGAATATAACGGAAAGATGGAGAATTATTCCCATTAAGTTGTCAAAAATTTACATTCGTATTTCGTCGATAAATCCGTGAACTGAGTGTCGAATTTTCCGTTCTTCCCGTTTACGAAAAAAACCATAAATAATCAAAATGGTTGACGATCCTCGAGATGGCAGTCCCGGGGCCGGCGCGGAATCCAGTGGTGCGATACCAAGCGGCTCGCTTAACGAAACCGTAACACCCGCTGACCTATCGGTCATACTTAGTGGCATTATCCTGACAAACAGGTTGGTGTCAATACCGGAATTCGACGGCACCTCAATTCCCCTCGGTGATTACTTACAAAACATCCAGAATGCAGCTGCGTTCGTACCCCGTATCAAATGCCCGAATTCGTGACCGGGGTACTAAGTAGATTACGGGGTGAGGCGCGTACCTGTCTCCAAGGCCAAAGTATTCGCTCGGTTAGAGAACTAGCAACCGCGTTGCAGGACGGGTTAAGTCACCGTCGGGATTTCAGTTCATGTTTGGGTAGACTCTATGGCATCTAAAGCAATGTGAAACATCCCGGTGCTTATATCTCCGAATTTTCCGGCTAATGAGCGTTGCTCGAACAGCCTGGAAAAAAAAATTAGGGTGTGAGGCTTCTGGGATGAAAGTGGATCCGATCGCGACTCTGGCCCTTGAATTTTTCCGTCAAGCGTCATCCTCGCGACTAAATGAATTACTTTACATCGCGAAACCAAAATCTCTCAAGGAAGCGCTTGAGATGGTAGAGGATCTATCCTCCGATTCGTTAGCCGGGGCATTAGACCCAAAGTGTGGAGAATGACCGCGGACCCCCCGTCGGCGACGCCCTCGCGTTAATCGCCAGAGCGAAAGCGCAGCGAAGAGATTCGCGAAAAAAGCCAGCACCGCAATTCAGTAGTCTTAGTTAGGTCGGAACATTTTAGACCCTCGGGAATATTGAAACACCGAGACGATTCGCCGCTAGATCAAATCGACCAAGGTCACCTGATGATCGAGGGGGATGTGAGCGACGTTATTGTTGTTTGCGCGGTTGGCTTCGGAACCAGCGGACCCCTACTCAATATCGAAACGGGGGTGGGTGTAACCACCGGTACTGCTGTGTACTACTGATGTACCGGTATACCCGCGGCGAGCGCTTATCGTCCGGGCACGGCGTGTCAGCCTCTTCTTCCTACCAACGAAAAACGCACAGTAAAATTTCAGGACAGACATTAAGAGGGAAATATCCTCAATCCGGCTCCAAAAACGAGATAAACGATTCCTTGTCAGAAACCGAGGACGAAGTAGAGTCTCCGGTTGTTACACTATCTACACCGGAGCTTGTCAATGGAGTCCAGAAAGTTTATTGTGATTCCGGGTCGAGTTTAAATTTCATCAAACTTCATGCCCTCCGTGATAAAGTCGCGTATGACCCCGCGAAATCGCGTGAATATGTCGGTCTTACGAACGAAAAGGCGTGGTCGTTGGAGACGGTAAAATTAACGATAAATGATCAACCCCATACCTTTCACGTTGTCATGGAATTCGTGACAGAAAATAACGGACTGCTCGGTAGACCCTTTATGCGCCGCGAAAAGGCCGAGCTATCGTTCCATCATAACGCTCTTGTGATGACGAGTGATCCTATTCGTCCTCGACCGTTTTTAATAAACGGTTCGCCGCAAATGATCTCCGCGCCGAGTAAGAAAGTTTTTACCATCAAAGCTCGGACACGGAAACCCTTGGCAGTCGCAGTCACGAATCCGGATCTTCATGAGGGTTATTTGCCACGAATCGAGACTGAACCAGGGTTATATATCGGCAACGCTCTGGTATCCCAAAAGCATGGGATATGTCACGTTCTCGCAATAAATACATTAACTCATGACGTTGACATCAAGAAACCCGACTCTTAAGGTCAGCCGAGGATGCGGATGGTGATAGATTTTAGAAAACTGAACGAGAAGACTATCTCCGACGCCTACCCACTGCCCAATATATTCGATATACTAGACCAGTTGGGCGAGGCGCAGTAGTTTTCGATCTTCGATCTGGCGAGTAGTTTTCAGCAAATTCCAATGGATCCGCGTGATAGCGCCAAGACCACAATCTCGACACCAAACGGCCATCATGAGTAGGGTCGTATGCCCGAGGGTTTGAAGAACGCACCCGCGATTTTTCAGCGATTGATGGATAGTGTACTTCGAGGTCTCTAAGGGGCCGAATTGTTCGCTTACCTTGACGATATCGTTGTATTCGCTCAATCGTTCGAGGAACATGGCGTAAAGGTTCATCGATTGATGGCTCGGTTGCGAGACGCAAATCTCGTACTTGAGCCCGACAAGTGTGAGTTTCTGAAAAAGGAGGTATGCTATCTCGGTCATATAATTGGGCAAGCTGCTTTCCGGCCCGATCCCCAAAAACTCGAGGCAGTGAAGCGCTTCCCGACCCCGAGAACGGCGAAGAATATCCGGCAGTTCCTCGGACTGGCTGGATACTATCGGACCTTCATCATGAAGTTTTCTAGTCGTGCCAAACCGTTATCGGATCTCTTAAAGAAGGGTAAGCCGTTCGAGTGGGGAAGCGCGCAGCGGCAAAGTTTCCGTGATTTGCGTAAGGCCCTTTGTATGGAACCCATACTCAAATTTCCCGATTTTAACCGACCATTTATGCTTACTACGGACGCGTCAGATTACGCGGTTGGGGCCGTGTGAACTCAAGAGCACGATGGCTTTGACTTTCCAGTAGCGTATTTCTCCCGCATATTTCTGCCCGTCGAGATAAACTATGGTACTCCGGAAAAGGATTGTCTCGCCGTCATAAAAGCTTTGGAGCATTACCAACCATATTTATACGGTCGGAAATTTAAACTCGTCTCCGATCACGAGCCTCTTAAATGGATCGGCTCTCTGAGTAATCCAGGAAAGAGATTGGTTCGTTGGAGACTGAGCCTCCAAAATTACAATTATGAGTTTGTTTACAAACCAGGAAAGCTCAATGTTAATGCGGATGCTCTTTCCCGTAACCCTACAAACCCACTATCATTAGAGTCGAGCGAGTCGGAGGATTCGGACCGGCCGACAATGGTACTCCCTATAGATAGCGGGAGACCCCGACTGCACTTCGCCCCGAACGAATTTTGCGCAGGGCAGACAAATCCGCGACACCCCGATCCTAATGCTCGGAGCTCTATTGCCCGGCATACGCGTGGATAAACAGCTGATTCAAAAACAGCACGCGCGTGGCCTAATTATGTAGAGTCTTCGGGGACGAGTTCGGGAGAGGAAGCCCGCTGAATACAGCGGCTGAACCGTAGCATGCACCCTACCCCCCTCCTCCCCCCGAAACGACGAATTCTCAAACGCCCTCCACAGCTAGCTGATAAGACGCTGTGTCCACCTCCACCACCTGTGGCATAGACATTGGAGGCCCCAGCCCTGCCAACCCATATGAAACCATCGCTCCTGTGGAAGTTCCTCCTAGTGACACGGAGGACAGTACTCCCCTGGAATATCTTATCCCCGACAAGAATACGTCGGTCCACGAGGACCTGCAAGATACCTTCGAAAAATTCGACGAGTAACTAAAACAACTCGAACAGAAATTTTGCGAAAGCCGTGCACAATCAACCGATGTCGTTGAGGTATCGTTGCCTAAACGTCTTTCGGATGGCAAAGAACTCGACGAGACCGTCCGGGAGGTGCTCAATGATTTATATCCCATCATAGACAGAGATGACCATGTACTCAGCAAACGACTAAAGCAATTGTCTGAGCGGTTCCAACAGCTCACCGAAGAGGAGTTCCTACGAAGAACTAGCCTTGTACGTCCCGTTTGCGTAGGAGCGAGCGAAACTGTGATGCTGATGACGAGCGCGAGGTGCACGGGGCGCCGGCAGCAGCTTCTACGCTACTGCAAGATTCAGATAGCGAGACAGGAGAGAAGCATCGCTCGGGCCCCTGCCTCCATACCTCCCTTCTACTACCATCGCCGCTATGCGTACAGCGTGACGACGCAGCATCCTTGGGGCCTCGCGCTGCACTCCAGCCGACCAGCGATGAAACGAACAAGGACGGGAAGGTATCGTGTTCGTCCGACGAGGCTACCATGATGTCGCCTGTACGAAAAAGGGAAGGAGACACAAACGACGCTCTAAAACGTAGTCGGTCGCCCTTACATGCCTTATCTCCACGTGCTCGTCCGTTGCCCAGCAACGAGTTCAGCGATCCCTATCATGAGATAGGGGCGGACGTATATGGAGTTCCGACGTCAAAAACCCAAATAAATCAGGTTTTGGTTCCCAATTTTAACAAAACCAATTCGAAAATAATTGGGGATCGTGAGAATCGCACACATCGGAAGGATGTGTGGGTGGGAAGGTGGGTAAATTATTATAAGACCTGGGACTGACCGATTCGTCATCTATACGAGATGAAAATCTGGCGGTCGGACAGATTGCGATGACCCAATATGGAAAACACCGAATTTTTAGTATCGTAATAAAGGCCCGATATTATTATGACACGAGCCTCGATGAAATCCGGGGTGGTTTGGAAGCTCTTGCACGAGAAATGCACAAATTGACATTAATATCGTTTCCCATTTCTCGTCATGGTGATTTTACTGATGAACTTGGCCCCGACAAGCGCCTACACGCGATTCATTCCTTATTCGATAACAAGGGAATAGATGTGGTGGTTTGTTATGTTAGGACTCAGGACCCTTCCCCGAAGTTGAGGGAGGCCATAATCAAAGAGATGCACTGGAGCCTTATAGGCGGTCATGAAGGCGTTACGAAGACCTATATGCGAATTCGAGAGCGTTTTTATTGGCCTACCCTCAAAAACGACATCCAAAATTACATTCGTCGTTGTAAGGGTTGTCAGGAACAGAAACTCGTTCGTGCAAAAACTCGCGAACCCATGCTCTAACCGATACACCAGCAGACACTTTTGATAAAGTATCCCTTGATACCGTTGGTCCATTGCCTATTCCTCCTCACGGGAATAAGCATATACTAACGATGCAAGATAATTTATCCAAATATTGTCTTGCTGAGCCAATCCCCGATCTGAAAGCGGCTACCGTTGCAGAGGCAACAGTGCGTCGTCTGTACAGCCAGTTCGGAGCTCCACGGGCAATTCTAACTGACCGTGGAATCTCATTCACGAACGGGCTATTGCGGGAAATATCTAAAATCTACAAGGTAAACCATATGACGACATCTGGCTACCGTCCCCAAATGAACGGTGCGTTGAAACGAAGTCATATCGTTCTAACAGAACATATCAAGCACTACGCGGACAGAAACGACGATTGGGACCGATTACTACCCTTTGTCGAGTTTTCCTGCAATACAAGCGTTCACGAGGCGACGAATTTCAAGCCTCATGAGGTTGTGTATGGAAAAACAGCCCGACAGCCTAGCGAATTTGCGACCCAAGACCGTCTAGCTAGAAATAGTTTGTTCCTCGTTGAGCTCATAAAGCGGAAAAATAAAACTCAAGAGCTGGCCAGGGAATCCCTGAATCAATCTAAAGAACGCTCTAAACTATACTACGGCCGTAAATTCCGGCCCTTTGAGGGAAAAATGGGAGATCAGGTATACGTTGTAAAGGAACCCCGGAAAGGAAAATTCGACATGCAATATCACGATCCCTATAAAATAAGATCGATTACCGATAGAAATAATGTCGTCCTCGAGACTGAAAGAGGTGAACGGTTCGCTAAAAATATTGATAAAATCAAATTAGCCTACCTCTAGTTAGTTTTCAACTGTATGTGTATTATCGCGATTATGTGCGATCCTTGTCTTCGCGGGCCGTGGAATGACCAATTCAACACCCAGGAAGCCCTGCACCATCAACAAACGCGAAGATAACGCTGGAATATACTACAAGCTACAAACGCCGGTGCAATTACAACGCGCTGATTGGAGACTGACACTATTCATCGACCTTGCCGAATTCATCGCTTCCTTTCCTCAGGATGACCTAAGCTGTCGAAAATTCAAACAGAATGTCTCAAATATAACTCGGAGGCGGGTTGTGAAGGGCTGCTGCGTAGACCCTATATAAGATAGAGATAGAGAGAGAGAGAGAGAGAGAGAGAGAGAGAGAGAGAGAGAGAGAGAGAGAGAGAGAGAGAAGAGGTAGAATACCATCTACCTCGAAGACGAGGTAGATGGTATTTCTTGAGATGTACGAGAGACCCTTCTTGGATGCTGTAGGAGCCTCGAATCCATTTGTGGCGAATATTTAATTCGTTTAAATATTCCTTGTGCCACCTGGTTCAAAAACCCTGCTTCATATTTTGCATGTGCTGCCATAATGATAGCCGATTGGATGGAATGTTGATGAAGTTTGTTTCAGGTGCGCTCGTTAATGTATTGTCTATATAAGATAGAGATAGAGATAGAGATAGAGATAGAGATAGAGAGAGAGAGAGAGAGAGAGAGAGAGAGAGAGAGAGAGAGAGAGAGAGAGAGAGAGAGAGAGAGAGAGAGAGAGAGAGAGAGAGAGAGAGAGAGAGAGAGAGAGAGAGAGAGAGAGAGAGAGAGAGAGAGAGAGAGAGAGAGAGAGAGAGAGAGAGAGAGAGAGAGAGAGAGAGAGAGAGAGAGAGAGAGAACCCCTCGAGGGCTCGGCTATCTCTCTCTCGGATACGGTTGGACTTAGTTGCGCTCACGAAGACAGAACTCTCGCGCAGCCGAAGGAAACTCGGACGAGCGTTCGGCCCGAGAACATTCTCAAGAAGGCAACTTGACCCTTAGCCTGCCGATAAGTACCTCGAGTCCGGCGCGATAGGACCCTCTTCCCCGACCCGTCCCTCGTCAAGAATTACTCGTCGCCTAACGAAGCACGGCATGGGAAAAGAGGAGGACAAGCTGAGGAAGGACTGCTCCGCCAAAGAACCTGCAATACTCTTCTGCAGCCCGTAGCAGCAATGAGATGGAAAAAATAATCTCTCGATGTCTCCGCCGTGAGGGATGCCCATCGTGCGCGAAGGACCTTCGGCAGTGCACGGACTTACTAGTGTGCGTCAACGAATTTGCCCGGGCACGAGCCGTAAATGACCTACCCCCGTGGTGCCTCGTGTGCGAAGTGCCGATCGAAGAAACGGACAAAGACTGCCATTCCCCTCCCCACGCCTGCGAGTGTTACATGCAATTCCGGAAGTCGGTGTGTGCACACACGTTAAGTCTGGAGGTGGAGCGTTACCTCGGGCTCACGGTCAGAGCCACTCACAGGACTGACAACGTTCCCCCGTCGACCTCAGCGCCAATCTCGAACCCGACCGTCACGCAAGGTCGGGCGATCGAGATGACGCAGGCCCAAAAGGGGGTTGCGGTTTCGACGCAGGTAATCGGGATGGATCGGAATCAGCGCTATCTCGGGGACGAAATCCCCACGAATTCATCGGGCAGGAAGGAGACGGTGGTGAGAGCCCTCGACCCCGAAACCAAGACGCGCCCCGAAAACGTCGCCGTTGCTCCCCCCTCGAGACTCGTGCCCGATTTGCGGGAAAAGAAAGGAGTGCCCGGGGGTGGGAGCGTGCATGGATAAGCTGACCGCCGAAAGCTTCTACCGAAGGGGTAAAATATCTTGCCCCCTTTGCGGTCTTACGATTCCGGAGACGAAGTTCGCGGCTCACGCGGAAAGCTGCCTATCGCGCTGGGAGAAGAACAGTACGCTTACGGGAGCTCCCAGCGCGGCCGTCGCCCGGTCCACCGCAACCGTTCAACCACTGGCAGGGGCGCAGGCAATTAAGGCTCGCCTTCGTAATCGGCCGACAACGACTCGTGCCGCAGCCGATTCAGGCAAACAGGACGCGGATGGTTCTGCCCGTCATCGGAACCCCAGCACCACCGCAGGACAGTCTTCTCGCCAGCAGAGATGGGCGAATTTTGGGGAGTTGGTCCAAGCGGCCGCTGCTCTTCCCGGAATGAGAGATCAACGGGAGAAACTCAGAAAGCTAGTGACTGCCCTCGCCAACGTGGTGCTACGCGAGGACTCTTAGTGTAAAATTCTCGCGCTAGAATAGTTCGACGAGGACTTAGATATCTCTAGGGGGGCGGGGGGGGGGGGGAGTTGTCACGTCCCGTAACATTTTTTTTGTTTAATATAAATATCATTATTTTCCTACGACTCTGTGCCTCGTGTCTCTGTGCGGTGTCGGGTCTGAAACACCGACGGTGGGACCGGATGTACCCGATCGAATTCCGCTCATCGAGCATCACTTGATCCGCGAGGTTCGACCGTGGGACTCCGGGAGCGAACAAGTTTCCGTGGACGTTGCCAAAAACCCCACTGGGCTAATAGCAACCGAGCTAACGTCAGTCCGGTGGCGGTAAGTATGAATAGTTCCGATTTGTCCACGGTTCGCTCCTGGAGTCGGAGAAAACTCTTAGTAATAGCAGTACTCGCGGCGGTGTAATTAGTCCAGGCCTTAGACGCGGCAGACCCGCACAGAGATGTCAGTCTGTACTAATAACATCCTAGTAGGAACGGAGCTGGCGGCAGTGTAATAAGTCCAGGCTAGCAACCCGGCGGACCCGCACAGAGGCGTCAGTCTACTATTTACTATACCATCAAACATAACTTTTATTCTCACAAAATTACAATATAAACCACAACCTTCGAGTCAGTGATAAAGGTGCGGGGCCTACGTTAAAACCCCGATCAAAATTGAGGACCAATAAGTTCAACGTGCGCGGAAGAGCGTTCTAGGACGAGAGTGAGAGAGAGGGAGTGAGCGACGCGGGGGAAACTGTCCCCGCGTAAAGGCGGGATTACCCACGAAAAGTTGTAAGTAGGATTGACATAATATAATAAAATATCTTTTTTACGCATTTGCCCCTGAATAACATTCGTTAGAATTTGTTTCCCGACTCCCATTTCCACAAGAGAGTTTGCCGGGCCCGTATGGGACGTGCGGCTATCCCTTTTACTCATCAGAAATTATATTGAAAAACCCGAAGGTAGAATAAAATCGTCCCTTCTGGACGTAACAGCGCCATTTGGAACGTAAATCTCTTCCTTCGGATATTTCGATCCTCAGGAAAACATTCGCATCACCTACGGCGCTGCACCCGCATGCTTTGGTGGGCGCCAGTATTGCGCCCGAACGTCCGCCGATTCTCGACCTCCGTCGGGCGCTCCTCTCCGTCGGACAGCTCGATACTTTAAGCCATACTCCCCTCGGAGGGTGTTCACGGTCACAGTACGACTCGACTTATTGATGCAAGACAACCAGGGTCGTTAATCCCGATACCGAACACATGTGATTTGTCACTGCAATCTCGTCATTGAACTCCCGCACCTCAAACTAATGTGGTGAAGATGGTTAGTCAAAAACAATTGGAGATAAACTTAAAAACAATTTAATTTATTCACAATTATTTACATCTATCAGTTAAAGGTACTGAACATTGATTCACGTTGTTTCCGCGTAGTATTGACGACGATGTTGATAGAACTATCTCATGGAGATATTCGAGTCATTTATTTGCGAGAGGCAAGAGTTCCGTGCTGATCGGACTCTCAATGTTTCGTATTCGAACGGTTGATGATTACTGACTAAATAGAAGTTCAAGTCTTACATCAGTGGTTGGTGATGAGGGTTGTCTCGTAAACGGGGGATGCGACCCCTTGGATGAACAACAACTAATTGCATTGGTACAAAATGTAGAAAAAGGAGTGGGTGGATTGTAGCTGTCACCAATCACGGATAAGAAGTGTGAGATTAGAGAATACTGGGCAGCCCTGTCGCACACGTGTCTTGACCAGCAGGGCGTCCCTGTGACGAACTCTTTGGCACGTTGAAAAAACTGCCGCACTCAACTCTACCATCACGTGGACGCTTGGTAAATCCCTTTATTAGGGGTGCATTGGTGCGCCGATATGCGCATCTTGAACGTAGTCACGTATAAAGGCTTAGAAAAATAGAAAAGTAACATTTGCGAACCACATGTTGAATTGCCCTGCACGTGGTCCACCGAGCGAGCGAGTCGTCGAGCGAACCTAAGCGTGGCCTATTGACCCTTTTTTATGGACTTCAGGTAAGGGAGAAATACTCTTGCCTGTCGTGCCTTGAGACGATGTGGATATTTATAATTATATGGAAAATGTTAACACTAGCTAAATTCTTATTTTCAATAAAATTAATAATGAACTGCTCGCTCGTTCCATATGCGACGGAACAGACTCCCCCCTTGAGAGGGTACCGATCACGTGCGATCACCACAATTTCATTACAATTGAACTTTATACTCGAATATAGTGTGTAGATAAGTTCGTAATTGCGTTAATTGTCTCTAAATTGATTAGTTGTGATTGTCACTACACTGTCACTATCACTTAGCCACGGCAGTTGTGCGAGCGTGCGCACATTCCCGTCGACGTTTTGACCTTGACTACTCTTACGATGCCATCTGAACCGGGTCGAGGCTCGATAACTCTTCCCATGAGCCATCGAAGACGAGGTAGATGCTATTTCTTGAGAAGTACGAAAGACCCTTCTTGGATGCTGTAGGAGCCTTGAATCCATTTGTGGCGAATATTTAATTCGTTTAAATATTCCTTGTGCCACCTGGTTCAAAAACCCTGCTTCATATTTTGCATGTGCTGCCATAATGATAGCCGATTGGATGGAATGTTGATGAAGTTTGTTTCAGGTGCGCTCGTTAATGTATTGTCAATCAAAAAGTGACCAGGTGAGAGTGCAAGGGGATCATTGGGATCTGATGAGATAGGAGTTAACGGGCGCGAATTAAGGATTGCTTCTACATCTGTGACAAACGTATAGAGTTGCTCTAACGTGAGCAGTTGTTCGCCGATGACTCGTTTCAGATGATGTTTGAAAGACTTGACCGCAGCCTCCCATATTCCACCAAAGTTTCGTGATTGTGGTGGCATAAAATGCCACTTGATTCCGTGATCACTGCAGAAGGTGTGTGTCTTTTCCTGGTGTTCATTGGAATGCAAATGTTGCACCATCTCTTTCATTTCTTTGTTGACACCGACGAAGTTTGTGCCGTTATCAAAGTGGATATGTTGACATCTTGATCTTCTGGCGATAAATCGTTTCAAAGCGGCGAGAAAGGCTTCAGTAGTCATGTCACTGACTAGCTCGAGATGCGCGGCCTTGACTACGAGGCGGATAAAGACTGCTACGTACATCTTGATTGTTCGCTGGTTGCGATTCTTCTTTTCTTTGATGAATAATGGACCACAGTAATTCACTCCAACGTTCAAGGCGGTCGAGCTTCGTTAATGCGAACTTCAGATAGATTTCCCATGATGTAGCTTGTGAATGGAGGATTTGCCCTCGCGCAAGTCATGCAGCCACGGATCACCTTGCGAACTTGTCCAGTATCGTTTTCTGAGAGAGTAGAGCGTAGTCTGTACGCCGGTATGACATGTGGAAATATGCTCATACCGAATCATCATAGTGGTTACGTGTTGTGATCGCAGCAGAATCACGGGATGCTTGTCTGTTAACAGAAACTTGGGGTTCCCGAGTCGACTGCCGATTCGAATTATACACAAATTATTCAAGAATGGGGTTAGTGAGATAAGTTTGCTTTTTGAGTCCACGGTCCCTTCTTCCTTTAAGTCTCTGAGCTCCTTGACAAAGCCTTCTGATTGAACAAGTCTTATGATGGTGACGTTTGCTACTTCTAGTTCTGCGCACGTGAGGTGACCTTGCTTTGTCTGCGGCGCTTTGAACCTCCAGGCATATGCAGCGAATCGCCGGAGCTTCACTATTGATGAATAACGTGTAATGATATCGCTATAAATTGGTGTTGCAAGGAATTTGACCTTGCGTAGTCCGGGTAACTGGTCCACTGTTGGTACTCCGAGTTGTGGCTATATAGATTCGTCTTGAGCAAGCCATTGCGGTCCATTTTTTTACTTGAGGCTTGAGACATACTCCGACGGTTGTTGACGTCTCGAAATGAGATCTGCTGGATTGTCGAGTGACCGGACGTGACGCCAATTACCAGGGTGTGTTTTTTTCTTGGATGACGGACACCTGGTTAGCTACGAACGTCAAAAGTTGGTATGGAGGTGTATTGATCCAGTTGAGGACCGCCGTGTTATCGCACCATAAAACTGTTTTGTGGATTTTTATGTTCAACGCCTGACGAACAGTGTCATAAAGTTTGGCTAGAAGCACAGCTCCACATAGCTTTGGGATTGTCATGGGTGAAATGTGCTCGATTGCTGAGACTGCTTCTGGTGAACAGACTTCCTTGCTCGGCCCATCTTGCGCCCCTTTGAGCGGTGCGACACGAGATTTAGCGCAGAGGCGCGTTGTTGAGATGCTCCCATTCCTGTTGATGCCTCTGACATAAATGCAGGCTCCGTAGGCCTTTTCGCTAGCATCGCAGAATCCTTGCAGTTGAATTTCTTCGCATTGAGGAGTAGTAATTCTTCTGCTGAACTCCAAGTCGTTGAGGGCACTCAATTGTGATGCGTAGTTGTTCCATTCGGTTTGTAGTTCTGCGTGAATGGATTCGTCCCAATCGAGTTTCTCCCTCCACAGTCATTGCATTATAAGCTTTGCCTGTGTCACGACTGGACCAAGCAGACCCAGCGGGTCGAATATTCTGGCGATATGCGACAGAATGGTTTTTTCTTGTAACGCGATGCTCTTGCGAGACGGGGCTGACGGTGTAGATGATCGAGTCCTGTACGGAGTTCCAATGCATTCCGACAGTTTTGATGGTTTGGTAATGGAACAATGGAACATGGAACCGACAATGGAAGCCCATTGTCGAAGGTTGAGACAGCCTCGTTGCAATAATGCGTTGATTACGTTTTGAAGTTGCGGAGCGTCGTTGAATGTCGCAGCTCCGGTAATGACATTGTTGACGCACAGACCACGTTTGATGATTTCAGTCGCCCTTGGAAAGTTGATTGTTTCATCTTCAGCCAACTGTTGAAAGCAACGGGGAGCTAAGAAGGGCACTGGAGCCAGTCCGAAGGTCACGGTATTCGCTCGTATGTGGCTATTGAGCCACTGGCGTCGCGCCACAGAATTCTTTGGTATTTCCGATCTCCCTTCCGAACCTTAAATTGTCAGTACATCTTCTCGATGTCTCCTGTGAGCACGTACTGATGCCCACGAAACTGCAGCAGGTGTGAGAAGATGTCGTCCTGAATGGTGGGCCCCACGATGACAGTGTCGTTTAATGATATCACAGTGCTGGACTTCGCTAATTCGTCGAAGACAACTCTGACCTTGGTGCTGAGGCTACTTTTCTTGATAACCGCGTGGTGAGGAAGACATAAACCTCCCCCCCCCCCCCCTCGTGATGTCGTTCTGACGCCTTGACATGTGTCCTAAGGTCAGGTATTCCTGGAGCACAGCATTGTACTGTATTTTAAGCTCTGGAATTTTTTGCAATTTTCTCTCGAGTCCGATAAGGCGTTTCGTGGCCATTGATCGAGACACACCGAGCTGATCCCTTCTGCTGTTGAATGGGAGTGTAACGATGTATCGACCATCGTTGTCTCGTCTTACCGTTCTTCGGAAGCGATCCTCGGAGCTAACTTCTTCTGGTGAGCTGTGACGTTATGTGTGAATTTCCACGATTTCCCAGAAGCGTTTCATAATGTCTTTCATCGTGGTAACATGATATTGTCGGTTGTACGGCGACAAGTCATTCATCCGAATAGCACCCCCGATGATCCAGCCCAAGCGTGTTTTTTGTAAATAGAGGTGCGGATCACCGGGTGCGGAAAGATTTATTTGTCCCACGCAGAAGGTGGACAATATCGTTCCGGAGCCGATTAGCATTTCGACTGGCGCTGGATGGTCGAACTCTGGATCCGCGAGCTGAATATTGCGCGGCAGCGATAATAACTGTCAGGAGATCTTTTCATTTGGCACGAGTCCTGCGACTTCGTCAATCGTCAGGAAGTTCGAAGTCCTTTCGAAGTTGTAGATCCTCGATTTCAGTCGCGCGGTCACGAGATTGTTTGTGACCGTTCGAGTTTGATTCATGGCTCCGATTGGCACTGCAAATCTCTTCTTTTGTAGATTGAGAAGTGTTGCAAACCGTTCGGTCATGAAATTGCTATTAGAGCAACTGTCAATCAAGAGTCGGCATGATTTGAGTTCTCTTGATGAGTTGTATACGTTGATCTTTGCTGTCATTAGGAGATCACCTGACGCGAAGCTGACCATTATGCTAATAATTCCCGTTTTATCTGCCAAGACTTGCGGAGTTGCCAATCATGCTTGCGTTGCTTCGCTCGTCAGAGACGATGGTTGCGGCGATTTTAAGAAATGCAACCACGTTTTGTCCTTCTTGTGGCACGTTTTGCACGTGACGTTCGACGTACACTGCCTGACGCTGTGGCCTGAACGCAAGCAATTGATGCCCGCGGATATCCGCATTGCTGCGTCGAACTTTTCCTTCGGCGTGAGCCTCTTAAATTCCTGGCATTGGAATAGCTGATGACTGCCCTTGCACATCGGACATTCGTGCGAGGTGGTGGTCACGAAGTTTCGACTCTGCTTCGGAGTCTTTCCGCTCTGGCTATTCTGGAAGCCATTGCGTACTTCAAATTGAACGGTTGAGCCTTCGTCCGTGAAAACATTCTTCGAAGAAATGTGATGAGTTGGTCGTATGTTGGCGACTCATCTTTGTTGAGAGACATCTTCCACTATTTGCGCGCGGATTTGCCGATTTTTGCGAGTGCGATGCAGAGCATTATCGGAGTGCGGAGCAATGACGTTCGAGTGTGTTTATAACTTCGCTGAGATTCTGTGCCTACTCTCCTTGTATTTTAGGGATGTTAAAAATCTCCGTTACGTGGCGTTCGCGAATTCTGTTCTTGTGCTCGGACATCCTTTTTAGAAGCGCCCAAGCGCTTCGGTACCCCGTGGTCTCAAATTGCCGTACAAGACGCTCGAGTTCCCCGCAGATACTTAAATATTTCGGTGTCGCTGAGACCTGGTCGACTGGATGTTATCTTGAAAACTCAGCGAGTCTACATATTTTCCTGTGAACTTCGGAAGACTGTTCTGGAAGGCGCGCTAGTGTGGATATTGGTGCGAATGAATTCGGTGACGTCCGAATGCTGGAAGATGAACTTGCCGCTGCTGTTGCTGCTGCTTGGGTGACCCTGTCCTGAAGTCTCTAGCATTTTGCTAAGACGTTCGCGTAGTCCATTTCCATCGTTGATTGTTCTGCGTAATGGTCGACTTCTGGCTCAAGCTCTTGCAGTTCGCCTGTGTAATCTTCGAACTTCGCGAAACAAATTTCTAGCCGACCCATGTGCGCTATTAATATGTAGATGTCAGGATCGACTTCTTGATTATCCAGTAAACTCTTGAAGCTTGTGAGTTTACCCTTTATGGACCCGCGTTTTCGAACAAGCTGATCCCTAAGCCTTGCGTTTACTGGGCTTAGGGCCATTTTTCGCGATTGTGAAGCGTTGCGGGTGAATGTGGAATGCATAGGGAAGTGATTGGCAATTAATACATTCAACGAGCTTATCCTTGTGGCGTGAAATCGTTGGCGCTACTGACGTCGTGATCCGATGGTGGAGGATGAGATGCTCTTCCGTCCTAGACGTTGTCGTTCACCTTGTGTTCGACTGCTCCGATTTCACACTTACACTTTACTGATGGAATAGATGAGACTGAAATCGCAGATCCGGCTCGAGGGACCGAAAAAAAATGTCCCGTTCACGGTCACAGTGCGACTCGACTTATTGATGCAAGTCAACCAGGGTCGTAAATCCTGATACCGAACGCGTATGATTCGACACTGCAATCTCGTGATTGAACTCCCGCACCTCAAACTAATGTGGTGAAGGTGGTTAGTTAAAAACAATTGGAGATAAACGAAAAAACAATTTAATTTATTCATAATCATTTACATTGATCAGTTAAGGGTACTGATCATTGATTCACGCTGTTTCCGCGTAGTAATGACGCCAATGTTGACAGAATTATCTCCTGGAGATAATTGAGTAATTTATTTGCGAGAGGCAAGAGTTCCGCGCTGATTGGACTCTTGATGGTTCCTCTTCGAGTGTTTGATGATTACTCACTAAAGAGAAGTTCGAGTCTTACATCTGTGGTTGGCGATAAGAGCTGTCTCACAAACGAGGGATGCGATGCCACCCCTTGGATGAACAACAACTAATTTCATTGGTACAAAAATATAGAATACGGAGTGGGTGGTTTGTAGCTGTCACCAATCATGGATGAGAACTGTGAGAATAGAGAATACTGGGCAGCTCTGTCGCACACGTGTCTTGACCAGCGGGGCATTCCAGTGACGATCTCTTTGGCGCAATGAAAAAACTTCCGCGCTCAACTCTACCATCACGTGGATGCTTGGTGAATCCCTTTATTAGGGGTACATTGGTGCGCCGATATGCGCATCTTGAACGTAGTCACGTATAAAGACTTAGACAAATAAAAAGTAACAATTGCGAACCATATGTTGAATTGCCGTCCAGCAAACCCGAACGTCGGCGATTGACCCCAGGGTTGCCAGATTTGGCGGTTTTACGCCAAACTGGCGATTTTTGAAACTGTCTGGCGCTGAAAAATTCTAATTGGCGACTAGTCCAACCGCCAAATCTGACAACCCTGATTGACCCTTCTTATGAACTTCAGGTAAGAGAGAAATACTCTTGCCTGTCGTGCCCTGAGACGATGTGGATATTTATAATTATATGGAAAATGTTAACACTAGCTAAATTCTTATTTTCAATAAAATTAATAATGAACTGCTCGCTCGTTCCGTATGCGACGGAACAGAGGGTAAAAACGCCCGAAACCCCAACAAAACCTAAACAAAATCGCAATGTCGCTATCGGTTACGCGTAATCTGAACTGTAGCCGAGGCGAATCAGGGAGACCAAACCATTCGGGAACAAAATTGATCGGCAACTGTTCGGGGTGTTGTGACGTGATTTTTTGAAACTCACGGTTACAAAGAACTTTTGCCGCATTTTGAAACGCACGGTCACAAAGAATTTTTGCCCGTATTTCATTTCACTGAATTGTTCCCGTGATTTTTTCGCGTGTGATGATATCCTCTAAACGAGGACGATAACAACAATCTTCATATTGTTTATTGCAGAAATGAAATTTTTTCATACGTATCTCCGAGAATTTTGAACCGATTCGTATGTAAATTTGCATACATGTAGAGGATGGAAAAGTAGCGTGTCTTTCGATTTTTCTATATCTCATAATTAAGGGGTTGAAACTGCCCTTTGATTTTTTAGTCAAGTGCATCGCATAATCAACTAGCCTTTTGCAATTCCAAGTTAAATTGACGCCAACATAAGTTCTTCTCAATACGTGATTGCATATTTGTAAATACCACTGCCCCCTTCCCCCCAACCATCCCCTTCTCGAACGTTCAGTTCTTACCGTGCTGCATGGACGAAAATTGGTAGAAATAAAAAATCGGTCACAATGGAAGCACAATCAGTCAAAATGGTCGATAAAAATTTTCTCGTTTTGGCGGAACATCACAATGGGTCAACGCAGACTTGAAGAACTTTGTTCTTCCGTGAACGGGCCGAGATAAAAAAAAAGTTTAAAGGGACAAAATGTTGTATTCTTCGACTACTAGACGTTCATGATGATAATGATGAATATAACAACAAATGGCGTATTGTTTATTGCAATAATTCGTGAATAATAGGCGAATATCACTCTTCAGTTTCGTGCTAATATGGGCACAGATAAGGCTCGCAATCACGGACTTACTTCGTACTTCCAGAAGCAACTGAATTGCAATTGTATTTTTACGAAGAAATTCTTCTCGGCACGTACTGCCTCTGAAGATTACAATGTGATCGGAAAATTGTTCGCGCTTACTTAAGTAATAACCGTTTCAACAGTACATTTTTAATGGATTATACGAATTACAATAATGATAGTCATGATAAAAGTGTTTGAAACAAAGATATTTCTTATACCACGCACAAATGATAATAGCTGCTTCGCCGCATATATCGCATGTCCGTACACTTTGTGGAAACTTTTGTAAACCGTGGCGAAGAAAACTGGATGTTTCTAAGAGATTGTAACTTAAGGGGTTACCCCCACTTGCGATTTTGAAAAAATCGATTTTTTTATTCCATTTTTTTTGAAGTATAAGTATCTGAGAATATGTCCTGAAAATTTCAAGTCGATCTGAACAAAATTGACTGAGATATGAGCGTTGAAAGAGAAGAATCCGCGTTGAAAGAGCGTTGAAAGAGAAACTTTAAACGCGTTTTTCTCAAAATGGCATTTCTGAAGTCGATGACCAAGATTACTCGAACACTAATGAACCGATCTTCTTGAAATTTTGCAGGCTTATTTAATACATAAAAATGTAGTCTTTAATCGTTCGATTTTTTTCGTTAAAATCGAACCATTAATTTTGACTGTCCACCATTTTGTGAAAAATGAATATTTTTTAAAATCCTTCGATTAAAGACTAGTTTATACTTATATTTGACTAAATCCATCCGCATTTTTTTTTCAGATGATCCACTTCGCCGCAATGTTGGTCCCCGCAAACCGTGTATATAAAAACATTATTTCATTGACGGCCATTTGCCACTAAACAATGTAATATTTTTCAAGAAAAAAATTACTGAAAGTTCTTCAAGATGTGTTCTTTAAGATGGTATATTGATCGATTAAAAAAGTTTTGTAGTTTTCTTTAAAAAAATTCATGAAAAAGGCCTTTTTTGCGCTACAAGTGGGGGTAACGCCTTAACAATATTGTCTCTCAAGTGCAGATTGACGTCGTAGTTGTATATTATTACAGTGTCAGAAAAGTGTTGACGAAGTTATTCCATACGCGGAAGCTACAAACATCAAAGGGCTGTATCATTCCCGTTGTACCTGCAAGAATTTCTAATTATAATGTGAACTAATTGTCTACAAAACAAAAGAAACTGGTGCAATATGTTTACCCGACGGAATGGTTATAACTTTAATATGTTTCCCTTGCATACCCATTTCTTTAAATGCAGTTGGACATTGACCGCTCTTAGAACCCAGAAGTATAACCGATTTTGGGCCCGTATTGGGAAAGTATACTTCTTGAACCAACGCTTCAAATGATTGGTCGTCACTTTTCCAGATTTCGAAGTCAATAGAAATATATTTTCGGCTCTGAACATAGTTTGTTCCAATCGAGGTCCAAGAAGCGGATGCTTTGAAATCTACGTCTGGCATTTCTCGTGCACGGAAGATCCAGATTATGGATAGGCAGCTTTTCGTCAAAACATCTTTAAAATTGTTCAACGTCTGGTGATCTATTTTTGTTAACTTTTCTTTGTAGGTGCTGCCCTTATTATAACGATCGTCACTTAATTTATATGACTGTATACCCAATTTATCAGCACATACGAAAAAAAAAACGGTGCCAAACGCGACTTGCTATCTATAGTCGCTCTTTGCACAGATTTATTTATTTTGGTCATTGTCTCTGCTGTTTGTAAATATAATGCAATTATGCTGCGTTACAAGCTGATAAACATGTTTTACATCACTCCGTTTACAAAATGCAGCAAAAAAGCTGTAATCTCTGCAGCTAGTGTCTTCGATACGGTGAGGGGAGTGGAATTTTTTTGACAGAGGTATACAATTGTAATTCAGTTGCTATGGGGGCGTACTCGAATTACGTAACGCAGTTTGGGAGCGGGGGTCCGGGCAGGCGTTACGGTCTACGTACGTGAGGGGTGGGGGGGTCAAGGTTTGCGTTACGTCACGATTTTAGAAGTGCCAGAAATAGCAAATTTCTGCATGTTCACGTCTTGAATTCAAAACTCGCGCGCAATTTCACCGCGGAAAGTTGACAGCTTTCCATACGAAATGTCAGTTCAGATGAGAAGTTGGGAAAATGAGCAAGAGCGGGCTTGAGCGTATTACCTACAAATGTGTTCAGAGGCTGTACGAGCCATTTTGGCCGTTTCCAGACAAAAAGGCGTAATTCAAATGAATGGGCAAGTTGAATAGTGTTGGTTCCGTTGCGTCGTTTGCCAAGGATTGATATATATGTTTATGCACCGATGTATATGCTTACTAAGGTTTATGGTTCCTACATACCTATCCCGATACTCTGATACATACATATATGAGGCATTTTACGCGGAAGTTACACTTCAAAATCCTATTTCTTATTAGTATGAATGTTAAATTTGTGATATTAGACGAAGAAAAAATATTTGGCACGTTTTTTTTGCCTCTTCCGAGTTACTCCTTTTTTGTTACTGCTAATTGAAATGTTCAATTCTTCCTAGACTTCCATAGCATCAAACCTCAATAACCCAGAAAATAACTGATAGCATGCGAATATTATTTTGTTTAATGTTTGTTTTTATTGAGCTTTGAGTAAATAGTTTTTTAATTTTTTACCAAAGCCGTTCTATTCTTTCCGCTCCTCCGCTAAAACGCGATATTTTCCGTTAAGGCCATGTATCGTATTTTGAATTTTCCGTAAAATTACAAACATTTTTACCCAAAGCTTTGAGTGGACAATGTTTTTTTTTAATACACTGATTCGAAGTGTGGACGAAATTTAAATTCCATTGAAGTAGGTATAGCGAAATATTTTATATATATTGAGACTCTGTTGAACAATTGATTTTATAGTGTTTTTTTCGTGAAAAACGATATAGTATTAATATTTTAACAAGATATTAATGTATTAAAAATATACCGTTTTTATATTGAATTATTAACGGTATCGAAATATATTAAATTTTCTGTCGAAATATGTACAAAATATATCGTTACCTACGTCAATCGTATTTAATTCGCCAAGCATTGTAAAGCTGTATCGCTGCTTAAAAAAATATTTCCTAGTAGTTTATGTATGTGTATACGGACCTATCCTCAGGGGGTTGGTGGGGATTGAGGCGGAGTTTCTTGCTGGAATCTATCGTCCATGTCAGGGATTCATGCAAATAGCAATAAGCCGTGCAATGCGGTGAACCCGCTTCTATATCAGCCCATAAACTCGCTTACGACAAACTCTCCGGCCGCGGCGATGTGTGTTTTACACGGGCAATACATGCAACATGATCGAGTCTTTGTGTGATTGCGTGTATGTCATTGTGAGAGCTTGCGTTAAGGCGTCCTCGGGAATTCCTCGTCGACAGCCGCAAGTTCCAGCACACACACATGCGTCCCCTGGTAATGTGTATGTGAAATATCGACAATGAATTAATGTAATAGCGGAACAGGTTTGATTATCACGATACAAACCCAAGTGCATCTGACGAACGGAGAATATAAGAGTATAAGACACCACATCAGGCGGTAGAGGGGAGTCATAGCAGCTGATACGATGATGACACAGCATATCCCCCCCCTGTTTTTGGACACGTCTGCAATCACATGCACTATTTACTTCACACATATCTTGTGTGTATCCGAGTCCATGGGTATGATCTGTGCACGAGACAATCACTTTCAAACCAGTATCCATCCCGAGATTTAGAACATTTATAATTTTATTATCATTGGGACGATACGAAGTGAGCTTTGAAAGTTTGAGGGTTTCGTTTGACACCCTTGACGCGTCGTTTTTTCGTGTGTGTGTGTGTGTGTGTGTGCGCGCGTGCGCGCGTGTATGTGTGTGTGTGCGTGCGTGCGTGTGTGTATGTGTGTGTGTGTGCGCGCGTGCGTGTGTGTGTGTGTGTGCGCGCGTGCGTGCTTGTGTGTGTGTGTGTGTGCGCGCGTATGTGTGTGTGTGTGTGCGTGTGTGTGTGTGCGTGCGTGTGTGTGTGCGTGTGTGTGTGTGCGTGTTTGTGTGTGTGTATGCGTGTGTGTGTATGAATATATTACGAAACGTTTACACCAATATATTGACACGGTTATATCCCTCATATTGCGAGCGCTGAAGCTTTACTACTTATCATTGACCGTAACATACAAACCTACAGACTTACCTGCATATGCTTTTAAGCCTTCACGGCTTGGCTCCGACAGGTCGGAGATGCTTTCTGGTATATCGACCTTCGAACAGCAAACGGAGGGATATATATTCAAGTTAGTCGGCCAATCGTTCTACTTCGCAATACGAGACTAGTTTTGCGTTCTCGTAAAACTGATTAAACCCGCCTTCGAACTTGCGCCGCCTTTTCTATTTTTATAAGCCTTAGGGAACATCGTGACTGTAAGAACCGTATGAATTGCAACACGTCCATCAAGAATATTCTTACTAATTCTGTATCACTGTCTCCTCTCGGTCTCTTCGCTTTCTGCCTTCATCGATCAATTGGAATAAGCCTTCGCGTCATGAGACGGTGGCGGGATTTTAGCGAGCACGTGCAGGCAGACCGCGCCGCAATGCAACTCGCCACAAAACTCTGTCGGGGTCGCTGTAAAGTCTTATGCGTTTTCAACGGGTAAGAGTCTAAGAATCCCAAAGAACTCTGAAACCATTGGATTTTAAGGCTTCGTAGGGCTCTTGGAAGAAGTGACTGTGCAAGTGTGACAGAAAGAGAACGTGAAAGAGGCGTGCGCGCAAGAGAGAGACAGAGAGGGGGCAGAGGAAGAGAGGTAGAGCGGGAGGGGGGGGTTGAATATCGTAGGGATGTAGACGTGGGCGGGTGTCAATGACTCCAGGGTGGGCAAGTACTTCTTCGGGCAAGTACTACGTTCTTTATTTCAGGAGAGGGAAGGCCTAGGGTTTCGCAGCTAGTAGACGGGAGCGTCTCCAAATATCTGGACGCTGGAGAATCTTACCGTTATCTTGGCATCCATCAGCACTCTGTACGATACGCTAAGGATGTCAAAGAGGTCCGCAGCAGGGCGTTTAGGCGGCGTCTCGAGCGGATCTGGAAATCAGATCTGTCTCAGAAAGGCAAGATCATGGCCAACAATATTGTTACGTCCCCGTGAACTTATCGGATTTAGAGGAGACGTGACACGGTGTTGACTTCTCCGTCGGGTCATGAAAATCAAGACGGGACGGAAGTCACGTCTTTGATATGGGAGAGTGAGGAAAGACCGTCGGATAGTGTGAAGATAGCCTGAGAGAATACCTTTAGTAGAGACGTTTAACATACTTAAATTTATCTTCATTCGTTCGAAGGATTTCTTTCGTTCTCGTGTTGGTAGTTGCGGTTACAATGTTATTGGAAGTGTTGTGCCCCGGCTTCCGACGATGCGCGGAGAGCACGGAATTTCGCTCTCGAGTAAATTGACACTGTGGGTTGTCGGATGCTCGAGGACGAGGGTATGTGGGGACTTTTCCCGTTCCGAGTAAATCTCTAATTGCGGGACATTGCAATTTGAACAACTTATATTTTATTTAAAATTAGGCAACAATATTACAATTCTTTTTTTTTTACTGAGACCGACCTCCTCGGCTTCTGGCCGAAGACTGCCTTTCGATTGAATCTTTCGGCTAATTGTTAACCGGGGTGTTCACAACCAATCGTTCGAGAACGTGCGAATCATTCGATTGCGATTCGGCGTTTTTCCGGCTGAGTCGAGCGGAATATCGGGCTTGTGAAATATCGGGCTCGATACCGTCGCATGGGGTCTTTGAACTTCATGCGATAGCAATCTGAAAATTCCTGACTATTCAGAGCACAACATTCCTCCCCCTTTGGAAGACGAAATTACCAATTTCGGCGATATAATACATTTTTTTTCACAGCTTTGGCAAGTTTTGTCTCCCGGTCGTCTCTCGGCTTACAATAGTACAATAGATTACGAAGGTACAAGTGCCTTTCTAATAGTATAAAATATATATCCTTTGTGAATGTTTCAATTTTCTTTTGCTTTTCTTTCATACACATTTATGCTGTGCGTGTGCGAGGTGCATTTCGCGTGAATATGACTGGTGGATTTTGCGAGTCAGCTGTTGCCTTGCGTTTGGCAGCCCGCGGTCTGGCCGGAGCTACGTCAGCAAGGTCGTCGTTCGGCGATGCGATATTTGAACGTCGACGTTGCAACGCTTTGATTCCGAAATATGATATAATAATTGTGAAGGGAATCATTCCGCTGAGGGCATAATTCCCTATGATGTGACTCTGTGTCGGCATATGATCGTAATATTTGTTCAATTTTGTTTTCAATATTTCGATTCGTTCGCCAATTTTGTTAACTTCGTGTGGATCATTAATTATCGTATGAGGAATATTTTCCATTATTAAAGGTTGAGGTATTTCGTTTTCTGTAGCCAGAAAAGATAGATGAATGACGGTAAAAATTGTAGGAATTTTTCGTGTACAATTTCCTTCAATTTTTCATTCTTGAAATCTATGGAGGTAACGGAACATTTTCCATCTAAAGCCAATAATCCTGTTCCAGTAATTGTTGCATGAGTTGTCGCAGAGTTTTTACAGTTTATCGTGAGAGGCTGTCTCTGGGGCTACATAAATCCATTGCTCTTCTTGTTCTAGAGCATTGGCCAAAGAATTTTCTAATTTAACTAAACGATGTGTACAATTCGCTTTTTCGGGGTCTTTTCCTAAAAATATCGATCGTTCGCATGGCGCTCCTGAGCGTATTATTTGTCTTGCGTTTTTTGGATGACAGTAATATTGATAATTTTGTCGTTTACATTTGGATAATTCGTTTTCTGAGAATGACAGATATTCTCGATGCTCTCGATCAATTATAACATTTTTTACGGTCGTTTCTATGAACCACACCGTGTCTTTTTCTTCTCTTACGGGTAGAGGATAGACTTTATTCACATTGAACTCGTTTCACATTGAAATTTCCAGTAATTCGTTAATTTTTTCTGGACGTATTTCTGTCGGAAAATTCAGTCCTTTTGGTAGATTTGGTAATGCTTCTATTGAATACGCGTAGGGTTGTCTAGGCAATATTGTAGGATTAACGATTCCCTTTGGCAAGCCTACTAAAAAGTTAGATAATTGACGTGTATCGGTTAATAGAATTCGATTATTACGCTAATAGTTGTTCATTTCTCGTCCAATTGTTGACGTGTTAAAATATCTATTACGAGATTTTTCATTCCATGGTGTAAATTGTTTATTAAGCGGCCTAATGTTTCTCCGTTTGCCGCGAGGGGACCTGCAAAAGGGGTTTGTCATTTTATTTTTTATATTTTTTTTCTTGTTTCCCTATTTGTACGTGCAATACTTTTCTTTCTTTTTTTTCCTTGCGAGTTCCAATACTCGTTTTTTGCTTACATTGCGATTTCTTCTCTCTCTAATCTTTCTCTTTTTTTCTTAACTTGGAATGTAACCATATATGAACAATTTGGTTTATATTTATTTTTCCGTTCATTTTCCTCTCTTTATTTGATAATCATGCGTATTATCATGAAATTATAATTTCGGAAAAATGCATATATATAAATTTCCTTTTTTTTCTCGTGGTTGTAGATTCTTAATTTGATTATTAATTTTTCTTTTTATTCATCATGTTTTGTTGTACTTAATCGAAAAATTTATATGCATATTATTCATTTTTTTATTTATTTTTATTTTAGACTCGCTATATTTAGTTTAGTTACCTTTTTATTTTTCTTCATTTGTTATTCGTTTTGTTTTCTTAGAAATCTAGAGGTCTTCCTACCTTTCGTCTTGTAAATTTTATTTACTTTATTTATTCTCTTTTTTCGACTATTCCATTCGCTTATTATTGTTATAAATCATTTCATTCATTTGAACGTTCTTTTATTTTGTTTTATTTACTTTATCTTTCCATTTCATTTCATATTAATTTATGTATTCTTTTATTTTTATCACCGTATTTCATTTTCTTTCATTTTATGATTTCGTTTTATTTTATTTTTTATTTTATCTTGTTGAACGGGTGGCAGCTCTCCAACCGTACGCGAATCCGTCGCGTGGCGTTGGCCGTTCGGCCGTTGCTTGGCAACGGCGCGAGACGGGGAGGCGTCGATCTACGCCTCGTGGGCGGCTCGCGGACCTCCGCGAGCCAGGCGAGTAGTCCCTCCTACTCTACCGGTCAGTGGGTAACGTAGGGTTTAATCCGGTTTACATGTACTCGGACTGCCGTACGTCCAAGGCGGATAGTGTAGTTCACTTCAGAGTCTTTGCTCTGTACTTTGTAAGGCCCGGTCCACTTAGGAAAAAGCTTCGCTGATCGGCCTCGCCGTATAGTAGTGTCGTGGAGGAGGTCTCGGTCGCCGGGGCGGGATTCCACCGTACAAGCGGTGATATCATGCCCCTCCTTTGCCCTTTCTTTTCCTTTTTCCAATCATTCTTTCGCCACGTGTCATGTGGCTCGAAGCCGTTCGCGTAACTCGGAGACATAATCGTCGTATGAGTACGTCTTTCGTGATGCTTCTTTAAGCGCCGTCGGTAAATCGGCTACGTTTCCAAACTCCAACTCGTACGGAGTGAAACCTGTCGCTGTGTGCGGAGTGGTATTGTACGCGAACATCGCGTATGGCAACCTCTCATCCCAATCCGTTATATCCTCTTCAATGAAACATTTCAGGTATTCTGCGAGAGTTCAGTGTGAACGCTGCAATGCTCCATTTGATTGGGGATGATATACCGTCGTTTGAATCTTCTTTATCCAGAATAATTGGCGCATCTCCTTGAAAGTTTCGCTCAGAAAATTCGTTCCTTGGGCTGACAATAATTCTTTTCGAGTGTCGTACTTGCACACAATTTGAGTTGCAAATCCTTTGGCTGCTTCTTTGGCTTCTTGCGTTTTTAGCGGTATAGCTATGCTATACTTGGACAATGCGTCTTGAAAAGTCAGGATATATTTGTTCCAGGCTTCGGTCTCGGGCAAGGAACCTACTATATCGACTGCACATTTGTCGAATGGTGTCTTGGGTGTGTTGGTAATAGTCATGGGAGCATGCTTGCGTCGCGTGATTTTATTTTTCTGGCATTTGTCGCATGATTTTACGTAGTTTTTTATTTCGTTATTCATTCCCGGCCAGCTGTAATTTATCGTTATTCGTTGCTTCATCCTTTTTCGCCTGAGTGGCCTCCAAGAGGGGCGTCGTGGTATTCTTGCAGAATCGTACCTCGCCCCTCCTCAGTAGGGTACTCACGATTTCCTATTTCCGTCTCTGTCTCGCTGTCGCTTGTTGTCTCGCTTGCGCTCGAGTATTTTCCTATTTCCTTCTTTTTTCGCCTTCACTGGTGGGAGTGGCGGTTCGCTCTCGCTCGCGCGGGCCTCTGTCGCCTTGCGCGGGCATTCCTCTCTAGAGGACTGCATTGTTTTTCGTAGCCGGTCACGTGCTCGCGGGACCAGCTGACTACGACCATCATGGCTTGGGTCTGTTGACGCTGGCGGCGGTAGCGGAGCCTTCCGCGGCCATCCTCTACCACGCTTCTCGGCGTCCTTGTGACGTACCACCGCCTCGGGTTCTTGCCGCGTCAGCATCAATACATATATGGCTTAAAGCATCCGCATTCGTGCTCTTCTTGCCACCCTTACACTCTATGGTATAATTTTTTTTTCATTATATCTGCTACGGCGAACGCTTCGCTATTTGTAGCTTCCATGTACAGGGATTTCCCCTTTCTACATTTCCCACCGCTTTCTCCGATCCACATCCCTGATCGATCCCCACCTTGCGGCCGCAGCCGACTTCCCCCTCTGTATCGCATTCACCATGACATTTTCTGTCATGGGTATAGGGAAACTGTGGAAAACCTATACCAATACAGCTGGTCACGGGTTCGCTTCCCAGCCTCGGAGCTAGTTGCGTTTCGTCGAGAAATAGCTCACAGGCTACAGCCATACACACCCGACACACACACGTACCGGTCCGTGCGCGCGACATCTGTGTAGAACTGGAGCTACGTCACGCCTGTGTTTTTATTTCTCTCCGAAACTACGAGACGGTAATTCGAACCCGCGACCTCCCGATGTGTTGATTCCAGAGGCAAGCACGCTAACCGCTAGACCAACACATCGGTTATGATGGAATAGTTGAACTCCCCTATCTTTATTCTCCAGCGCATGAGTCGTGATCCTGGATCTTTTACGTTGAAAAGCCAAGTGAGAGGCTTATGATCCGTCACGATAGTGAATTTGGTTCCATAAATCTATGGTCGGAATTGCGCTACTGCCCAAATTATTACTAGCATTTACTTCTCCGTTGATGTGTAGTTCATTTCTGCCTTGTTCAGAGTATGACTCGCGTAACAGACGGGTAGATCTTCTCCGATTTTCCCTTGCGATAAAATCGCGCCAATTGCCTTGTCAGAGGCATCAGTTGTCACCACGAAGGGGTTCTCGGAATTTGGATACTGCAGGATCGGTGCGGTGCTGAGAGTTTCCATCAGTTTTTGGAAAGTTTGTTCGCAGTTTTCTTCCCAAATGATATTTGTTTTCTATCTTGATCAGTTCTGTTAACGGCTTTGAAGGTTTTGAAAAATCCTGTATGAATTTTCGGTAATATCCGGCTAGTCCCAGAAATGATTGTACCTCTTTTACGTTTTTTAGGGCTGTTACTGTAATCGGGGGGGTTACTGTAATCGTTGTATAGCCTCTATTTTTTCCGGATCGGGATTTACTCCCACTTCCGTAATAATGTGTCCCAAGTACTCAGTTTCTTTTCGCAGAAATCGACATTTCCGATGTTGAACCTTTAATTGCGCTTCTCTCAGTCGATCGAATACTTCTGTCAGCCTTTTGTTATGTTCTTCGAACGATGATCCGTACACTACTATATCGTCGAGATATACGTTGCATTTTAGTCCTTGTAATCCAGCAAGTACAGCGTCCATCAGCCTTTAAAAGTTGGTGGGGCGTTTTTTAATCCAAATAGCATTCGGTTGTACTCGTAATGTTCAAGAGGAGTGGAGAAAGCGGTTTTCTCCTTGTCTTTTTCGGCCATTGGGATTTGATGAAATCCCGATGCCAAATCGAGAGTTGTGAAGTATTTTGCTCGTCTCAATTGGTCTAATATTTCGGTAATATTGGGCAATGGATACGAGTCTCCTTTTGTTGCTTCGTTTAGTTTTCGGAAGTCTACTACCACTCTCTTGCGTATGTTTCCGTCGGCGTTGGGCCTTTTTGGAACGACGAGTAGAAGAGCATTCCATGGGCTCTTGCTCGGTCGGATTATTTCATTTTTTAGCATTTCTTTTGTCTGCGTCATCACTTCTTGCTTGTGGACTTTTGGTAATCGGTATAGACGAATTTCTATTGGCGTTGGATCTGGTCGTACGCTTATGCGGTGTTCTACTATAGCGGTGCACCCAAGCGACTCTTCCTCTAAGTGGAAAACGTCAGCGAATTCGCGTATGGATTTTTCTTCTTCTGGGTTTAAGTTTGAATCTCTTTTGATTTCTTCCCATATTTTTTCTTTTCTTTTTTATTTTTCTTTGATCGATACAGCACTTAGTTCCTTTTCTGCGATTGGCTTTTCTTCTTTAATTTCTTCAATTTGCACCGTTGGCCTTTCTATTTCGATTTCTTCATTGTTTGGGTTTCGCACTACTATGAGGCAGGAATGTCCTTCTGGGTGGACGTAACATCCGCCTGTCTTTACTCCTGGTCGCATTTATTTTGCTGCGACACAGCCTATTTTCGCCGTCAATGTTTTTGCGTGTTTACATTTGTTCTGCCCTGGGAGGTAGTTTGATTTTATTCGTTCCGTCCAGCATGGGGATTAGATGTCCGTATATTTTAATGCGTCTTCCGTTTAGGATGTCGACGTTGTACTCTCTTATGAGGACCGAACCCATTATTCCGTCTACTTCCAGTAGTACTGCGTCATCTATTACGTAGAATCCGTGTTCTATATTTACTGCAGGTGTTTCGAGCACAAGCATAATTTTACACAGTGCGTAGAATTTGTTTCCTCCGGTTCCTTTGAGTTCGATCGTTTCTTCTATTATTTCTGTGTCCTTTTTTAATACACTCTTTTTTATGAGACTACATTGGGCTCCGGTGTCTCCTTTCAACGTGAGGATTTTCTCTTTGGCCTGGGGAGACGCGATGTGGAAGTCGCTAGCGGCTCCTCCAGAATTGATCGTCGTTGTCCAATACGATTTCATTTTCTTCCTTGTATTTTTTCTTTCGGACGGACCTGTATTCGATGCTTCGATTATTTTCCTGACGTTGCGTTTTTTGTCTTCGTTCGTTGCCGTTACCATATCGAGCGAAAATGACCTAATTGTTTTCCTGTTTCCGCTGTCGTTGCGGTCTTCTTCTCTTGGCCAGTCTACGTTTGTTGCCGTTACCATATCGAGAGAAAATGATCCAATTGTTTTTTTCTTTTCGCTGTCGTTGCGATTTTCTTCCTTCGGTCTGTCTTCTTTTGGCCTATTTTTATTTGCGTTCCAGTGATACTAATTTGGGCGCCCTGGGGCTCACTCTTGTTGAAGTAGCTGGGTCCTTGGCCCTGCTGATAATTCATATGATGATTTTGATGATACCCGGTTCCCGGTGCCTGTCGATATCCGTTTTCTTGTCCTCGTTGCCAATTCCGTTTTCGGCAATCCTTGTACGGGTATCCCGGTTTCTTGCAGTAATTGCAAGTGATGTAGAGTTGATGCACGCTTTTCGATGGAGCTGGTAGGCTGTATCTTCCGTAAGACGATGTGTTGGATCGGCAATCCTTTGCTAAGTGTCCCATTTTCTGACATTTATTGCACGTCACCGGCGTTCGTTTTTCCAGATGAGTCTGCTTGTTCATGGATTCACCTCCTTGTTGCGATTTTCCCTCTTCCATTGCTCCTTTAAGGGCTGATCCGAGATCCTTGAATCCTCGAGCCTTTACGATGACTTGGTATTCCCTTTGAAGTCCTCTTTCGAAGTTGCGTAGGGCTAATTGGCTAACATATGTCTCAATTGTTATTTTTTCCGCAGGCGATCTTGCCTTGGTTGTGCTGGCTTCGATTAATTCAATCATTATGGCCTCGAGTCGTTGACCGTATGTTAACACGCTCTAGTTGCATTTTTGCTTACACGTATTAAAATCGACCTCTACCGCGGCCACTGTACGTCGTGTTCCATATAATGCTGTCATTTCTTCTTTAAATTGTTGGTACGATTCAATTTCTTTATATCGGGTATCTTTTCGCGCTTTTCCTATCACTTTTGTTGCTAACACGGATTGTAAAAGAGAATGTCTATCGGCTGCTGCAAGGCACCCATTTGCATAGCCGAATGCTTCAATTATATCGTCGACTTCTTCAGGTTTTTCGCCATCAAATCGGGGAATGAGGCTTCGCGCCTCCTTTCGGTTCATGAAATCATTTTCTTGCGCCATGTTATCTGAATTAAGTTGGAGTAGGGAAAATTCTTGAATTTCTATTTCGCGTTCACGCCTAGTGTCTATATTCTCAGGAGATTGATCGGAATCTGTTGATTGATCAGAAAAATGAACAGTTCGATTTGCTGCGGATCGAATTTTGGTACGTTTCGCAGCAGTCGGCCTATTTGAGGAATTTTGTGAATTTGGACTTTCGTCTGAACTTGTTGCGGATCGAAATCGCGTTTTCTTAGGTTTCTGGAGTTCTTGTTCAACTGTTTGATTTTCGGGACGATCTCTTGCAATGAGTCCGTCGAAAAATGAATTTAATGAACGCGATAATTTGTTGTTACCCGCTAATCGGTATAATTTACGACGCTCGTCTTCGTGTGACATTAAAGTTCAATTTTTTGGCTTTGGAGGCTTTTGTTTTTCGATAAATGTTCCGTCACTTACAGTACGATAATGCGCCTCATGTTGATCGATGCTTCGTAGTCGGTTGTTCACAAGATGTTGACCTCGTTCTCGTAGTCGTTTGACAGGAAATTGCCAGTGTTGTTCCCTGTTGTCATGTTGCTTTGGTTTGCTGTTCTCGTGCGCTCTGTTGTTCCGTTGTCGAAGGTGTTTGGTGAGTCTTCGTCCTTGGGTCGGTCTGGTATCGATGCTCCTTGGGGTCTGGTTGCTTTTGGACAACTTTGCACGGTTCACTCGGGCGTTTGCTTACGTCGCATTTTTTTTTCTTATTTTTCCGGTTCGACGGTCGTCGATCGGATCATTCATTGACCTCCTTTTCAGCACTTGCGGCGTTCAGTTTATTTTGTACGTTGGATAAGATGTTTCCTTCTTTTTTTTCAAGTTGTGGAATGCAAAGTTGCGGTATCCCCAATTGCGGGAATCCCACCGCTGCCATCAATGTTGTGCCCCGGCTTCTGACGATACGCAGAGAGCACGGAATTTCGCTCTCGAGTAAATTGACACCTTGGATTGTCGAATGCTCGAGGGCGAGGGTATGTGGGGACTATTCCCGTTCCGAGTAAATCTCCAATTGCGGGATATTGCAATTTGAACAACTTATATTTTATTTAAAATTAGGCAACAATATTACAATTCTTTATTATGCCTTGAGACCGAACTCCTCGGCTTCTGGCCGAAGACTGCCTGTTGATTGAATCTTTCGGCTAATTGTTAACTCGAGTTTTCGCAACCAATCGTTCAAGAACGTTCGAATCGTTCGACTGTGATTCGCCATTTTTCCGGCTGAGTCGAGCGGAATATCGGGCTTGTGAAATATCGGGCCCGATACCATCGCATGGGGTCTTTGGATTTCATGCATTAGCAATCTGAAAATTTCTGACTATTCAGGCCACAACAGAATTTTATACAATCGTCGGTGTACACGTAAGTTAAATAATTCCTCTATAATGCTTAAACGAGGATAATATAGTTCCTGAACACAAATTTTTCTACAATTTTTATTACAACCGCAGAAATAGTTCTTCTGTTCCTTTTACTTATGGAATTTGTACTTTAACTTTGCCGCAGTTACACAATGAATTAGGTTTGACTTGGTCGTACAATCACGACTAGTTACAGACTTAGATTGTTTTCAATAGAGATTCGTACATTCAGAGTTACGTGGCAGAGATTCAGAGTTAGACTGACGTCTCGTTCGTGGCATAGATTCGACTGACGCTTTCGTGGCAGAGATTGGAGTGCCTTAAGTGGAGCCTTGTACCTTCCCCATATACTCCTTTTTGTAGCATTGATTAAGGGGAATCGGGGTTACGCTTATTGGTTGGTCAAGGGGTATCGGGGTTGTGCTTATTGGTTGGCCAAGGGGAATCGGGGTTGTTCTTATTCAAAATAATTGTATTGCTTGCTCGTCGGTGAACTAATGTCGGTCCATGTCGTAATAGTAAATTCAGACCTCCTAGTATTGAAGCTTTTATCCGTTTGATGCAATTGATTGGTAACTCTCTCCATCTCGTCTCTTCGAAAGGTTACTTATTTCTCTCGATGACATTTATGCCTGGTAGGTGATATTGGCTCAGTACGTATACCCGGTTCCTTTGAGGGCAACTTGTTTCTTGCGTTTTACGATGTTTACTCGTTTGCAATATCGGTTGTGTAAACATGGCACCGGTGATAAAAATCGTGCGGAAATCGTGCGAAAATTCAGCGGAGTTTGTACTCTCGATCTTCCACCCCATGCCGTATATGCCGCGACACAGCTGAGGGCGTGGGGTCTGGGGATTGGACCACATTGTCTTCGCAATAGCAAGCGACGGAATAACGAGCTCGGGCCCACTCCTGGAGGTTGCGCATCAACATGAGCTTCGTGGAGTTGAGACATTTCTCTGTAAGGCGGCAGATCATGCGGGCTGTGAGCACCATCTAATTCCGGGGTGTGAGCGCCTGAGACCATCGGGCGCGAGATTACTAAGATGGAAAAAACTGATGTTATCGCTATCGGCGTTCCCGTTATTTTCGGGGCACGCGGCGGGCGTATTATAAGTCTGCTTTCCCCGGTAAGGCGGAACGCCGGGTAGACACTTAGGACTGACCACTATCGTGGGAATAAAATGGAAGTGTCACGTCGGGAAGGGACGTGGGCATATATTTTTTGATTCCCTCCTTTTTTGCCTACGACAAGCGCAATAGCACGGGATGAGGGTAAAAAGGGGTAGTGCTTGGAATGAGTTGAAATTAGGAAATCATGCAGTGATTTGGTATTGAGAAATAATCCGACAAATTTGTACAAACTTAACTATAGGTTTATTACAAATAAGTGATCGGATAATTAAAATTGCTTATACGGAAAAATGACAATGAAAATAACTATGAAGTCGGGGGAACAATCGGATTAACATAAAATGAAATTTGTTGCTTACATTGGTCGCTGTGTTTGTGAGTGTATCGGTGTGTAGGTACGCTCGCTCGCAAAGATATCGGTTGTCGCTCGCAGATAAGGGCTTCGTTGACGGACGCCACGCTTGGCGTTGGGAAAGCGATCACCAGCACCAGACTCTTGGGGCGCTGAGAGTGTTTATGTATATATGCGTAGTAAATAGCACTTGAACTATTTTATGGACTCGAGGCCGCGAGAGTCGACTAAACTTTTATACAACGCTTCGGTCAAAACCCGAAGATGTGTAATATTCGAAACTCTACGATACCGGTTCTACACTTCGAATTCTGTCAGAACAAGATTAAGAAGTGAAGTTAATTTTGATTGAAGATTTCGCGAGACTGAGATCTGGATTTGATGAAGACTGTCGGGAGACTAAGATTTAGACTTGATAGAAGAACTTGAGTCGATGGTAGTTGTTGGAAGACTTGATCTGAACGCGATGGCAATTGTTGGAAGACTGACTTCAGGAAGGAAGTCTTTCTTGATATGAAAATTAGGAGGGGTTCGATAGTGGGAGAAGGAACTTTAAGGTTTAGCGTGATTGGTCGCGAATTCATGATTCGCAGAATTGATCTCGATCATTCCTTATACAGAGTTTGCACGCGTGGAAGGTACGAGACCTTTGTCCCGTGTTTCGGCGAAAAACGCATGGGATATGACCTAAGCATGCGCATGATCTGTGTTATGGTAAAGATTATATCGGGTGCGCGAGGAGATCGAGCGTCGGCGAGTTCTCGCTTCCTGTCGGCACCATGCTAAATAATTATCGGCCGGGACTTATTTAGGCTAGAGGCAAGGTCTTCTCGTATCATTCGAGTGGTGCCTCGTATTTCTTTCTGGGACTTCGATATTTACGCCTTGAAAAAATGCGAGGTTATAACACGAGGCGGACCGACTGAATAAAATAAACGAAAAATATGCTCGCGGAACGTACGCAAGTTCCGTTTAATGTTGTTACGCGTCTTATTCTTAGATTTATACATTTATTACGCTTATGGCGGCAAATGAGGATATTGGGAATAACCGAGAGAAGGCACATTCGCTAGGATGTAACACCTCCCCGGTTGAAGATTGAGCGTCCCGCTCAATTATTATGAATGTTCTGAAGGTTATCTCAATATCGCCATCAGCCTATTCTTAAACGGTTTCGGTGTCGGTAGGTACAATCTTTGGATTAGAGTCTTATATAGACTATAGAAGAAGGAAAGAATGTGTGTCTTATTATTGTATATATAGATATTTGTATAAGAATATTTTCGGTTATCGTATTTATATCTAGATATTTATGCAAGGAAGTTTTTCTTTCTTCTCCGTTTTTTTTTAAAATAATTATGAATATAAATTTTTTATTTTGCGCTAGAAAATATGGGTACGAGTTTTCTCCCGTTTATTTTTCCTCGTGCATAGATGCTTATTTACTTATTTTACCCTATCTCTTAATTGACAAGGTTAAAAGAACGACGACAAAAAATAAATTATCAGCATGATCAGAATTATCTTAAATCTCCTCGTGCGAATTTAAGAGAAGGAACGAGGTTTGGAGGATTGATTGTTTTCTGGATGATCGGAGAGGACAGAGTACAGATCATGTGTTGCAGTGTTGATATTGGCCCTCTGGTTCAGCTGGAGAGGCTAACACGAGTTGATGAGGTTCTTGACCAGTCACTGCATCCGTTGACGTTTTCTTCTTGGGTTGTTTAGCCAGGTGCGTCAGGAGGTACGTAGCCGAGTCCCATACTGCACCGACGAGATAACTTGACCAGCCCTCCACATGGTGTAGGCTGTATGCATGGATCGCCGTATCTACGAGGATCTTGATCGCTCGCACGACGAGTGAGATTCGGGTGAAACCAGCACTTGCTGTACCGAATTGAATGAATTTTCCAAGTGCGATTCCAGATGGAGTCCGCTTGGTGTTATAGATGGTAGTTATCCAGGAGATTTAACAACTTGTCCTCCGGATTGGTAGTGTTCTCACCACTGATGCCCCGTGTCATGTTGTTTACGACAGCGGGTTTCTCCACGGGAAACATTACGCGATATCGTACGTTGTCGATATCTTCTTTGGAGTACATCGCACAGGATGCTGATGCTGTTGGGTTGATGTATCGCCGAGTAGACTTCGTCGTCGATTTCGTGATTGCAGGTGGTGTGGCTTTGACCAGAACAGGGATGAACTTGTACCATGTCTCTCCGAAAAGGTAATATGGGGGAAGTAAGGAATTGCAGGTTGTTTGAGTTTTTCTTTTGGTAATTGGTTATATGTGAGTTCGAGGAGTAAGGAGATATTTTTCGTTCCCACGAGTAACAGGAAATTAATCGTAAAATTCTTTTAACCTGATCAGATTTTCTTGTCTTGTTATACGATGAATAATGTGTACTCTTTCGCCAGCAAGTGCGGCTATATATAGCCGACTTGTAACTCGGCTCTTTCCTTATATTGTATACAATATGTCCGATGCTTAGATCGCTAATAACAAATTGTTTTGGAGCATTTGGTGCTCTTTGCTACACTGTTGCGTATGCATATCGTAATAAAATGATTTTCTAATATAATATAATAACTACGTGTATGAATTTCGAATTCATGTGGGTGATTATCTCTAGGTTCGCGACTGCAAATTTTTGTTAAATTGCGAAACAGTTAATTCGGTGAGTTTTGAACATAAGCAAGTTCGGATGTTCTTTACTGAAGATACTGTAACTAGAAATTTTGATCTAGTTCTCTGGTTGCAAGTGCAAAGGTGATATCGCTAGACGATAATGATTGATAAGAGCCATCTGAAAAACAGAATAATAATTATTATTACTTACTTAATTAGGATTAAAGTCAGATTCGTCGACACGAGTCGACTTGGGTTTCCTATTGGGTTTGGCTTCAACGTTAATGTGAGAATGTCGCAGACGATTTTCATGGACTACTCGCGTTTTATTGTTGTATTGAATTTTTACGTTGCCCTTTGCGAATTTTTCTAAGACCTTATGCGGTCCGGTGTATTGATCTCCGAGTTTACCGGGTTTAGGACCCTTTTGTAGGTAGACAAAGTCTCCTACTTTGAAATTTTTTGAATTCGCGTTTCTGTCATAATATTTTTTTGAGCGTTGTTTGGACGAGACCAAATTTTCGTAAGCGATGTTTCGGATTCCGTTTATACGTGTGATCAATTCAATTAAATAACCGCGATATGTTGGTAGCTGATCTGATTCCCGAAGCGGTTCGCTTGATGGGACTCTTGCAACTTTGCAGAAGACTACCTCATAGGGAGTGTATTTCGTGCTTTCGTGAACGCTAGTATTGTACGAAAGCATTGCCAATTCTAGCCATTGATCCCACTCGTTATCCTTATCTGTGTACTGCTTCAAAAATTCGGCTAATACGTGGTGAGATCTTTCGAGGGCACCATTGGACTGCGGGTGGAACGCCGTTGTCCTACATCGCTTAATTCGGAAACGTTTTGCGACCCTTCTCATGAGACCACTCAAAAAATTGCTTCCTTGGTCTGTTAATAGCGCTTTTGGCGCACCGAAAACACAAATGAATCTTTTTATGAATGCATCAGCGACCGTAGTCGCCAGTGCATTTGGAAGCGGAATTGCAACACAATATTTTGAGAGGTGGTCTTGGATCGTGAGAATATACTCGTTTTGATTTGACGTGCGTTGCATAGGTCCAACAATATCCATTGATATTTTTTCAAAAACGGTTCCGGGAGTGTCCGTTATTATCATCGGTTGTTTCGTTTTGACTCGGACCAATTTCTTTAATTGACATTCTAAGCATTGCTGCACTCTTCTTTGGATGTCGGACTTTAAATCTTCCCAGAAATATTCGCGCTTGATTCTATTGTACGTTTGTGAAACACCCTTGTGTCCTCCGATTGGGGACTTATGCATTTCATAAAAAATCGAATCTCGTTTTTCGATTGACACGTACTGTAGAGTTCCCAGACAAATTATTATCTTTACTCGACTATTCTTAAAGGATTCTTTTATGATGTTCATGATGTCGTTCCATACTATGTGTTCGACATGATTCGTTTGGCAAATACTCCACGATTCAAGTTTGAGGATTTCGCAAAGATCTCGTAATTCCTTTACGCTTTCTTTAATGTTCTCTGATACGAACGATAATGATCCTGAATACTCGCCTTTGATAACAAGGGCGATGTGATATTTTTTTCCGACTTTTTTGCTGTAAGCTTGGCCAACCGTCAAATTCTTCCAGAGGGGAAGTTTGTTTAATTCTAACAACTTTTGTGCTCCAGAGTCACATGGTTTGCCAGCTGAATCGACAAAATAGACTAGGTGATCGCTTCGAAAATGGAACAATTCCTTAGTCGTAATGCAATTAGCGATTTGAAATTCTGATATTTTCTTTTCCTCCGTGGGAGGGATCTCGTCTTCGGAAAGTTCTGAATTGAGGGAGCTGAAATCTGAATTTGTCGAATTATCGGAATTGGAATCGGTGGAAGTTTTGGAGTGAGAGATAGGAGGTGCCTTGCGCTGGTTCGGGCCATTGAATGTTTTTGGGCCGACGGCCTTCTTAGGTCGAGTGACGCGTGCGGGTCTCATTACCTCGGCCTCCGTCTCGTCGTCACTACTCTCCTCGTAGTTCACGGCCTTGCGAGGCCGTCGTGTACGATGCTGAGACGCGGGGCGTGCGTCGGCCTTCTCGAGAGCAGGCGCATCGGCACTTGACTCGCTAACGTCATCGAGCGTTTCATTTGCTTGTATTATTGTATCCGGATCGGATACTACAGTCTCCCTTGCCTGAGCACGGGTGACTACATTTATTTTTTTGGATTCCGGAAATGGATGGACTTCGACCCGTGTCGTGATTTGAATGGGAGTAGCACCTTCATCTTCACTACTACTGGATTTCGTTTTTGAACGAGTTATCTCCTGTAGCGCGTTTTTTATTTTTTTTATTTCTTTGTGATCGCAATGGGCGGCTATTTTGGATTCTTCAGGTTGTTCGATTGGATTACACGACAATGCGTCAGCGTTTGAATTTAGTGTGCCCGGTTTGCATACGACATCGTAATCGTATTCGGACAGCTTGAGTCGCCATTTGAGAACGCGTGCGTTCGCGTCCTTGGCGGTCTTGAACCAAACCAAAGGTTTGTGATCCGTTACAAGCGTGAATTTCCTACCATAGATGTACGGTCGGAAGGCTTTTACGCTATGAATGATGGCCATTGCTTCTTTTTCGTACGTGTCGTACCGAAGGGACGCTCCGCGCAGTACGCACGACGTATAAGCTATCGGTTTGTCTTTTCCTATTTCTCCTTGTGATAAGACTCCGCCTAAGGCGTAGCCAGAAGCATCCGTTGTTATAATAAACGGTTTTTCGAAATCGGAGTATTGGAGAATAGGAGCTTCGCATAATTTATCTCTTAGGATATCGAAAGCTTTTTGCTCTTCGTCAGTCCATTTGAAGTCGACCTTGTCCTCTAAGAGGCGAGTTAGCGGTTTCGCGATTTTGGAGAAGTCTTTGATAAACCTACGATAGTAACCCGTTAGGCCTAAAAATTGGCGAATATTTTTGACATTTTTGGGTACAGGGAAATCTTTGACGGCTGAGAGTTTGCTCGGGTCTGGTTTAAGTCCATCTTTACCGATTATGTGCCCTAGGTACCTGACTTCTGGTCGAAGAAATTCGCATTTATCCGGTTGTAATTGGAGATTGGCTTTGCGCAATCGTTCCATCAGTTCGTGAATCTTTTTACCGTGCTCCTCTAGGTCCCTGGCATACACTACGATATCGTCGAGATAAACAAAGAGGGATACTCCTTGGAGTCCACTCAATACGATATCCATTAAGCGCTGGAAGGTTGCCGGGGCATTTTTAAGCCCGAATGGCATTCTTGAAAATTCGTAGTGGCCATGTGGGGTAGAGAAAGCGGTTTTCGATTTATCTTCATGATTCATTTCGATCTGGTGGAAACCGGATGCTAAATCGAACACTGAAAAATAATTCGCGCGTCCCAACTGATCAAGAATATCTGTGATGTTGGGTAGTGGATATGAGTCACCGATTGTTTTTTCGTTCAAAGCACGAAAGTCAATTACCATTCGCCAACGTTTGTTACCGTTGGAGTCTGGTTTTTTCGGGACTATCCAGACGGGACTGTTGTTTGGAGATTCCGAGTGGCTTATGACTCTTGTTTCTAGTAGCTCGTCCACTTGACGCTGGACTTCGCCCTTGAGCGCTTGGGGGAACCGATACTGTTTAGTGTTTATCGGCAGGTCGTCGACCGTTGGGATCTTATGTCGAAGCACATGCGTGGCTTCTAGAGGTTCGCCCTTTACATGGAATCTGTCTGAATATTGTTCGATTATTTTTTCGACATGTTCTAACTCGATTTTTGCAAGGTGGTCGAGTCGCAAGAGACTTTTTATTATTTTTGAGCGCTCTGGATTATTTTTCTTTATACGCGATGTTGGTTTAGAGGCAGGAATGCAGATCACGTTTTGACTCGATTTTTTACCTTTATTTTGATTTATTTCATTGTTTAACTGTTCGTTACGATTGACCTCGATTTTTGGATTTACGACCGATTTCATTTTTGAGTTTTTCGCGTTTTTATTTTTGTCTGCTTTTGATTTTTGGCCTGGAATTTGACTGAAATTTTTATTTTGCTTGATGTTGATTCTCGTTCTTTCCTCACTACAAGACTTGTTAATTGATTCGACATTTATCATCGAAATTTTAGAATTGGCCACTTTCGGGCTCTGGATCGGCGCAATTATCGTGCAATTTACGCTTGAATTAGGAGGGTCACGAGGGATTGAACGAGAATTTGAAACTGTCGTACAGTCTGAAGTGGGAGTATTTTCTGACAGGTCTTCGATAGCGTCGAATTCCTGCAGCTCCACAACTGGAACGATCAGTTTGACAGCGTCATTTGTGGTATTATAAACCTTCAAATGAGCCTTTCCGTCGATGTTTGTCACCAGGCAATCGCCGGCATATACACCTTGACGGATTTTCAAAGGCGAGAGGTATCCCTCTTTTATTATGCTGTCTTTTACCATCACGAAGAAGGGAGTTTCCGAACGCGCGGGGATTTCTATCACCTCGTCGGGTTCGGTTTTTATTTCGAAAGGCCATGATTTATCCTCACACTCGAGACATTCCGTGCGGTAATTAATATTGGACTTGGTTTCATAAAAATATGTAGACCCCAGCAAACAGGGGTAGGGAAGCGGCACATTGTCGGGTATAATGTGAAATAGCGATTCGGAGTCGAATACGCGAAGTAGCACGCTCCCTAGTCCAAAGACCGGTAATTCGGATATGCCTGTTAATTTAATGACATCTTCTTCGTTGATGTCTACCATATTTTTTGTATATGCCTTTTTTATCAAATTGGGGATGGCACCGCTATCTAACAGCATCGAAATTGCCCCTTTTTCCGGTAATACTCCGATACATACCGAGGGCAATGTGTTGAAATTTTCCGACTTTATTGCGTAGGTCGGATAGTTTCGTTCGGCTCCCCGAGAGAGACGGCGTTCGCTTGACGCGTTTGAGTGGGCGGCCCGCTCGGTGCGTCTGTCCGAGGGGCACTCGGCCCGTTTCCCGACTGATTACGCGAATTATTATAATCGCGAGCACGACAGTTTTCGATAGTGTGCCCGACCTTTTTGCAATAACGACAAGATGGCGGATTAGAATTCGGGGGATTGTTTCTAAATTTAAAACATCGATCCGCGGTATGACCCTGCTTATGACAGAGTGGGCATTGAGGACCAGGCGAGCGGTGTGATTGATTACCAGAAGATTTGAAAGATTTTTGGTTAACGTAGCAATTTTTCGCGGTGTGACCGGGTGTATCGCAAATTTGACACGTGACTGATTTTTGAGCGATTTGATTATTTCCACATTGATCGGCTTTGTGACCTTTACTGTTGCATTTTTGGGATGTGATTGCCGGAAATCGGCAAGATTCGCTCGAATGATCGTCCTTTTTACAGATGTGACAGGTTTTTACCGATTTGTTCGGAACAGATCTAATAGAGGACGAGAGAAGTTCCTTACGGGCTTCGAGGTCGCGTTCGATTTCGATCGCATGATCTATAGCGGTCGAGATATCGTCGCACCGAGGGAGACGCTGTTCTATCTCCAGTCTTAGCCCGCGTTTGAAACACGAGAGGAAATAGAAGTCTAATGTTTTTCTGTGAGCGGCACTTTCCGTGCCGTTTTGGGATGTTGGTTGAGCGTCGAGTATTTCCCTAGCTTTATCCCTAATTGCAGTGGAAAAATCTATCACGGTTTCACCGCTTCCTTGAAAAATGTGACTGAGTTCTCCCAACAGTTGAACCTCAGTTTTGTTTGGAGCATATAGTTTCTTTAAAAATTGCAGAAGAGATTCTACTGTTTCGAACGTGGACGACCGGATGACCTTCTTAGCCTGACCCTTTAGTTTGTTTCGAATTACTCTCACAAACCGTGCTTCGGATCCGGGCGGAAGCGACGCCAATGCGTCTTCGCATCCGGCTACAAAATCTGAGAAGGAGCTACCTTTCCCGTCAAAATCCGGGACCATTTCGATAGCTTCCCTTAAAGATACGTAAGCGAGTGACTGATTTGTGCCTAGCGCCATGTCTGTTGTGTTTTCGTTATCGATTTTTCGGGGTAATTCTAATTTTTTTACTGGTCGTTTCTTAGGTTCGAGACCGGGTAGCAATTGAGCGTCAGAACTCCTCAAAGAATAACCCGATGGTTCACCTAAGTCGTCAGTGATATTTAAATTCAATGAACTAGCTGTTGATTCGTCCCCGGACATTAAATCAATCGGCACATTCCCTTTTTAATATCCCGGACGAGCCCCCAAAAATTAATATGTCACGTCGGGAAGGGACGTGGGCATATATTTTTTGATTCCCTCCTTTTTTGCCTACGACAAGCGCAATAGCACGGGATGAGGGTAAAAAGGGGTAGTGCTTGGAATGAGTTGAAATTAGGAAATCATGCAGTGATTTGGTATTGAGAAATAATCCGACAAATTTGTACAAACTTAACTATAGGTTTATTACAAATAAGTGATCGGATAATTAAAATTGCTTATACAGAAAAATGACAATGAAAATAACTATGAAGTCGGGGGAACAATCGGATTAACATAAAATGAAATTTGTTGCTTACATTGGTCGCTGTGTTTGTGAGTGTATCGGTGTGTAGGTACGTTCGCTTGCAAAGATATCGGTTGTCGCTCGCAGATAAGGGCTTCGTTGACGGACGCCACGCTTGGCGTTGGGAAAGCAATCACCAGCACCAGACTCTTGGGGCGCTGAGAGTGTTTATGTATATACGCGTAGTAAATAGCACTTGAACTATTTTATGGACTCGAGGCCGCGAGAGTCGACTAAACTTTTATACAACGCTTCGGTCAAAACCCGAAGATGTGTAATATTCGAAACTCTACGATACCGGTTCTACACTTCGAATTCTGTCAGAACAAGATTAAGAAGTGAAGTTAATTTTGATTGAAGATTTCGCGAGACTGAGATCTGGATTTGATGAAGACTGTCGGGAGACTAAGATCTCCCTTGATAGAAGAACTTGAGTCGATGGTAGTTGTTGGAAGACTTGATCTGAACGCGATGGCAATTGTTGGAAGACTGACTTCAGGAAGGAAGTCTTTCTTGATATGAAAATTAGGAGGGGTTCGATAGTGGGAGAAGGAACTTTAAGGTTTAGCGTGATTGGTCGCAAATTCATGATTCGCAGAATTGATCTCGATCATTCCTTATACAGAGTTTGCACGCGTGGAAGGTACGAGACCTTTGTCCCGTGTTTCGGCGAAAAACGCATGGGATATGACCTAAGCATGCGCATGATCTGTGTTATGGTAAAGATTATATCGGGTGCGCGAGGAGATCGAGCGTCGGCGAGTTCTCGCTTCCTGTCGGCACCATGCTAAATAATTATCGGCCGGGACTTATTTAGGCTAGAGGCAAGGTCTTCTCGTATCATTCGAGTGGTGCCTCGTATTTCTTTCTGGGACTTCGATATTTACGCCTTGAAAAAATGCGAGGTTATAACACGAGGCGGACCGACTGAATAAAATAAACGAAAAATATGCTCGCGGAACGTACGCAAGTTCCGTTTAATGTTGTTACGCGTCTTATTCTTAGATTTATACATTTATTACGCTTATGGCGGCAAAAGAGGATATTGGGAATAACCGAGAGAAGGCACATTCGCTAGGATGTAACAGAAGTAACAATATAAGGCAAAAATAAAATCAAGACGGAACTGGCAATGGCATAAGATAGATGTCATTGTATTTAACATGCTGTACCTGGCCAGTAAGCCCTAACCAACACGCCCCCATGGGAATGGGGTCTACGCCGACCATGGGACAAGCATATGCAAGCCTCCCAGTTTACATACGGATGCGGGTCCTCGTGCAACTACTGGTGAAGCCGAGTGACTTTCCAACACTCTAACAGCTCTGCAGGCTGCTGCCCGAGCTGTTGGTGCGCAGTTCACCCGGAATGGAACCACTAACGGCTCCTGGTCAGCATGCGGCCAACCACTGAACCCACGAGACCAACCCCAACGAGGCCAGCTAGAACAGCGGTGTTGCCGCTCACCGAGGTTTCCACAGGCATCGTCCGGTAGGAGTCAGATTGCGGGAACCTTCCTGCCGAAAGAGTCACAACGTGAGGCCGTGACCCCATGATCTCAAGAGTCTCAAATGTCCGGCGGCGAAAACACAAAACACTTGGCGCTGCACGCACAAAAATGTCCCAGTCCAAGTCTACAAATCGCCTCAACGACCAAAAATTGTCGCAATAACTGGCCGAGGCCAGGAACGGACACAACACGGAAACACTACACGTAGCACAATAGTACACGAGCATGTCACCATGTCTCTAGTGAGAAACAATCGTCGCCCTTGACCATGGCCAAGTGCGAACGATAGAACATACAATGCCTATGAAATAGGCCAGCGTTGTTCTCTGCCAGAGTCAAGCTGTGCCCGGTACAACCTGACGTTTCGGATATACTCCGGGCACAGCTTGCTCCTCGACGATTGCGTCACATCCTTCCTTCGGCTCCGCGTACAGTTCTCGCACTTGGGACACTCTTTGGCCGGACAGGCATCCCGCAGATGGTCGTTCGATCCACAGTGCTCACAGACTTGGTCCGGAGCATTGCAGTTTTCGCAATGTGGCCGTAGCCACAACATTTGAAGCACCGAGTAACATTGAGATACTTGGCGCTCCTATATGAGCACCAAGCAAGGTACACACGCCCTCGCTTGAGAACTCCTTCCATGTGCCTCATGGGCAGCTGAACAATCCAATTGTTCAGCCCTGCTTGTTCTGAAAGCAGTGTACGAAGGAGACTGCCTCAGAGAGGATAGCCTCCTCCTCCTTCGAGTGCCTGAGGAGGTTTTTCGAAACGAAATCCTCCTTCAGGACTTCCTTTGACACTTCGGTCTCCACGTCATATACAATGATCAATGGGTTTTTCTTAGCGGCAATCACGGCCGTGAGGCTCATACCGCTAAGGTCTGTACTCGTGATTACCTCGACGTCCTCTTTCGAGGTGACGTTGATCACTATACCTTCTTGCGCGTCTGCCTGACAGACGCTACCTTCAGAGTACTTCGGTGCTCTTTGAGTCCGCGGTGAAGATCCTTTTGGACATCCTCCACAGCTCTGTTATCGGACACATTGGTGGGCCGTACCACCACGGCCACCGTCCTTGCTTGGGGAGGTTTGCTCCCCAACGTGACTGGCCCGACCGATGGTGCTTGCGCACCACCAGTCGAGCCAATATGTCCACTTTTTCCGACGGCAGACGCGTACGTCTGTCGGGGTATGATCGTCTCCTTCTCCTTCCGCGCCTCCTCGAGTCGCTTCTTGGTCTTTGCTAGGCGTCTCGCGCTCTCCGCCAGCCGCTTCTCGGCCTCCGCTAGGCGCCTCTCTCCTCTCTTCTTGCTCTCATCCATGATCTCCCGCACCGTATTCCGCTCGCTTTCCAGCCCATCGGCCTCCATCCCATACCCCGCCTCTTGCGCACGCCATTTGACGGCATGCCTGCGCCGTTTTCGGATCTTATACTTGTACTCTATCATTCTGTCGAGTACCCACTTCATCGCGTGCTTATTCATCTTATTGGCTTCCGAGAACATAAAGGACTCAAAAGCCGCTTGATTCGAGTCGAGCCAGCACTCGAGCTCCTCGTCTTCCTCGTCTGCCTTCGCTATCGCCTACCTCGTCGTACTGGTATCCACAGCCTCTTCCTCTTCTGCTTCGGCTGGACTTCGGTCCAGCCTTTTTTCGCTTTGCGGTAGGAGTCTTTGGAGCACCTCCGCGTCCGGAGGACCCCGCCGAATCACTATCGCAAACGAGCTCTTCGCGTGAGTGCTTCACACTTCCCTGGGAGCGTCCTTCACTGAAAGCGATCGACGCGACGCTCGACCTTCTCGATATGCCTGGTCTCACTGGTTCCTTGTCCATTTCCATTGCTTTGTCCGTTGTAGTTGCATTTTCCGTTTCGGTTTTGCTTGTTTGTTGTGTTTTTAAATGTTCCATTTTTATTCCCATGATAGTGGTCGGTTATAAAGGTCCACCCGGCCTTCCGCCTTACCGGGGTAAGAGGACTTATAATCCACCCGCGAGCCTGCCCCAATAGCACCAGGGAGGCCGCTTAGACTACCACCGTTTTTCCATCTTGGTAATCTTGCATCCGAGGCACTTCACTCCGACCCCAGAATTAAATGAAACTCGGAGCCCCGGAAGTGCTACTTCCCGAATCGCCCAGTGTCGTTGACCTGGGCCAGTGACGCCGGACGACCCGTGGGGGAGGCAACGGCATAAGGTAAACTAACACGAACCACCAGCGCGGCGTCGATCACTTTGGAGAGAGGACCCTCCCAAAGAAGTGTGAAGCATTCGCGTGAAGAGCTGCATGTAGACAGCGATTCGTCGCAGTCCTTCGGATGCGGAGGCACTCCAAAAAATCCTGCCACCAAGTAATATTAGGCAAACCCTAAATGCAAGCCAACTGAGAGCTGGATTGAAGAAACTACGTTTCTGAAGCCAGCTCAAAGGACGCAAGAAGCACTAGGTGCTGAGACACAAATGGGGCAGGAGGAGGAAGATGAGGCCGCATCTTTAAAGCCGCAGGATGACGGGGACGTCGAGGGATGGCTCGATGAAGAACAGGTGGGAGTCGAAAGGTTCTTGTTCAAGGATTTGAATAAGATGACGGAAAGTGTCATTGAGCACATATTTCCGCGCCTCGCTGTATACGAGTTAAAGATTCGCAAAGTATGCAGAAAAAACAGAGCCTTGGGTCGCTTTGCGGAAAAAATCGAATTACAAATGAGGCATCAGGCAAAGGAGGTGAAGTCGCTGAAACGTCAGCTGGAGGCGAAGAAAAAAGACAGAGTAAAAGAAAAAGAAGAGAAAAGAAATCTCGCGGCGGACGTACGCATCCGTCATGAGTGAAGGACTTGACGGCTTGTCTGGTGAGGTTCCGGCCCCACTAGTCGGGCCAATCACGTTAATAAGAAAAACTATCGGAGCGGTAGTTATTAGACCCTAGGAGGCTAGCTAGCGACCTCAGGGGCAATGAGGAGATACCTCCGCAAGGGGCTCGACAAAGTAAGAGCCAAATTGCGTGTCGGTTCGATTCGGCAAACACGGGCCAAGGGACTGGTGGTCAGCGTTGCCTCGGAACGATCGTTTACGACGATGAGCCTGAGTGCACGGCTGAAGAGCTTAAGAACAACCTTATTGACAAGAACTTCAGGCCAGAGACTAAAGAGGCGGCATAGCCCTAAAGGAGGCAATTGTATTCCGGTATTCGTACCGGAACAAAATAAAGAAGACGAATTGAATCGTCGAAGCGTCGTTCCATGTGTTTGAGCGTGCTCTCGGGCGGGGTAGAGTTTACCTCGCCTGGATCACGTATAGAGTATCGAAGTACATAAACATCCGCCGATATTATAAGAGTCCAGCATATGGGCATTATGCGAAAAACTGCAAGTCCAAGGTCTTGCCATGCGAGCACTGCAGTGATGCGGGGCACTTACGCAACAAATGTGAAGAGAAGAATAAACTGTAGTGTGCGAACTGCGTCAGGTTCAAGCATAAAGAGATCGACCACCATGTCAGGAGCCGGAAGTATCCGGACTTCGCGAGACAGGTGGCATTTTATTGGAGTCGGATAGACTCCGGGTGAACCAGCCGACGGGCCTAATGACTGATAAAGACGTAAAGTACGTGCATGCGCCTGCCAGGACGGCGCTTTCGACATTCTGGTCTATCTAGCCACGTTATGGGTCAGCCACTGCCGACCATATCGTGACATTCATGCAAGCAAGCCCCGGAGACACTAATGTATTCACTGTCGGCTTGCCCAGTAAATGCAGTCTCCGGCTACATCCATGGTCATAACGCGGCCCTGAGTGCATCTATGGCACTCTTATGGGATAGACCGGGAGCTCGTGCCACCTCACTTGCCAGGAGGATATTAAGTCCATTGTCGTGAGAGGGGCAAGATTTATTGAAACTTTTCATTCGCGACCTTCGGGCCGCTTCAAACGACTAAGCCTGATGTCGCCCTCTTCGATTTCGACGACAAGGCGATATACGCCATCGAGTTCGCGCGCTCGACCAAGGCAAACGTGTCGCGAAAAAAGAGAAGAAACAGCTCAAGTATCAACCCCTCCAGGCCGAGGTGCGCCGTCTGAACCGGGGTTTCAAGGTGACTCTCGTTGTCCTCATATTCGGCGCGGGGGTTGAATAAATATTTTATATTGGGCCTTGCCGGTATACCGGTTTGCAAACCTAGTGTCCGGTTGCTGACAGACCGAATGCAGAAGGCGGTCACCCATGGATCCCTCGGTTTACTCACGCAACACGATTATGAATTGCGGTAACAGCTCACCGCTACGGCTAGAGGGAGCGGCTACCACAGAGCGGTTTTTCTCACTTCATTATCACGTCTTTCACTGGGCGACACCCAAAGTGGTGTCGGAATCCTCGAGTACCACTCAATATTATTGTTCCGGTCAAGAGTAAGATCGAGCTGGACCCCTGGGGGTAAGTGAATGTTTCACAGTGCAAACTGAGGAAGTGCGTTACCCGGAACAATAAAAACTGCTATGAAAATGCAAATAATATCAATGACCATAATAATAATAATAACAATAGGAATACCTTAGCATCGATCAGCGCTCTGTACAAGACGCTGAGAGTGTCAATCATGCGCCCTCCGCAGAGAGTATAGGCCGCGTCTCACAAGGAGACGGCACGACCGTAGGGTCGGGGTTTTGGCCGAATTTTTGTATGGTGAAAGAAGACCCCTAGCACCTCACGTGGTTAAAGTAGTAGGACGCACTACTTGGAAAATTCGGAGAAAAATCGATTCAAAGTTTCTTAGGTGCCTTATGAGTTTAAAGTGTCAGGCACTTGTCGAATCGCCGTCTAGTCTAGACGGTTAAGGCTCTTCTTTTTTTCTTTCTTATTTTTTGTTACTGTCATCCTAACAATTATTCAAAACGTTTCTCATCTCTACATTATTTTTTATAATGTTAAATTTAAAAAAACATTATTTTAGCTCAAGAACGTAAAGTTTTTCATTCACTGAAAAATATTCGTGTTCGTTGTTCCATTTGGTTTTATGGCCTTGTAAGGGTTTAAAGAATTTTGACCTGGTGTCCCCTTAGGATTATAACGGACTGAACTGAACTGAACTGGAGAATTGAACAACAGTTCATCTTTCGATTTCGTCCTAAACAGACGTGCCTATTTCTTATTGTTAAATTTCAAAGATCTCTTACAATTCGAAGTAAAAAATGTCGACTGAAGAAGTTGCTGGCTCTTCTGGAATAGGAGAAGACTTTCCTGAAGAATCCATGTACAGTGATAAATCAAAATCGTGCTTGAAGGACGCAGTAGTTAATTATGAAAAGCTGTTGACGGAAAATAATTTAATTGCATCGACACCTTCGGAAGAAATATTTCACGATGCTATGTTATTGGCCGGATAACTTTATAATAATACATTGGAACTTTTGGGTGAAAAAAAATTCGTTATTGAAGAATAATTAATTTACGCTCATGAGGATTGCGAAGAACTACAGTTCAAAGTGCCCCAACTTAATTCTTCTCCAGACGAGTACGTACCGGAACCGAAAAAAAAATAAAAGTGAAATGATTCCTATCGCCTACAAAGTCAAAGTCGTGAACATTGCTAAACTGCATCCCACGTGGTCTTTGGCGACATTGCAAAAAAAAGGATGCAACCGCTTGAAGAGAAAAGAATATCTTTCACAATGGGAGAATTATATTAAAAGTGGTGGAACGAGATTGGACAACTTTGAGGCGATAGATTCGTGGACCTACGACCGTTTTGTGGAAGCAAGACAGCAATATCAGCAAGTTGCGACAAGAAATTTACAACAATGGGCGTAGGCTGCTGCTGCACAATTCATCGATTTCAATTTCAAGGCATCTGATCGACGGGTCACGGTATTCAAACAGGAACACAAAATTGCTCAACGGAAAATCACGAAACTGGTTTCGAAAAAAGAGGCGGCATCAATGGAGGAAATCCGGGGGTCTGCAGAGACATTTCGTCGACAGACGTACCGCTTAATACCTCAATACCATGAGGATTATGTTATAAATACTGACCAAACAGGTAAATACAAGTTTTCTGCGTACCAAATGTTTTTACCGATGCAAAATGTATAAATTCAAAATTAATTATATAAAAAGTTTTCTACATACATATTCGAATAATTTTTAATAATTAAAAATACTATTTTTTCAGGATGTCAATATCAATCTGTTTTCAACAGGACACTCACTCAAAAAGGGAGTAAAACAGTTTTCGTAAAAAAGTCGGATTTGAATAAACAGACGCATTCGTACACCGCACAATATTTCATAACATTATCCGGAAAACTGCTCCCACATGTCTTCGTATGTTTGCAAAAGGCGACCGGTCGTTTCGGACCTCGTATTCAAAAATTAGTAGATGGCTATGCCAATACATATACGAACGTCATTGCAACATCATCGAAGTCCGGAAAACTAACAACAGCCTTATACACGGATTTTCTCCAGAAATGTTTAAAAACTTACGTCGGGGAAAATACATTTTTACTTCTCATTGACTCTTGGGGGGGGGGGGGGGGGGGGGTGTCAAACATATACAGAAATATACGATGAAATCTTCCGAGATGACGAAAATATGCCGACTTGCTCTGTAAAAGTAATTCCTCCAAGATGCACTCCCTTGGTGCAACCTTGTGACGTTTACTTTTACAGACAAGTTAAACATTTCATGAAGCGCTTGCAAAATTGCAGCGATATGTTAGAGCAGAATCGTGAAATTAATTCCGGGAAAGATTGTATAAAAATCCATTCAATAATTCACCATCAATTATCATCACCAATATACCGAGACATGATTCAATACGCCTGGTTTGCCTCAAAATGATCAGTTACTAGAAACATTTTCATGAATGTTAATGGGACATGTTTTTGAACGGATGTATTGCAATCTCCCTGCGATTGTGAAGAATCCGCTTTTATATGTTGCGCAGGATGTCGCAAAAATTATTGCTTTGTTTGTTTCTATGATAATTACCACTGCCGTTTTTGTATATAATTATTATATGAATGAAAATTGAATTTTTCCTAATCGAATTTGTTATTCTTTATTGGCAAAAAAAAAAAATAATTAAAAAAAAAAAACAATGTAAATAATTTTTTTTTAATGATGTAGGCATGAGAAACGTTTTGGATAATTGTTGGGATAACAAAAAAAGAAAAAACTAAGCTTTGAAAGACGAATCGAACTCGAGACCTCCAGCGCAAAAGACCGAGTCCTAACCTTCTAGACTAGATGGCGATTCGACAAGTGCCTGATATTTTAAACTGATAAGGCGCCTAAGAAACTTTGATTCGATTTTTCTCTAAATTTTCGAGTAGTGCGTCTTACTACTTTAACCGCGTAAGGGGCTAGGGGTCCTCTTTCACCACAAAAAAAAATCGGCTAAATCCCCGACCCCACGGTCGTGCCGTCTCCTTGTCAGACGGATCTGGAAATCAGATCTGTCTGGGAAAAATAAGATCACTGCCACCAATATGCTCGCTGTCCCGGTCCTGCTTTCCTCATTTGGCGTCGTCAAATGGTGTAGAGACGAGCTTGAACAGCTGGACATCGGCACATGCAAGGCAATGAACATCCGGCGGAGTCTGCACCATCGATCTTCCACCCCGCACCTTTATATGCTACGTCAGAGCGGCGGGCGTGGGCTCTTGGGGTAGGAGTGTCTTCGCGACCACATGGTCCTCGGAATAGCAAGCGATGTAATAACGAGCTCGGACCCGCTCCTGGAGATTGTGCACCAGCATGAGCTTCATGGGGCGGAAGCTTTTCGTTATAAGGCAGCAGAACGTGCGGCAGAGAACCTCGACTTGGAGTTCCGCCGGCGCCGGCGTGGTGCATTGCCAACAGACAGACCCATGCACGGTGTGTTTCTCTACCACATCGAGGAGCAAGGGCTGTCCACCCAGCTGACCTTTTCCTTCTTGCGGTCAGCTGGACTGATGTCTGAGACCGAAAGGTTTATGTGCGTCTGCCAAGACGGAGTCATCAACACCCTGGTCTATCGCAGTCGCGTTATGGGTCAGCCTCTGCCGACTATTTTGTGTCGTGCATGCAAATAATCGCCGGAGACACTAATGCATCTACTGTCGGCCTGCCCGGTATATACAGTCTCCGGCTATATCCATCGCCATAACGCGGCCCTAAGGGTGTTGTACTACCATCTACGGCACTCTTATGAGATAGACCGGAAGCCCGTGCGGCCTTATTTACCAGGACATATTGAGTCCGTTGTCGTGGGCGAGAGATGCAAGATTTATTGGAACTTCTCGTTCGCGACCATCGAGCCGCTTCAAGCGACTAAGCGTGATGTTGTCCTCTTCGATTTCGACGACAAGACGATATACGTCATTGAGTTCTCGGCTCCGGTAGAAGTAAACGTATCGCAAAAGGAAGAGGAGAAACGGCTTAAGGATCAGCCTCTCTTGGCCGAGCTGCGTCGTTTGCACCGAGGATTCATCCTTTGAACGAGAGTCACCTCTCGTTGTCCTGATCATCGGCGCGCTTGGGGGGATGAAAGCGTATTTTGTGTCGAGCCTCGCTGGTATACCGGTTTGCATATTTGGATCCCTTCGTTTACTCAGGCAACACGATTGTGGACTGCGGTAGCCGCTCACCCACTGGCTTGAGGGTGCGGCGATACTGGACTTTTCGCGCGTTTTTTTGACTGACAAGGGGACCTTACAGGCTGTCACTCACGGATTTTTATAAGTCTCAGATATGTTGTAGAGGGACCTACCCTGAGTACCTAAGTAAAGGGATTTTATACAACGCTCTTTAGTTTTCGAGAAAAAACGTTCGAAAGTTTAGCTCGTAGCTACTATACCGGTACGGTTGCACCTTTTTCGACCCAGCGGGCGTGGCCCAGTGGGCAAGGTTCCCGGCTCTGACGCTCGAGGTCCAGGGTTCGAGTCTCGTGATGGCGTTTTTTGTTTACAAAATATAAATAAATTCGATGGAATGGAAAACCGTCTAATTATTTATTATTATTTTAATTTTTTCTTTCATTTTAAAATTTTTTTACTTTCCATTTTTTTTAAAATTATTTATTATTATTTTATTTTTCAGGCAGAAAAAAAAGCGAGGAAGAAATTATAACATCTTTCACAAGAAACTGCAGTTTATTATTTTTCATTACAATATACAGGTTTTTTTTACTCGCTATTACTGTGGTCGCTTGTTACATCAGAACAATATTGCGGGTGGTATTTGTCGTAAAAGCAAGCAAAATTCCTCAATTAACTTCGATCCAAACCACGCATATTTAATCATCCGCGCGAAAGCAGGTGCGCCTAATTGATGAAGAATTAAAGAATGAATTTCTATGGAATCTTCCCTTGACGCAATTTCTCTGTTATTTTTTAACAAATCGGGAGCATTTTGTATTATTTTTTGTGAAAATGTTCACTTGGCGGTAAAAACATACATCGCACGGTTGGCAAATCGGCGTGCACTTGGGCGGTATAACTTCAATACCGCATGTACATGCCTTCTCCTCGTCTACAAAGATGTGATCGTAAAGCGTTTGATCAGTTTGCCCTTCCCACGAATCGATAATGAACAGAATTTTTTTTTTCCCGTAGGGAAGAATGAAAGATTTCAAGAACTCTTCATACATTTGTTTTGTAAACTTTCCTGATTTTGTGCAGGTCACAATAACATTTCTGAATTTATCAGTCAACGCGTCGACCTTTTTTTCACAATCGGACCAAATCTTCGATGGCTCCTGCATGCGTAAAAATACGAAAGGAAGTATCTTTCCTGACGCAGTTAATGCGTACTGTGCCATGAAGGAATGACTAATTTTGTTTAAATCTTTTTTCTTAACAAGAACGGTTTTTGCTCCGTTCTTGCTAAGAACTTGCACCGGTTTGATCGGTATCAATGACATAATCAAGGTCAAAGTCGGGGATTACTATTCTTGTCTGGATTTGAAATTCTTCGGCAGCAGCCAACACTTCCTCAATCGTGGCGAATTCCTTGGAGCTGACAAACTTCGTGATTTTACGCTGCCTGATTCTGTGATTTCTTTTGAATTTTTCGACCCAAGATAGGCTGGTGTTGAAATGGAAATCTTTCGATAAAAAAGGAATAGCAGCATTCATCGCCTACTGCTGCAGTGTACTCGTCGTAGCCTGAACACGGACGAAATTGATCAATTGTTATATATTCGACTCATTCAATTTTGTGTTCTTCAATTCTATAATATATTTTATATTTATGTTTAAATTTTTAAGGGGGGATTATTTTTTTATTGGTACATTTATGGTTTTTTTCCAATTTTCTGGCGAAAAACCTATACAACGCATCAATGCAAAATTTGGCATGTGGATTTATTTATTTCTTATTTATTCACAAAAAAATTGAAAGTCATTTCGAATTTTTTTGTGAATAAATAAGAAACAAATAAATTCACATGCCAAATTTTGCATTGATGCGTTGTATAGATTCTTCGCCAGAATTTATTCACAAAAAAATTCAAAACGATTTTCAATTTTTTGTAAATAGATAAGAGATAAATCGATATATATTTTGATATGTTTTAATTGCTCCAAATTCTGCCGAGCTTCCAGGAATCGTTCATGTGTTTCATGGTTGATCGCGTTCCATTTGTCAAACGTATTTCCACCTTCTTTGACGTATTTAGAGATAACTCCTATATCTCGGGTAATTCTTGAGATACGAAGATCGAGCTCAGCCAGCAACCAAGATAAAGTTCTGCATGATCATCAAACACTAGATCCTGAGAGTGTATTAGGTTCAGAGCAATGCTATTGCTGTACGTGGATACAACAAAGGACCTAAAACAGAACCCTGAGGAACCCCTAATGAAGTTAGTTTCCCAATCAAGATTTGGCCTTGATAATCGCCGACTGCTTGACATAATAGCGAGGGCGGGGGGATAAGGTTGATTAGTCCTCTGCGACCAAAACGCTCTCTGGCACACGATCCTCATACTACATGCAGTACATAGGAAAATACGAAAAAATAAAAAAGAAAGCTCAATAAAAAAAAAACAAAGAAAGATGACTCTCATAATCAAAATAAATATGCGACCGAATACGCAACTAAACAACAAACCACAGATTAAAGACGCAAATAAAAATAAAATTGCAATAAAAAAGAAAGAAAATGGAAAAAATTACAGAAACTGTACACCGACACGGGTGGATGGGCGGTCGTTGTACGGCTCTGGCGGTACATCGAGGTAAGCAGTGCTGTGCATGGACAATACTTGCAGTGACGACCGCTCAGCCGTGCACCGGATGGCGCATCAACCGGTGAGCGGAAGGCCCATATTTTTGATGCGGCGATGTAGATACTCGAATAAAGTCTGTGCACCAGAGAATCAGAAGAATATGGAGCCGTTTATAAATACATGTGCGGGTTTTCCACAATTTCCCCAGACCCTCGGCAAATACAGTATAGTGTAGTTTAAGACGGCTGTAGGCTCAACGAAAGTTAGGTTACATTAGCGAAGTGCTGGTAGGGAGTAATGGAAAAGGGTTCAATTGAGAAGGGTAATACTTATAAACCCGCAAGCGTTTACGTTGGAACTCAGAAATTAATTGAGACCTCAATAAAAAAAATACAGAAACTGTACATATATAAGTGAAATGGGAAGAATTAGTGAATCTATGTAACATAGAAAATTAAAATAACGCATATCCAAGTGAAAACAGTAATACGAATCAAAATGAAATTAAGCATCAAAACGAAATGAGGGAATCATTAAAAATGCTACGTCCACTAGAGTGCCCACAGCGAGCATTGTATTTCGCGCCTCTTCCGATAGATTCCACTGTATCCCCCTCCCCCCTCCCATGCCCTAATAGCCACACATTTTCAAAGCCCATCTAAAGACTTTTTCGTCCTGACAACCCAACAACCCGGCCTTGAAAACCAAAACAAACTCTTTCTTCTTCCATGCGCCGGAAGATTCATACGTTGGAACTTGAAATCTTGTTTTAATAACATTCAAGTATGAGTACACGAAGTTCAAGAAGTAAGTCTGCGGACGTAAAAAAAATTATCGAAAAAATGCAAGAGTAAGGATCCTGGTTTTCAGGTTAGCTTTTCACGCGGCGTTTTCTTTAGGTAAAAGAACTCACCGATGCCGTCTCTGGATTTTGATAAATCGATACGATTTCATCGTAGAAAAACGCCGAGGGAGATGACGCGGTAGATCTCGTCTCGGACTTGGATGTTGCGGAAACTGGGTCTGCACAGATGGCTCAAATTGCTCCTCAGGAGCAGATCGGAGCTCAGGCTGACGATATCGTCGAGCCTTGTTGGTTTTTACCTGACGCGAATCCAAACACTCCCCCCGTGGTATCAGAATCGACAAATGAGGCAGCTTATGACCCTCAGATTTTATAGGGTTTTGGGGAAGAGGATTTTGGAAGAGCGGGTGCCGGACGACGATATTCTATCGAAGATGGCAATTCGATGGGAGAAGATCTTAAAAAAAAGATTGCCTACAGAATACAGGTCTCAGCAAATTGAAAAATATCCACCTCTAAAAAATGCAAAATACATCGACCCGCTAACAATAAACCCGGAAGGGCGGGCTGTTCTCCCAGAAACAGCCGTTAAGGGAGACAAACGAATTGCAGCGAAGCAAGCTAAGCTTGCAGCCTACATCGCCGCAGTGCGAAAAATGTTTCTCGAAGTCCTGAATCACACGCAAGGGAGGCCTTCTCTTCTCGAACGTTTGAGCGGCACAGGAAGGTTGTTGCCAGATCTTTTGCATGATGGGTCGGCGGTAAGGAGAAATCTCATTCTGGCCAACATAGGCTCATCTTTCAACGAGGTCCTAAAATCGTCGACGGCTGACGATTTCCTGTTCGGAACGCGACTGGACGAAAAAGTGACGAAAGCGAAAGCGCTTGAAAGTACAACCCGTCGAGAACGCTGTGCGCTGCGAACTGACTCATCGGCAAAAAGGTAAAAAAAAGTTGAAGTTTTCGCCTCGTCGCTTCTCACGCGGCTATCGCCAGCGATCGACGGGTTCAGGCGGGAGAAAGACGACATCATTTGTGGAAAAACGCAACAGGTTTTCGCGGCAGGAAAGTCGCCCCTTCGCAGAGATTCATCGAGATAGAGAGAGAGCCGCCCTCCAGCACGCAGACGCTAGCTTTTCCTGTGAGTAGTGTAGCCGGAAGATTGCGTTTTTTCGCAGAAGAGTGGAAACAACATACCACCGACAAGCGCATCCTAACATGGATAGCGGGATATGAGGTCCCTTTTTTCCTCGGTACCGAACCAACAATTTCTCCCCAAAGATAAAACGAACGCTGGGAAAGAAGCTACGGCGATTAAAGACCTAGTGACAGCTCTGTTAGAGAAGGGAGTGATAGAGTCGCGTCAGGATAGCCAATATCAGTTTCTATCGAATGTCTTCGCGGTTCCAAAATCCGGAAGAGGTTTTCGGTTAGTTGTAAACCTAAAGCAGCGGAACAAGTTCGTTCCCACGACACATTTCAAGCTTGAAGATCGTAGAACAGCAGTGAGTCTCATATATAATGATTATTTCCTTGCATCAATCGACCTGAAGGATGCATACCACGCGGTCCCTGTAGCAAAAAAAAACATATCATTTTTAAGGTTTAGATTCGACGGGACTGTTTCGACGGGACGAAAAGATGTAATACCTTAAGTTTTGGTTTGATTCGAAAAAAATGCGACTAGAACTTCCGGAAGATAAGAGAATGACGATCAAGGATCTAATTCGAAAATTTTATAACACCAAAAGCTGTATAATTCGCGATTTTGCTCGGTTTTGGGGTTCTCTAGTAGCGAGTTGTCCGGCGATCCGTTATGGATTTGCCCATTCAAATACGTTCGAGAGAGCGCGGTACCTAGTTCTTTTAAAGTCTGGGGACTGTTTCGATGCGAACGGTGGCGTAGATAGAGGACCGCCCTTAAGCCTAGCTTGAGGGGGAACCCTCATCCCAAAAGGCAGAACTCCGGTCTGTGGGAGAGATGTTGAACTGACAATTGTTTCTGGTATTGCGAAGCAATGCGCGTCGATTTTTCGTGTAATTTGCCATCGGGCAATGCGTGCGAGATTTTCGCGTGTATGCCAAGCAATGCATGTGAAATACCGATAGCCAACTGACTATCTACTTGGGGTGCTAAGCGAACACATGGCCTCTTGCACTCAAGTTGATGTTATACCTCCTCGTGGTAGCAAGCGGATGCTGTTCCCACGTGGAAGAGTAACTAAGTTAGCAACAGCGGGCTTCTATCCAAGCCTATTCGGGAACTGGATTGGCCACGTCGTATTCGGGAACTGGATTGGCCACGTTCACACAGGGAAGCCTATTCGGGAACTGGATTGGCCACGTTCGGATCGCCTGGAGTGGCCACGTGAGCCTTGAGATTCTGCGTCGCCTTGTGCGACGACGTGAGTCTCGGGGCTCTGGGCCACATTTTGCGTGGTCACGTGAGGCTTCCAAACCAGAGGGACTCTGGATGATCTTGGTGGTCATGTGAGCCTTGGTATTCTGCGTTGCCCTGTGCGACGACGTAAATCTCGGGGCTCTGGGCCGCCCCGGATGATCACATACGTCTCAAGGGACTCTGGACCGCCTTGGTGGCCATGTGAATATTCTGAATAGAGAACTGGCGAAGGAGGACTAGAATACTGCGGCGGGTTCGCATGCGGACGCACGAACGATCGAACATCTTTTACCATGATGATAAATGCCAAAACGGAGACTGTCACCCTTTATGGTCGATGGGCAATGCCCAGATGAAGAAATTCAATTCTCAGAGCGGGCCCGAGGGCTCGCATGCTGAAACTGAGATGGATCGGGTGATAACCGTATGACGAACGCCAGGCATGATCGATTTGTGTTGTCTCGCCTTGCGGTCACGTCTCGGCATGTGGGTCCCACCCAGTTTCGAATGGAGGCAACCTTGCCTCATCCAACTCCTTTTCCTTTCCGAAAGCGGTCGTGCATGCCGCATATCCACCGCATGCACCATATACATCCTCCCAGGTGAGTGGGGTGATGAACGATCCGTGCGCCGGCCAGTGGCTGGCTGTATAGCTGGGTAACATGCCTCGGAAAGATCCTCAGATACCGCTCCACGCCTAAGGGGACTAGGCACGCTCGTGATGGGGTGAGTCTCACGCCTCCCGCCTCCATTTTTCCTCCAGTTTCCTTCAGACTTCTTCCTTTTTCTGGGTCGTGTCCAGGCGGGACGCCCCGTATCCTGGACGTGGTTCGCGACATGTAAGTTAGATAGGAACCGGTTGATGGTTCCATTGCGGGATTTCCAAGGAACCATTGCGATGGTTCCGCTTTCACGATAAATGTTTTGATGCGAACATGATGCTAGGCGTCGAGGTGCAGGTTGAGTTTATCTAGTGGCTGAGAGCCATTGAGAACCCGAGAAACTCGATAAGACCCCTAAAATTCTCTGTGGAAATCTTTAGTGAAGCATCATTATTTGGCTACGAAAGCAGTCTTCGAAAAAAGAGATGACATGGTTTCTGTAGAAAAAAATACAGTCAGAATCATATCAACAATGAATAATAGAATTGCGGCTTCGTTCATTGGTACAAAAGAAAATGCAGACGCTGATTTTGAATCAACGAGACTTTATAAAGAAACGAAATATTCTCTCGCGGATTGGGCATTTCAGGATATCTCGAGGTGGTTAGGAAATCCTCAAATTTATTTATTTGCTTCGCGCATTAAGGGGCCAGTCCACTTTGAAAACTTTAAAAAATCGAAAGCAAGCCAGACTTGAAGAAGTCGACGATGATGAGTAATCAGATGGGATTTTGTACGGTGCAGGAATTGCTGATTGAGTTTAGGTAAGAGTTTTCCATAGTATAAACTTCAAACGCGTTTTTCTCGAAACAACGTTTTCAAAATCTAGCCCCATCGTATCTCTAAAACTGATAAGCCGATTCTCTTGAAATTTGGACCGCATTTTTAAAACCATCATTTTGTTGCGAATCATGTTTACAATAACATGATTCGCAACAAAATGATGGTTTTAAAATTTTGATTTTTACTCCTTTTTGCGAAAAACTGCAAAAAAACGCTTGTTTGAAACTTTTTTCGTTTTTAATCTGCCATTTTTTATTTTTTGATAAAACTTTATATTCGAGGGTCATTTTGTAGCTGGTGTTATACTGAATCTAATGGACTTGGATTTTTTTGTTTCAGACAAGCCGTTGCCGATTTGTGATGGAGCTACCTAGCCCACCTATTTTTGAGGCGTTACGCTAAACCATAGTTTTTGTAGTTAAAAATGAATAAAAATGAATTAACATTTTTAAAATGTATTTTACGACTTTATTTATCAAGCCCAACAACATTTATATTCATATCTTTTATAGAATCCTCAAAAAATCGCGAAATGGCCTTTTTCTGGCTCTAAAGTGGACTGGCCCCTTAACACGAAGTGTGAGTGTTTCGATTCTTGGTTTCGCGACCCAGACAGTTCAGCGATAGATGGTTTTACAATGCAATGGGGAGTTTTTTCTCTTGCCTATGCGATTCCTCCAGTTTCAGTCATCCTGAGAGTTTCGCGAAAAATTAAGAAAGAAGAGGCACGAGTAATCGTGATAGTACCTCAGTGGCCTACGCAGCCCTGGTACCCTGTCTTTCAAGCGTTAATATACGAAGGGCCTATTGTTTTTCGCCCGGTAAAAATGTATTGTTGTCTCCTAGCAACCAACCGCATCCACTCTGGAGGGACCTTACCCTGGATGTGGGGTGGTTATCAGGAGGGCGATCCTGCAGAGTCATGTTCCGGAAGTAGCACTGCATTTTATGACGGCTTCTCTCCGCACCAGGTCGATAACACAGTATGATTGCGCGTTACGAAAACTGTGGAATTTTTGCAAGGAACACAACGCCAATTTCTTCAGGCCGTCCATCAAAAATATTCTTACTGTCCTCGCGATGTAGTTTCAACGAGGCGCATCGCACGGATCCTTAAACTCTCTAAGATCAGCGATCTCGCTAATCGCAGGGCCCTTTGTAGGTCAGGATTCAAGGATCAAGCGTTTTTTCAAAGGAGTTGTCGAATGTCGGCCGTCGAGGCCGAAATATGACTTCACATGGGTCCTTGGAAATGGTAGCGGGAACGCTTGCTCTTGTGACGGGCCAGCGTATGCACACGCTATCATTGATTAAGCTCAGTAATGTAATCAAAAGAGGTGATACTATCCAAATCAAGATTTCGGATACCATAAAGACGTCGGGTCGCGATCGGGCTCAACCCCTTCTGATCTTTTCCAGATTTGAAGCTCGGAGAAATATTTGCGTGGTTACGACAGTCGGATCGTACAAAAAGCGAACGGGTTCGATACGGGGAAGTGAAGATTCGCTTTTCCTTGCTCTAAAAAGACCGTTTAAGAGGATTTCGACTCAAACACTTTCCCGATGGACAAAAAAAGTTTTATCAAACAACGGAGTTCGTACTAATATTTTTTCGGCGTACAGTACATGCCCCGCATCCTCATCAGCCGCGAGGCGACGAGGATTAGATTTAGACATTATAAGAAAGTCAGCCGGATGGTCGAAGGAATCTTAAACATTCGCGCGCTTCAATGATCTCCCCGTACCCGCAGTTCTAGTTTGGAGTACGCGCAGGCGATCTTGGAATAAATAATAATGTCAAGATTATATTCAATCCTCGTTTGCCGACAGCCAGTCATTGTCTTTGAGTTACAACTATTTGAGCTAAAATAAACTTCAACACCTTACATTTGCCGTATATTGCACTTTAAACATATACAGATAAACTGCGTTGATTCAACGTGCTGTACCTGACCAGTGAGCCGTAAATAACACGACCCTCACGGGTTTCGGGTCGGATACGCCAAGCGTCCACGCGACAAGCATATGCAAGCCTCCCAGTTTACATTCGGATGCGGGTCGTCGTGCAACTACTGGTGAAGCCGACTGACTTTCCAACACTCTAACAGCTCTGCAGGCTGCTGCCCCAGCTGTTGGTGCGCAACTCACACGTCAGAAGCACTAACGGTTCCGGGTCAGCATGCGGCCAACCACTGCCCCCACGAGACTAACCTCAACGGCTGGGCCGATTACTCGCCGGTGGCTTCCCAGTCCCCATGGTTCCAGTTTAGATCACTGGTGGGGTCTTCGTGACACATAATCGTGCCACTACACTTCGCGAGTCCCGCCCCGACGGCCGTGGTAGGCCAGCTGGAACGGCGGTGTCGCCGCTCACCGAGGTTTCCACAGGTATCGTCCCGTAGGAGTCAGACTGCGGGAACCCTCCTGCCGGAAGAGTCACATTCCGTGAGGCCGTGACTCTAGGGTTGGCGAAACAGTTCAATGTCCAGCGGCGTAAAAACACAAAAACACTTTGACGATGTACATACAAAAAATGTCACAATGTCTACAAGTCTACAAAATGCCTCAAAGACAAAAAAATTGTCTCGTTCGCTGGCCGAAGCCAGGAACGGTCACAACACTAAACACTTATCGTAGCAAAGGAACATCATCGGAAAGATAGCGAAGTGATATCATATATTTCATGCATGGATCAGTATAATACGCCACAGATGAAACATCACATCGATGGCCCCCCACCTCAACGTCGGGAATGGGAAAATGCTGTGGAAATTCTCCACGTACGGGGTTCTTCAAACGTGTTTGAACCCGTTTTTTGGGAGTGTAAAAAAATGTCGGGGGGGGGGGGGGATTCTCCACGTACGAGGTTCTTCGAAAGAGTTTGAACCTGTTTTTCACGATTGGAAAAGTGGGGAGAAGTTTAAAAATTTAAGTGAGAGAGTTATGAAGGAGCTTATAATTTCGTGGTCCAAGCTTAGACTACACTATTCCACCGCGACATCAACATCTCTCCAAAAGGAACTTTGAAAGTCCGGAAAAAATAGATCTTTCGAGTATCAACAAAGTCAGCCGGATGGCGAAATTCTTTCCAACGAAGAAGCTGTCAGAACTCCGCGTTCACTCGGATCATCGAATCTCCGACATGAGGGCCGTACAAACCAAGTTTGGGAAACGCTACATCGCGGACATTGCGAATGAGTTCACTGTTTTCTTACCAGCGCGACTTGTGAAGGCCTTCGACATAGATTTGGAAACGTTCGAGCGAATGCGGCAAGCAGCACGTGATCCTCATCTCTGGATGACATACAAAGGTGGAAACTACAACAGCATAGACTTTTTCCAACTCTGAGCATCCATGGTGGAAAAGATGAAATTCGTTGGAACACCATCGTCGAACGGCTGCCCGCATCATTGAGAGTATGCTGCAACTGGCGCATAATAGTCAACTCTACATGCAGTTGTGGAAAATACAACAGCGTCAAGTTCCATCGTCTCTGAGTATGGTGGAAAAGAGCATATTCGTTGGGGCAGCATCGTTGAGTGGAACAGTCGTCCAGATCACAGTCGTCTCGCCATCGTTTTCGACCTTTTGAGTGTTGACTAGTAAAAATGTATTTAAAAAAAAACTGTTTTATCGAAATGTAAGGGAAGGAAAAATTAAAACAATTTTTATCGTAGAATAAATGAAGAATACAAATGGTATATATTTTCATCGAAATGTGTTTTATTCATTTTAAAAAAATCTCTCGCGCACACAACGTTTCGTGTACAGTCAACCAGCTTTTCAGCGGGTTTACATTGTCATGGGCGCAGTTATATTTCGTGTTGAAGGAACGATGGGGGCATTTGGAGTTTGTGATTTTCGGCAACTTCTGCAGCGATGGACAGTCGAGAGCCTCCAAGTCGATGACCTTCGTTGCGGGATCCGTGAATCTTGATAACGATGCGCATTTCTCGAATCCCTTCGAAAAGATGGTGGGAGCTCCTTGAAAGATTCCACGAATTGCCTTTCTAGCTGCCTCGTATGGTATGCCGCTGTGATCTCATCGTATTCCATGGAAATTGCGTTCCAACCACTTGTTTGTCATTTTGTACTTGGCCGGTAAAGAGTCCCATGCAAATGGTGCGTCGAAGGCGAGCGTCATCAGTTCAGCATCCGTGTCTTGGAGTTTGATTATGGACAAATTTGTTGATGGGTCTGTTGAAATGTATTGATGGGTCTGTTCAAGCCCTGTACATCGACGATAAGCTCCATGTTGACTGAAGTGGACGCGAATTATCGGCATGATTTTATACCAATTTTTTAACCCCACCGCTGATAGGATTGTACTCGACAATACGATCATGGAGGATCATGCAGTATGCTGAAGTGTGTGGCGGAATATTATTTTTCAATTCGAAGTCAAGATGCACGTCAACAGGGCCGGACTTGACAGAATCGTTTCGTTTTGAGCAGTAATGACAACGAGGGGGGATTTTTCTAAAAATTCAATCTTGCTCAGCCATGGTTCAGCCATGGCCTCGTTGTTGTAATCGGTGGGTTGAAACTTTGCGTACATGTCATAGAGTAGAGCATATTGATTATCATCAATGTTCAAGTTTAAATTTCTATATGGATAACATTGTGGGTTGAGATATAGCTTGACATCGCTTAGGTTACAATGATCAAAGTGGCTCGCATTTTGTTGTTTCTTATTTTTCCATCCCGTCTACAGCTCGAGTATGACGTGGCTTCTCCAGCTGATTCGAGGTTTTCACAGATCACACGTGCTTAGAGGTGGCAGGCAGCAATGGATACAGCAATGGGTTCATACAGTTCCCATGTACGAAAACGCATGGAAATTGGTGCGCCTTTGGCGAGAAACTGTAACAGTTGAATTTTTCGCTGATTCGAGACTGTCACATACCGTACGACCCATTCTATTTTATGCAATACGAGTTTGTAGTCTTCGGGCGCTGTTTGTGTGTCGCATGCTTGGCATTTACGACAATTATACGATAATCTTCGGCAAACCAGAGGAGCATGCTAAGCGGAATGCACACACCAAAGTTTCCCAATACATCTATAATCTGTTTCGTCTCTTCGACATCGAGCCATCCAGTGTTCTAGAGCATAGAACTTTTGGCCGGTGAGAGAGATGAATATCCCTTAATTGCACTTGTAATGGCAACATTCTTATCACGATCGATTTCTATGGTATTCAATTCATATCGCACTTCCTCAAACAAATGACAAATGGCATTGTTGACGACACTTGTAGCCGCGGTTGGGGTCCCATCACGCTTGGATAATTTCCCACATATGGGTAGGGAACTCTTGCATGGCAGGATAGAGAGGTCTTGATGTTGGATGGCAATCTGGATTTCCTCGCTGTTATTGAAGATTGAAGATGCATACGGCTGATGAGCGTGAATTTTACAATGGATGACGGATTCATCAAAGACCACGGGTGTCTGAATATTTACGATTTCTTCTTCCATTTCTCGCAACAGATGCACAGAGCACAGACTAAATAATTGCTTACACGCTTTCACCACACACTTTGAGACCCAAACTCTTCAAGAGTAACACCTTTTGAGGTGTTATCACTTTGAGCGCTGGCGTCTGATTGTTTTCATCCATGGCCGTTTATTGTTATTGGGAAATCTATTGAAAACTATATCCATCACGCCTTTATATGCAGGCGTAGGGTGATCACTTCACCCCGGAAATTTACCAAATCACCGTCCTGATCCACTATGTGAAGCTGTATCGCGGCCATCGTTCGACTCGTGATTGGCATATAAATTACGTGGGAGGGAACTTCAACGATCTTATAGCCCGGCGCTCAACGTCGATATTGGGAATTGGGAGTTGAAGGTTAACAATTCCACGAGACCGAGAGTATAATTTTTATGTGGCGAGAGTTCGATGGGGGGAAAGTATTGCGCCTTGAGTATGGATGGTGAGCCAGATATAGTCAATGTTAAACTTTCATTCATGATGCTAGTAAATTGACAACTGAATTCTTTACGTCATTTCACCCCTATATATAGTGTATATTAGTCTTTGTTCTACAATTGTCGACAAAGAAACTTCAGACACAAATGTCCACATTCAATTGTATCATATTCCTGATATCTAGTATAATTATAATTAACGCTACCGACACGGAAATATCTCATGAGCTCGGATGGTGGTGGAAGATTGCCGAAACTATAAAAGGACACAACTTTCCATCCAGTGTTTTTGTAAGCGACCCAATGCGTTCCAGGACCGACATTTTTATGCAAATTTACAATTGCCGCTTCACATTTGAGGGGTCCGCTCGCTGGCAATGTATCGCGCATGTAAACTCCACGAAAATGTGGAATCTTCAGGATTTTTGCATATTTGAGTAGGTCGCGGTCGGTGAAGGGTCGGTGTGGTAGCGTTACTTCTAGTTTTTTGACTTGATATGAAGACCCAATCCCTGCTTATATGGCTTCAGATGTAAGTCCTTACCTAATTCCTTCAATTGTTCGATGATGGCGCTTACTTTCATCCAATTCACGTTTAGCTGCTTGAGCAGCATTTACAGCTTTATCTATACTAGCCGCACCACCTAACAAATCACCCGCAGCGCTAAGACCCGCAAAATAGGCACGAGGAACGGTAATAAACCACCAATTTTATGGGGTACAGGTAGACCCGAGGTGTGCGCACTTTACCATCTTGCAACTTTAAGGCTGCACGAGCACCCTTTGGAGCTGATTTGATAACCTTATGCGGATCATTACTTTGAATCATTGTCTTCTTTGCAGCGCCAATTATCTTTTTCGAACGAACGCCACCCTTGTGGGCCTTCATTCCCATACCAAATTTTCTTTTTGTCTTCATAGTATTTGCCACACCCCAAGCACTGGCTTTTTCACCGATACTAGCGTCTCTCACGGTTACGCGGTGCCTAGCCTGTTCAGCCAACACTTTATCCGCCAAATGTTTCGCTTCAAGATTTCCCGGATTTTTCGAATATGCTATATTGTGTTGCAAGCCGTATCCAATGGATTAATGCCTGGATCACCACGAGCAAAGCGCTTGACCAACTTTGTGCCTGGTCCACAATACTGATACCCAGGCAGATGTAGTTCAACGGGGAGCTTGTTGATTAGACGATTGACCAAACCTTTACCACTCTTCCCATGCACAATCATGCCTAAAGATAATACGCAACTGACGGATAATCCCTATAGGAATCCTATTTGTATGCTTTCGCCGTTAGTCGTGTGTGAGATGACGTCTAAGAAGCAAACTATCGGAGGCGGCCTTCCCGTAATAAATTTTGACGAGTTTGTCGAAGACAGTGGGAGGAAGAAGAAACAAAAACGTCGTGGGAATTTATTGCCGGATAGCATAAGTGCACTGTTCTGCGGTCCATCAAATTGTGGGAAACCCAATGCTTTGCTCACTCTCAACATCCATCCGAATGGTTTAAGATTTGAGAACATTTACTTGTATTCCAAATAGCCGAAGCAGCCAAAGTAAAAGTTGCTCAAACAATTACTCGAACCTGTGAGTGGAGTTGAATATCATCCATTCGAGGCGCATGAACAAGTGGTAGCACCAAGTGATGCACGACCCAACTCCATATCCATCTTTGACGACACAGCATGCAACAAGCAGAACAATGTTCGGGCCTTTTTTCCATGGGACGACATGAGATTGTTGACAGTTTTTATCTTTGTCAGACGTACACTCGTATCCCCAACCATCTCGTGAGGGATAATGCAAATTTCGTGGTGCTTTTCAAGCAGGATGACATGAATCTCAAACACGTGTACAATGACCATGTTAATACGGATATGAGTTATACGTGCTTTAAAAGTATGTGCATGAAATGCTGGAATTCCGACAAGTATACATTTATCACTATTGACAAGGATAGGGGTATCAATGATGGTCGATATGGACAAAGTTTTTATTATTTTCTCACTATTGATAAATGATTCATCGCTGGTGGTTGAAGAGACAGTGTTGTGCACACCTTGATAGCGACAATATAACGAGGAAACAATTGTTGCGAGAGAAGGATGTATTGCGTGAAATTGCCAAGGCGAGCGATGCAATCAGACGAAAGCATCGGGTGATGAAAATCGGAAAAGATAGCGATGAACAGAGAATGCAGGATTTCTTTAAGCCTATAGTGGGGCCATTGGAGAAAATAGTGTCGTATAAAAACGGTGAGGTGACGACGGAGAAAATTAAGGATGAAAAAGTGAGTGATGGTGTTGAAGGAGATGCGATAAATAGTGTGAAACATCAATTGAAGAATGAGACACAAGATTCCTTTAAGAGTGAAACACAATATTCATTTAAATTGATATATGAGGATGATGATGACTCGCAAAATGTCGATGAGCTGATCAGCGAATATCTGCTGCTACTACAAACAAATCGAAAGGCAAGCTTGGGTGTATTATACGGTGTACGGAATCTCGCAAACAACAAATTAATGGATGGCAATTCTCCGCTAATTTTCGACTCTCAACATATTCGTGTGGGAGATGTGAGTTATGCGAAATATGTTGGATTAACGGAGCTGCTGTTTCAAAAAGTGCCCAATTTCGAAACTGTCACACCGGACGATTTGAAAAACTATGAAAAGATTGTCATCTCGACGAATGCGCACAAAAAACTGTATAAGCCAAGTGAGGCTATACGCCGCAATACCAGCCATAAATTTAACACATACATCGCAAATATAGTTGATCATCGTGTGGGAAACGGCATGCCAAAGTATAAGCTAGCTAGAAAAAACACCCAATTGGACTATATTGATTGGGACAATCCAAATGAGCTAGTAGATCGCCTTCGCTTACTTCTGGCATTACAAACAGCCGGAAATTCATCACATGCCGATGGAATTATATCGATTATCGAGGAATTGCGTGAAGCTGAAATCATTTATTAACTCAACATCGGAGAATTTACACATTCTCATCATGAGTTCCGATGTGTTTGGACGTCATTCAAGTAGAAGTGTACTCCACATTAAGCAAGGTCCTCCAGGTGGACTCGGGATTGGCTTTAGAATTACCGCAAATGGTCATTATGACTTGGGGCAGAAATGATTGTGTATCATTGCAAATCCGGGAGGAGAAGATGACGCCATCACTCCAAGTGCGTTACAAAAGAAATCCCGAACTATCATGAAGAACATACGCAAAGAATTGAATGAGAGTCGTCAGTTGTTGGTTAATGGACTTGAAGCTACGATAAGAGACATTGCAACAACACTCGAGGCCAATGTGAAAACTCTACAAGATTTGGTGACGCGTAATTCACACGTCATTGCTGAATTGGATGCGCGACTGATTGGACTGGAAAATGAACGCGAAAAGGAGCGCTCTCGTGCTGGAGCTACATAAGCCTGCTCGACAAAACTATCCGCGTCGACATGTGGACATCCGTGGCTTGGACGAAACCTGGCAAGCCGATGTCGTCTGTAGTATACGGCTCGTAATGTAGAAAGTCTCGTAGAAAGTAGAAAGTAGAACGCTCGTAATGTAGAAACGTTAGAGCGACGCAAGGCCGTATATGATTCCGAGGATTATCGGGACCTCGGAACTTGTTGCGAGGACAATAGAGTATAATACCGTTTTTATGATAAATATGTGTGACATAAACTGTGTGGCCAGAGAGACGACGCTACCTCGATCGAGTACCAGTTCAACCCAAACACGCGTAACAGTAACCCGAAACAATAAAGAGTCCTGACAAAATCTTTCGGAGTACTTATTATTGGAACCTCCTCCGAATCGGTCATATCTCCCTACACGTCGATATGTCATCATCCGCGCGTCAAAACTCCAAACACAAATTTCTCCTCACCGTCATCGATACATTTTCAAAATTCGCCTGGGCCAAGCCAATGCTGAGTAAGAATGGCAAAGATGCAGCAGCCGCAATAATGTCGATACTCATAAAGGGGCGCATACCGCAGAACTTACATGTCGATCATGGAAAATAATTCTACAATTGTGACTTTTGATAAAGTGAGAATTAGCAAATTTAAGGCTGTTTTCGAAAAGGGTTACACCCCGAACTGGACAACAGAAATATTTACAATATCTCATGTGGAAAAAATGTCTGCGTTTGGGATTCTCGAAATACATCCATTTTTCATCGCCAGTAACAATTCGATGGAGGAAACTCTTTCTGTTCTGCCGCAAAAGCAAAATTTCGAAAGTGGCTCTTCGATTTTCCGTTTGTCTCTCAGTCAACTCATGCGGCACCCACTTTCCTGTGTCACGTCTCCGAAAACTTTTAATGTTTTGTTTAATAATATCAATAATTGGGCTTTTATTAACGGGTTTAACTTTCATTATTTTGCGACGACTTCGTCGCCTCGTGTCTCTATGCGGTGTCGGGTGCGGAAACACCGATAGTGAGACCGGATGTAGCCGATCGAATTCCGCTGATCAAGCATCGCCTGATCCGCGGAGTTCGACCGTGGGACTTCGGGAGCGAGCGACTTTCCGTGGACGTTGTCAAAAACCCCCACCGGATTGATAGCTACTGAGCTAACATCGGTCCGGGGGCGGTGAATATTTGTCAGTTCCCATCTAGCCACGGAAGTAACCTGGTGTTGGGATACAACTCCGGTTGAAAGCAAGTCGCGATCCCTGAATCCCGTGTCTTCACGGGTTCGCATCCGTCAGTCTTTGGTCGTTAAAACGGTCTCGCGAGTACCGCGTCCCTTGGTTGTTTCCTGGGCAACCATAATTCCCTTGCATTGAGAGGTGGATAGTATCCCCCAGTGAACCCGGTGCAAAAGCTGGTTGCTCAGGATTGTGAGACTTGTGCGTAGTCGACACCGACGCGATAGAGACGCATTAATTATTAAATCTAATTCCTTTCTACCGAAATAACATAAGATAAATCCGCGCCGTTAAATCACTTTGTATCGAATCTACGAGTTCTATATTGTTAAAATTAGTGAGTGTGTATGTGTGTGTGTGTGTGTGTTTACTTATTCAGGCGTCAATAACATTGTAAGTCGGCTACTATTAATAAATAAACCATATTATTTTCGGAAGCACCAAAATACCTGGCGTCCTCCCGTTTATCCTCCCAGAGAACTCGGGCCCGTATGGGACGAGCAGAGCAGCTCACAAAATAATAATTCACTCGGGGAACCCGGGGTACCGTTCGGTACGTAACACCTGTCTTATGAATTTTTCCCATGGCGTGCAAACGTTTCGAAATACATTGCCGAGTCACATTTAATGCCTCGGCAAGTTGATCTTCTGTTTGAGTGTCATCTCATCAGTCTTCAGGTACAAATCGCTATAGTCACCCAACGTTCGAATGGAGAACCGCTCCCAAACGTTCGCAGCATGTGCGTACTCGCTCTCGGATACTGTAGCATCCGTCAGGGAAACGTAAAATGCGTCATGTGATGGTAGGCAAGTGTCATCCAACTTAGTCACGTCGTCGATATACTCGTAAGGGAAGACCCCTTTTCGCGTCAGTAAATTAAAATCGTCAGTCGCAAGAGCTGGAAATAGCATGCGTAAAGCTTTCAGTTTGTCCTCGGTCAGGAATGATTCGAGGAATTTGTCGAAACTGGTGTTGAGAAATTTGTATGAATTGATGAAGCGCAATTGGATCCTGTGTTTTGGATCGTCGTTAATTTCAACATGCTTCGTGAAGGAGATGTATTTCTCCTTTGTGATTGGAAGAACATCGATTCTTCCTTCGAACGCTGTGGCTACTTCCTTTATTATAAAATGCGCATCATAACCTGATAAATTATTAAAACCTCCTGGAATGAAAAATGATTGTTTGTAATTTATGTTGCAGTTAGAATGGGCAGGGCCTCTATAGCGCCCAGTCAGATGACAATGATCTCGAACACGTACATCATCTTGCATCTTGCAAATGGTTTCTTACATATATGACATTGAGTCGCCGCACGAAAACTTGCTCACTCACTCGGTGTTAAATATTTCATTGGCACGTTATCGCAGAACATTTATTTTATACGCAGTGCTAGATTTGTTAGTTTTCGACAAACCACGATACACAATCAGCACTGCGACGTGAGTGATACGAAGATAGAGATTCATCATACGAACAACACACGTAATATCCTATACCAAACACTTTATCGCGCAGTCGTTTATTGCTCCACAATCCACCTTATACGATTGCAATTTTTCCTCTGATCCGAAGTGGTGCAAACACCTGCGAAAAAAAAGATTTTTTTGTTTTGTTTTATCATTTCGTAGATATATAATTGTGTATCAATAATTTTTAATTTACACACCGATCGTATATATATATATTTTATGCTCCTTTTTGCTTAGTTGCGCCCTCGCGAGTCGTCACAGGTTCTTGATCCACGTGAAATGCCCCACATTGTTGTCCTCAGTATCTTGCATGTACAGCAAATTGATTTTCCTTCTTGGGTTGAATGATCCGTATTGCAACAATGTTGCATACGTGTATGCCACCATTGCAATGTTGCAATGGTAGCATACACGTTGATCGATACATTGTTATGAACTTCAATTTTTTTATTTGATGGATGGTTACGGGGAATTCAATATCCTGGAGATTCAGTACTGTCGAATAATGAAGGTAAGAAGATGGAGGATCACTGTTTCGTTGAGCTGGATATAAAGCAGCAACTATTGCGCATGCGAAACATGCATTATCGTTCGATTTGACGTTAATCACAGCTCTCTTTATCATTATTGCCCGCGGCAATGATATGGAGCACCCGGCACGCATCGGATTATACTTATTGACATTTATCGTGAGGTTAAGTATTTTCCGAAGGGCCCGGCCCCTATCTCGTTCTTGAAATTCGTCGTTCCATTGATGATGGAACCGGTCAATAGCCGACTCAAAGGATGTGTCAATCTCGCGCCAGATTAACCCATAATCACCATGTCCTGCGCCCGTGTGTATAAAACGGCTTCGCACGGAATTCCTCAATCCTGCCAGACACGCTATTCGGGCTATCAGTGACTGGTGATGTCCAATTAATAATCACGGGCGCTTAGTTCGGCTTTGAGTTTCTAGCATTTCGATTACCTCGACGCACCGTTGCTCTAACGCAGTAAAATCTTCGAACGAACTTAAAAGCGCGGATTCATCGTGCAAGCTTTGTTCAATGTTGTTATCGATAGTAATAAGTTGGAGACGACTTTCGCGATGTTAACTGACTGACTGCTTTGTTCAAAGTGCGGCCAATTCGGAGCGCAGCAGAGAATTAAAAAATGGCTCTGCGTTCGGGAAAAAGAAAAATTCCGGCTATTCTCTATATCTCGGGGAGAAAACCGGACTTTTTTCCGATATCGTGTTGGTATAGATTGCCCGAGGAAGAAACGACATAGAAAACACGTCGGGATGCATCGGGTTAAAAGATGTATTTTATGGATCCTGCAGCTGTGATCAAGTGGTCCATCGGCATCCAAGGCCTCCGGCGATAAACCCCTAAAGTTGATCGTTTTTTTTCCCGAGAAAACACGTCGTATTCATCTATGTTTTGGAGGCAAATTGCGTATACATGGCAATCCGACAACACAAGAATGCTCTTTATAACGAGCTAGTTCAGTCTCCATGACCTAGACACCGATGTCGTGGAAATCATAAAAGTCAATGCATGATGAGTCTGGGTAGATTTCACCTCGACCATGGAGTACCCCTTTTTTGGACAGCAGACCCTATAGAGATTTTCCGATAACGCGCTCGTATATATTGACCGAGGGAAACGAGACAAAAATAACAAGCCGGGATGCATCGAGTCAAAAGATTTATTTTATGGGGTCCTGCAGCTCTGCTCAAGTGATCCATCGGCGCTAAAGGCCTTTGACGATAGATCCCCAAAGTTGATAGTTTGTCCAAGAAATACGTTGTTTTCATCTATGTTTTGAATATTCGAGCTATAAAAATAATTTCCCATCATGAGTGGCTGTAAATCTCAACCAAGAAAAAAAATCCGTCAACCCTGACTTGTTAAGACCTGTCTCAAGAGTCGTCGAGATTCGGCGGACTTACATGCAATATCTTAACATGATCTTTCGGAATGGGAACGAAGATCTTGACGAGTAAAAATTTTTTAGAGCACTGTTTCCTTCCACATCTAAGACAATAGGGTACTCGTTATAATAAGCCAGTTAAGTCTCCATAACCTCGACTTTTGTGCGGGGATCATAAAAGTCAAAGCGTGATGAGTCTGACCATCTTCCGCCTCCACGATGAAATGTCCCTTTTCTGGACAGTGCAGCCAGATCGCGCGCAAAAGTTACCCCCTCTCTGGTCTCTTGCGCGCCCATCACACAATCATAGTAGCGCGTGTCCGTGAGCGAGCGACGCTCGGACATCTTCGGAAAGAGCCGAGCGCCGTCGAAGTTTCCCGACCGCGCCTTCGGCAGCTACACCAATACATGGACGCTGAGCACCTTCATGTGCGGCCAAGCCAAAACGAAGGCTTCGAGGGAAAAAGCAATCTGAGCACGACTCGCGCGTGACGTCACCCGACGGCGCGCGCGAGGCTTTTAGATGATTTCAATGCTTATTTAGCTCTTGATTCTCTGCGTTATTAATGTATACAAAAAAATGTATCGCACACTCTGATCGCTTATATTTTTAGTTTATACGTTAATTTAAATATAATAATAAATCTAAATTACAACTTATTTATTTTCTAAAAAATTGTTTACGCTTTACTCACACCCGTCCTTATGCTAAATAAATTATAATTCATAAAAGTAAGCGGAAACATATTTATATTCGTATTATTATATTAATTCTCATACTTTCATCAAGCGATAAAGCATTATCCCCAAAAACAAGCCAATCATTCATCCGGCCGCGAATCGTCAGTACCAGAAAGTGCACATATTCTACAAGCGATGGGATGGTCCCGTTGGTAGCGTTCCTGGCTTCGGTCCGCAGGGGCGCGGGATGGTTCCCCGCGCGCAGTGTTTTTTTTTAAATTTATTATTACTATTAATTCTTATTTGATTAGTTATCCTTATTATTTTAATTAGTCATCTTTAACCCCTTCGCAGTCAGGCGAAAATTATATTTACGTGCCACTTTTGTATTGGAAAAAAATCTTCACAGATTTACCCTAAAATTTCAGTGTGAAGGTTTTTAGGGTCGCTGAATCTGAATCTGAAATCGGATTTCCAAAATTAAAAATGGCGGATCCAAAATGGCGGACGCAAATTTGAAAAATGGTTTGATTCCGACGAAGGTGAGTACCTTACGGTTTTCGAGGTCGCTGATACCGAATCTGAAATCGGATTTCCAAAATAAAAAATGGCGGATCCAATATGGTGAACGCAAATTTGAAAAATCGTTTGATTCCGACGAAAGTGAATACCTCAGGGTTTTCGAGGTCGCTGGATCCAAATCTGAAATCGAATTTCCAAAATTCAAAATGGTGGCTCCAATATGACAGGAAAGGTTTTCAGTTTTAGTATTATTGAGTTGATTTGAATTCCAGCGACTAAATGCGAGAAATCATTTAACATAATATTAATAATAATATAAACAATGTGAATGTCTAGTGAGAATTTTGACGTGGACTAAAGACTAAGCTCACCAAGAAACAGATCATGAAGTCAAATGTTGTTATTTCTTATAATAACAATATGGGAGATGTAGACAAAACAGATCAGTCTATTTTTTCGTACGAAACAATTCACACGATCGTCAAGTGGCATCACAAATTATACTTTCATTTATTCGATACTGCAATTTATAATGCTTCCGTCATCTATAATCATCTCTAAACCGACTCGAAAAAAATGACTTCTTTACAGTTTCATTGTGCACTGACAACAAAGCTGTTAGAAGATCATTGTGATCAACACACATAATCTAAAGAGTATGATTGTAAACCCAAAAATCCTCTGCGCTCGTCACGAAGTCACTATCCATTCTATATTTCAGACGATAAGTAGATAAGAAAGCGTTGCACGGAATGTTATTCCAAAAAACAAATGAAGGCAACATTCTTTACGTGCAAAGATTGTGGTAACGTTCCACTGTGTGCGGTACCTTGCTTCCAAAAGTACCACGAATAACGGTATGATCAGGTGAAATACCGAAATTCTTTTTCATTTGTTGTCCAAACATAAAATAAAAGATATAAATGAATGAAAAAAAATCCACAAAGAATGAAAAAAAGCAATAAATACAGACAACAAAAAAAAGAATAAAATTAAAATCGAAAAAAAATTTAAACTACAAAAGAAACACATTCTTTAAGTTGCAAAAATACAAAAAAAAAAAATTGAATACGAGAAATACGAGAAAAAAAGAAAATATGAATAGTAATAAGAAATTTGAAAAAATACAAAAAGCACATAAAAAAAGAAAATACAAAAAGCACAAAAAGTTTTAAAAAATACATAATCGGAGTCAATGACCGTCACGTCCTAGATTCGTGACTCTGAGTTCGGCAGAGAGCGGGATATAAAACCAAAAAAGTATTTTTTTACGTTTGTTACTATGGATAGATTGTCATACATGAGTTGCTAAATTTTTATCCATCGTATTGTATCCGAGAGTCAGATACTTGAAGTTAGGACACAAATTCGAAATTCCCGATCATGAATATCCTAAAGATACAAATTTTTGTCGAAATCAAGCTACTTGTCGAATTTCTGTCTGCCATATTGGATCCGCCATTTTGAATTTTGGATATCCGATTTCAAATTCGGTTTCAGCGACCTCAAAAACTATACGGTTCGTACTTTCGTCGGAATCAATCCATTTTTCGAATTTGCGTCCGCCATTTTGAATTTTAGAAATCTGATTTCAAATTCGGATTTAGCGACATCAAAAATCCTCAAACACTCACTTTCGTCGTAATCAAACCATTTTTTGAATTTGCATTCGCCATATTGGATCCGCCATTTTGAATTTTGGAAATCTGATTTCAAATTCCGATTCAGCCCCCTCAAAACCTGTGATTTACCAAATTATATTCAAACCGCTGTAGTCGAAATATGTTTTTTTTTTCAAATGCCTACATGTTTGTCATGACACAAAAATGGCACGACTTTTTTTGCCCATATGTGTGTCACCGACAGTCAAAGGGTTAAGTGTCGAATAATTTATCGCGCACTGTGACCGCTTATTTTATTAGTCTGTACGTTAATTTAAATATAATAATAAATCTAAATTACAACTGATTTCTTTTCTAAAAAATTGTTTACGATTTACTCAAACCCGTCCCTATGCTAAATAAATTGTAATTCATAAAAGTAAGCGGAAATATATTTATATTCGTATTATTATATTAATTTTCATACTTTCATCAAGCGATAAAGCATTATCCCCAAGAACAAGTCAGTCATCCATCCGGCCGCAAATCGTAAGTATCAGAAAGTGCACATATTCAACAAGCGATGAGATGGTTCCGTTGGTAGCGTTCCTGGCTTCGGTCTGCAGGGGCACGGGACGTTCGTTCTTTTTTTTAAATTATTGTTACTATTAATTCTTATTTGATAAGTTATTTTTTATTAGTTATCATTGTTATCTTAATAAATTATCTTTTAGTGTCAAAAAATTTATCGCACACTCTGACCGCTTATTTTATTAGTTTGTACGTTAATTTAAATATAATAATAAATGTAAATTACAACTTATTCATCTTCTAAAAAAATGTTTGCGCTTTACTCACACCCGTCTCTATGCCAAATAAATTGTAATTCATAAAAATAAGCGGAAATATATTTATATTCGTATTATTATATTTATCTCATATACTTTCATCAAGCGATAAAGCATTATCCCCAAAAATAAGCCAATCATCCATCCGGCCGCGAATGGTAACTTACGAGAATGAATATAATAATACGACTATAAATATATTTCCGCTTACTTTTATGAATTACAATTTATTTGGCATAGGGACGGGTGTGAGTAAAGCGCGAACAATTTTTCAGAAGATAAATAAGTTGTAATTTAGATTTATTATTACATTTAAATTTACGTACAAACTAACAAAACAAGCAGTCGGAGTTCGCGATAAATTTTTCGACACTAAAAGATAACTAATTAAAATAGTAATGATAACTAATAAAAATAACTAATCAAATAAGAATTAATAAGAATAATAATTTTAAAAAAGCACTGAGCGCGGGGAACGATCGCGCGCCCCTGCGGACCGAAGCCAGGAATGCTACCAATGGGACCATCTCATCGCTTGTAGGATATGTGCACTTTCTGGTACTGACGATTCGCGGCCGGATGGATGATTGGCTTGTTTTTGGGGATAATGCTTTATCGCTTGATGAAAGTATGAGAATTAATATAATAATACGAATATAAATATATTCCCGCTTACTTTTATGAATTATAATTTATTTGGCATACGGACGGGTGTGAGTAAAGCGCAAACAATTTTTTAGAAGATAAATAAGTTGTAATTTAGATTTATTATTATATTTAAATTAACGTATAAACTAAAAAAATAAGCGATCAGAGTGCGCGATACATTTTTTTGTATACATTAATAACGCAGAGCATCAAGAGCTAAATAAGCATTGAAAACATCTTAAAGCCTCGCGTGCGCCGTCGGGTGACGTCACGCGCGAGTCGTGCTCAGATTGCTTTCTCCCTCGAAGCCTTCGTTTTGGCTTGGCCGCACATGAAGGTGCTCAGCGTCCATGTATTGGTGTAGCTGCCGAAGGTGCGGTCGGGAAACTTCGACGGCGCTTGGCTCCTTCCGAAGATGTCCGAGCGTAGCTCGTTCACGGACACGCGCTACTATGATTGTGTGATGGGCGCGCAAGAGACTAGAGAGGGGGTAACTTTTGCGCGCGGTCTGGCTACATTGTTTCTGGATAGTACATGCCCGCCCCTAGAGAGATAGTTAGGAAAAAAACTTTTCGTTAATCCCTGGCCAGGATGCAACATCTTGGAAGGTCAATTTCTTTTCTACATGCTCCGACTAATGTTGAAAGGAAAAAAAAACATTGACACATCCTCCTGACCATCCCCACCATACTACAATGAATACATACATACAAGCGATGAAGCTGGATATGACAGTGACCCAGATTATGAATGTTGTGATGAACGAAGAATAGCATTGAACTTGCAAACCATGTACAACTTCAACTGAGAAACAGTCCTGTGCATCACGGTGTTGTATTATACTCCGTGTGCTGGGGTGATGTACTGCATTTCATGCATGCTTGACATGGATGGTGTGTTCGGAACATTGAACCGCGTATATGGCCACTATCGAGAACGTTATGGTGCCATACGGGGACCGTGGTGCAGGAACTGCCAACATTCGAATAACATCACGTTAAGTAGCGCGTGTTCTGCCTACTGGAATTTGTTTCCGGCTATGGCTAATGATGCCCATAACGGGCAATAAAACCAAATCGCTGACGGCTACAATGCGCAAATAGAAAATGATAACTTTATCAACGACGACGACGACGGCAACGACGACTACGACGAAGAAATGGACATGGATATTGCGAACGATGATCTCCACTTCGTGGATTCCGGCTATGAGATTGACAACGCTGGCGAAAGTCGTGACGTTGAAGAGAACGCGTTAAGTGTGCGACATCGGCATCACGTCCTTTATGCGCAGAACTTGGACTGCGTCAATTATTTCTACATCACTGAAAACGACCGAGCAAAATTTGGCACAATATGTTTCCTCGAGGATAGGCACATGTTTGTGGAAGCAACTGCAATTGTCGATCATTGCCGACAACGGTGTGCTGCAATGAGAGGAATGTTTTGCAGTCACTGTCGGTATCCGCTTTACCAAGTAGTCGAACGCAGCATTTGTTTAACCTGCCGGAATAAGATCTTCAGCTAATGTATGTAGAATTTCTGAATTTTAGCATCATTCATTAAAAATAAATAAATAAATAAATAAGAATAATAATAATAATATAGGAGGAGTTATATAGGAGGAGGAGGAGAAGGAGACGGAGGAGAGTGACTGAGAGAGAGAGCCATTCATTGTTCTCATTTCTTTTATCCTTTTCGGCACTTTTTTATAAATCTAAAACCCTTTATATACTACCGATTTTCCGCACTTTTCGTCTTACAATATATTCCATCTACTTCATTCTTACTTCTAGTATTATATCGGTGTCTATCGTTCACTCTCCTCACTTCGATACTCAGATAATAAGGTGCATCTCCGTTCACCATTTTGTGAACCATTATGCAAACATTATAGTACGTTCTTTGGTATACACTCATGAAGCACAATGCACCTAACACATTCCGGATCGGAGAATATCGGTTACACCTCAGCATAGCCCTCATAGCCCAGTTTTGTGCTTTTTGCATCAATCGTATACTATCACCGTTAAAGTTCAGCATTATGCTACTGCAGTATTAAAAATAAGGAGCGGTATTTTGGCAACCTTCTTTGCTACGTACTCTGCCTGTACATTACATGCTAAGCTTCCGTCTACTACGATTCCCAGGTATTTTGTTCCCTCTACTTCCGTGATGCGGTTTCCTTTTATTTCTATATCGCACGTGTTTAATCCAATCATTTTTCGGGGATCACGAATGAACATAAAGTGTGTTTTCTGCACATTTAGTTTCAAAGCATTATTTGACAACCATTCCGATATATTGTTAAGGTCATAATTTATCTTCCTCTGTATCACATCAGCATCGTCAGAGCTTACATATATAAAAATATCGTCCGCAAACATAGTACACGAACAATACTTAAGTTGGTCTCTAATGTCGTTTATGCAAACTATAAACAAGAGAGGCCCGAGGACTGATCGCTGTTTGACACCTGAACACCTTGTTTGACTACTACTTCTTCCGACAATATTTGTTTGTAGCGTATTTTCTGTTTCCTATTATTTAAATATGATGCATTTAAGTACTGTTCCTTTAATTCCATACCCGCTTAAGGTCTATGTACACTACTGCTTTCATTTCACTCTTATTCATGTACCCTCTCCATTCTAATAGCATTTTCTGTATTGCCGTTTCACACGATAGTCCTGTCCTAAATCCGGATTGTTCTTCTATTATTATATTGTTAATTTCCAAAAAGGATATTAGTTGTTATTTTATCACTTTTTCGATGATTTTTTTCATATTGATAGGTCTCTATTCTTCTGCTTTTTCGCTACCTACGACTTTTTGCATCGGTATTATCGTAGAGGCTTGCCAGTTTTCTGGAAAAACTCTCTCATCTAGCGATTTGTTTATTAGGGTCACCAATGACTTCTTTGCTATTTTCCAGGTCAACTTCATAAATTCGCCTGTTCCTCCTTCAACCGTTCCTTTTTTTATTTCAAGGTTTGCAAAAGGGTATTCAAGTTCTTTCTTTTCTACTTTTTTGAATTAGCCAAATTTTATTCAATTATTATTTGTTATATTTTCTATGTCAAATTCTACTTCTTCCATTCCATTAACAATATCGTCAAGACTTTTTATCAAGAAATCATTCAATTTGTTTGCAATTTCTGCCGAGTCATTACACTTAATTCCCTGGAAAAAAATGTCTCTCACGGTGTTCATCTGTTTTTTTGGTCCTATCATTTCTTTCATGGTTTTTCACATTCTCTTCGAGTCCGATTAATGTTTATTTATATTATCTTCATAATACTGTTTTTTTATTTTCCTTATTTCTTGTACGACACTGTTTCTCTTAATTCTACATAGGTCTCAGTCTTCAGTGCTATTTGTTAGTATTGCTCTTTTATACGCCCCATCTCTATTTTTACTTATGTACCTGACTGTTTCAGTAATCCATCGTTTATCTTTCCATTTTGCTTTGACTACTTTCTTTGTTAATGGAGCAATTTTGTTTATTGTATTTTACTTTCCATGAGTATATTTATCCGCTTAGTCATTAGTACTTTCATGATCATTCAACCCAATCTGTCGTAGTTCTCTCTTTAGTGCTGCAGCATATATTTGCTCAGTTAATTGTATACAGTTTCGATTCATAATTTCCATTTCACTGTCGTTCTTATCATTAATTTTAATTAATAAATTAAATATATCAATTTATTAAATTGCATAAAGGCATTCAATTTAATTAATAAATTAAATAAATCAAATAATAGTGAGAATAATAAATCAAATAGTTAGTAGCAACTTACTATTTGATGGTCTGTTATTTTTGGGCTCAACATTACGTTAGTGTCTATGTAATACTTGGAAAATACAAGATCAATTATCGTTTTCGATTTTTTTGTTATACTCGTTAATTTTTTTACATATCGTTTAAGTCCTACACATGTCAGGTTCCGTAGCAGTCATTTTGTATAACCTTTTTTGATACATCAATATTGAAGTCTTCCACTATTATGACATGTCCTTTGTCTATTATATTCTCACTCTCCTCATGAGTATTTCGGAAAACCTCCCATCATCAGTGCTTGGCGAGTGGTACGTATTACATATTATAATTGTTTTTTTATTCCCAAGTATTTTTGTCGTGTTGATTCATGTATTTTGCTGTATTGTTCATTGGTCATTAAAATGTAATTTCCTCTATTACATGTGTTTCAGTCAAACATACAATCTTCGGCTTAAAACTATTTAACAGTTTTTCAATTTTATCTTTGTGCTTTAGGAAGCTTTGCGCATTTACTAATAGTATGAACGCTTTTTTATTTCATGATATTATTTTATTTCGCTGCTATTCGCATTCATATTGGATATTCTTGCCCTTTCATTTTTTTCGTACGTTTTGCAGTTTGTGTCATAGGTTTCGTGATCCGGTGCTATATCATCCAGATTATATTTTTCCGTGATTCTTAAACACTTTACACACATTTTATATATTTCCTTAGATTCCCCATCATTGTGATCCCCTGCACATTTCCGACAGCTTTCTTTGTACGGCATTCTTTGGCCATGTAGTTAAATCCGCAGCACTTATAGCATCCCATGACGCTTACATGGTCATAGACGCTACAATTTGCCCAACCTATTTTCATCCGTCCTCCTTCAACCAATCACTTGTGTGTACACGGTTCCACCTCCATGATCATCATACCGTATTTTTCTTCTACGTGCAAATATCACACAATTTTTATTATGAAACCGGTTTTATCTGTTTCCAACCTATTTTATGTACTAATCTTTTGCAGCATTTCTTCTTCGTTTATCCCGTGTGGTTTTTCTCCGATTCCCGTTACTTTTATCTTTGGAATTTTTTGTTTTTACACAAGGGTTTTATATTTATCCCCCAAACTTTTTTTTCTTAAAGTCACTCTAGAATTTTCGAAAAATCGGTTTTTTTAAATGGTCCCCTAGGACCTCAAAAATGATGTCCCAGAAGATTATTGCCGGGAAAAATCTCTACGTACTCGGTTTTTGAATTTTAGTACAAGGCCGCCTAGTCCGCAGCTCACTACTCAAAACTTCAAACGCGTTTATCTTAAAACTGCATTTTTTAAGTTGGCCGGAAACATAACTAAAACAATTTTCAACCGATTCACTTGAAATGTTGAATATATCTTGAAAAATACACTGTTTATGGAAGTACGTAGGATATTTTTTTATATTGCATAGTTCATTTGTTATTAACAATTATCTGACGATTTTTTAGGCAAATTTTTTACTTTCCTCTTTAGAAGTGCGCCATTTGGCCAAAAATCAATATATCAAAAAAATCCTACGTACTTCCATAGCAGTTATTATATATAATCGAAAAAAAATTAATTGGCTGATTATAATAAAAAAATTACAGGCTTGTCCGGCCGTGGACCCTGGAAAAACGGAGACGTCATCGCAAAAACGCTGCAAAGCCGCGATTTTGAAAATAATCGCTTCAAAAAAATGATTGTATACACTCACTGATATGTATGTATGATAAACACGCTTTTTGTAATCTCGATTTATTTTGTAGTTTTTCTGAAGAACCTAGTTTTTCGGCCTCTAGAGTGACCTAAGGCCTCAATTCACTACTCAGTGTTTCTCTATCTTCTTTCCTTTGACAATCCAAAATCTATTTTTCCTTCCGGACCTTTTACTATCCTCTCTATTCCTATACCGAGTCCCATAATATCTACTCGATCTTTTATTTCTCCTTCAGTTTCCTTGCGTGTCTGTATTGTTGCCCGTTGGGGTACAACCTTTTCCTTTCCATTTTTCCCTACTTTTTGCGCATCAGTGTTTTTTTTTCTGTTCCTGCATATTTTCCTGTCGTAGTTTCAGGTCCATAAATATTACGCCAACCAGCTTCCCCTTACTTATATAGACCTTCCATTCATCTATAACACCTTGGATCGCTGTTTCCCATGAATACCGCTCCCGAAAACCTGACTGGTGTCCTGTTATAATATTCTGTAATTGAAAGTGCTTTTCAATTCGTTTTTTTTACCATTATTTCAAGTACCTTTTCATACGAAGGCAGCATATTAATTGGCCTAAATTGGCTAGCTTTTTTAGTTTTAGCTACCTCAAGGACCGCTATAATCATATATATTTTCCATCTTTGAGGGCAACAGCCCTCCCTTAGCGATCCATTTATTACATCAAAAAATTCCGTTTTTATTTATTATTCTTATCCCTCTGAACGTGAATTAGGGAGTAACATAACCACTTTCTTCAAGTCGGTTACACTAATATTCGCTAAGTTTTCCATTATTTTGTCTTTTTCCATCCTATCTCCTTATATCATCCGTTCCTTATCTCCCCCGTTTACCTCCAATTCCACCCCCCCCCCCCCCCCCACCTGAGGCCGCAGCCGACTTCCCCCTCTGCATCGTATTCACCATGACATATCTGCCATGGGTATAGGGAAACTACGGAAAACCTATACCAATACAGCCGGTCATCAAGTTCGCCCCCCAGTCGTGGAACTAGTCTTATTTCGCCGCGAAATGCCGAAGAAAAACATTTCACGATGAAATGTACGCGACTGGGATTCGAACCCGGGACCTCCCGGTCCGCAGGTTTAGTGGCAAGCATGCTAACCACTAGACCATCGCACCGGTCACTTTTTGTATAACATTCATTCAACTTGTCAGCCATACTATCGCTCGTATTGAAATCCAACATTTCAAAGTCTATGCTCCCTATCTCCCTTTCGCCCAGTGGCACTCCTTTTATTATTTCCTTCGAGGCTTTCTAAATGTTTGTCGAGTTTTTTTTATCATCGTAGTTAATTGAACTACCGCATTTGAATGTAAATGGGTGCAGTGTTCTTACTATATTTTCAACACACTTATTTGCTCTCTGATTTATTTCCATATCTCGTCGTCGTGTCATTATGCAACTCAGCGTTTGCAGGAATTCTTCCTCCACGAATTTACTATAATCTCTAGCTCTATACTCTCTATAAACATATATTTGATTCCTCTCTAATACCACTTTTTTCCAGGCATAATCAATGATCTTCGGTTCATATTCTACCTGCACTTGAACATCTTTATTAGAAAACAATAAATCTATAATCGTCCGGGTACTCTGTCATCCTAGTCGGCTTATGAATATATTGTTACATTTTTAGACTCAACACTCCTGTCAATATTTTCTTTTTGTAATATGTGTCCAGCATCATATCTATATTAAAATTTGCTATTATGGAGCACTTTTTATTATTAGTCTCTCAGTCAGATCAACTATGTACTTTATAAATTCGGCATCTGATGCACTTGGCGAATGATACACGACCACGATTGCTTCTTTGTATATTTGATAATTAATCTCAATCTCAAAACACCAACAATTTGCTTCTATCGTACTTACGGTTGACATTACGGTTAACTATTTTCGGAATCTGATCTGATTGCACTGTAGTCCGGCACATGCACTTCCCCAATTTCAATTTCCTCTTTTACCCGTGTTTCCGACAACACCATAACTGCAGGGTTCATCTTGTCTACTATTTGGCAGCGTATTTCGCCCCAGTAAGCTACGAGACTTTGTGTCACGTAGAAAAGTAGCTTCGTAGTTTGACGTGAGAAGATTACAATCCAGATCACCACTAATTACTATGTTATTGTACGCAAAAGAAAATCTCATAAAGGCACTAACAAAATCGTTGAACATGAGTCCCTTGGGACTTCTGTATATAGACGCATAAAGGGGCGTTTGGGCATTCGTGCACCGTAAATGTAAAAGAATGAACTCGGGAGAATTCGAGAATAAACTCGGAGAGGAAGCCAATAACTTTACCTCAAGAGACTCCATTCTATTAATGTATTTTGTATAGCTGTTTCACATGATAGTCCTTTCCTGAATCCCGATTGTTCGTCTATTATTACATTGTGGTTTAAAAAAAAGTATGTTAGTCTTTCTTTCACCACTTTTTCAATGACTTTTTCATAAATCGGCAGGATATTTATAGGTCTGTATTCTTTTGCTTTATTACTACCTGGTACTTTTTGTATTGGGATTACCGTAAACGTTTTCCAGTTTTCTGGAAATACTCCCTCATCTAATGATTTATTTATTAGAGTCATGAGTGGCTTCTTTGCTGATTTCCACGCCATCCTCATAATTTCTGTTGTTACCCCTTCCTCTGTTCCCTTTTTGTTTTCTAGTTTTACAACAATATTTTCAATTTCTCTATACTCCACTTTTTTTAACTCTCCCAGTTTTATTTCATTATTACATGTTTCATTCCATGTTTTATCGTCTGCTTCTTCCATTTCCTGTACGATATCATCAATACTTTTTATGAAAAAATCATGGAATTTTTTAGCGATTTCTGCCGAGTCATTAAGCCTAGTGCCCTGGAAAACAATGTCTGTGACGGTACTCATCTGTTTCTTTGTGCATATTATTTCCTTCATTGCTTCTCACATTCTCTTCGAGTCACTTTTGTGCTTATCAATATTGTCTTCGTAGTATTGTTTTTTGCTTTTTCTTATTTCTTGTACCAAATTGTTTCTCTTATGTCTATAGGTTTCCCAGTCTTCTTGTCGATTTGTTAGTATCGCTTTTTTATACGCTTCGTCTCTGCATTCACTTGTGTTCCTGACTGTTTCGTTTATCCATGGTTTGTCTTTCCATTTTGTTTTTATTACTTTCTTTGTTAATGGTGCTACTTCATTTATTGTATTTTCAATTCCTTGAATGTATTTATCCCCATATGCATTTGTACTGTCATTATCGTCCAATCTAATTTGTTGCAGTTCTCTTTTTAATACTTTGGTGAACCTTTCTTCAGTTACTTATGTATAGTTTCGTGTCATAATTTCTATTTTAGTGTCGTTATTATAATTGTCATTAAATAAATAAGTTGCTACTATTTGATGGTCTGTAATTTTTGGAGTTATCATAACATCAGTGTCTATAGCAAAATTGGAGAACACGAGGTCAATTATGCTTTCCGAGTTTTCTGTAATTCTCGTTGGTTTTTTTACGTATTGTTTCAGCCCGAGGCATGTCAAGTTTCGTAGCAGTCTTTTTGTATATCCATGATTTTTTGATATATCAATATTAAAGTCTCCCACTATTATCACATGCCCTTTGTCTATTATATTTTCACTCTCTTTAGTGAGTATTTCGATAAACCTCCCGTCGTCAGTGCTTGGCGAGTGGTACGTATTACATAGTATCATTATATCTTTATTTCCTAGTATCTTTATCGTATTTATCCATGTGTTTTGCTCTATATTTTTATTTGTCATTATTTCATATTTTGTCTTTTTTTATGTACGTTAATACGCCGCCGCCTACTGTTACTACTACTATTACATCGAATCACATTATAATTATTAATATCTAATTCGCTGTCATAAATTTCCTCAATAATATGTGTTTCAGTCAGACATAGGATCTTTGGTTTAAAATTATTCATCATATGTACAATTTTATCCTTGTGTATTAAGAAGCCCTGAGCTTTTAGTAATAGTATATATGTCTTTTTATTTCCAGACATTGTTTTCTTTCGTTGCTATTCGCTCCTATATTCGGTATTACTTACTACTCTTTCTCTCATTTTTTTGTACGTTTCACAATTTATATCATATGCTTCGTGATCCGTCGCTATATCATCCAAGTTATATTTTTCACTCATCCTTAGACAGTTCATACACATTTTATATATTTCCTCGCATTCTCTATCCTTGTGATCGCCTGCGCATTTTCGACAGCTTTCTTTGTTTCTACAATCTTTGGCCATGTGATTAAATCCGCAGCACTTATAGCATCTCATGACGCTTACATGATCATAGACCCTACAGTTCTCCCACCTTATTTTCATTTTTCTTTGTTTAACTAATTTTCGGTGCGTATTCGGATCCGCTTCCAGGATCATCACACCCCCTTTTCCTTCCACGTATCATTGCTTTACAATTTTTATTTTGAAGCCTATTTTGTCTGTTTCCAACCTATTTTGTGTGCATATTTGTTTTAACCTTTCTTCTTCATCCATATCCTGCGGTTTTTCTCCAATTCCTATCACTTTTATTATTGGCACATGTATTTTATAGTTATCCCCTACATTTTTTTTTAATTCTCCACTCAGTGTTTCTCTGCCTTCTTTTCTCTCACAATCTAAGATAATTTTTCCTCCCGGCCCTTTTACTATTCTTTCTATCTCTATACCTAGTCCCATTATGTCTACCCGGTTTTTTATTTCTCCTTCCGTTTGTTTGCTGGTCTGCATTGTCGCCGGTTCGACTACTACCGTTTCCGTTCTATTCTTTCCTACTTTTTGGGCATACGTCTCTTTTTTTTGTTCTTGTACATGTTCCTGTCTTAATTTTTCTATTTTTTGTTTCACTCCCACAGCTTCTTCCAAGTATTTTTCTATCTGACTTTGCACTTCTTCTGTAATTACTTTTTTATCTCTTTTTCTAATTGCTGTTGTGTTTTAGCGAATGTTTCTTTCAGACCCCTGTCACTTTTTCTATTTCCTGCCTAACGATGGTTACTATTTCTTTTCTTAATTCTACCACCTTTTCGGTTTTTATTTTAACATGGTGTATATCTTCTAAGATTATATTAATTTTCTGTTCCATTGTTGTTTCTTCTTCTATCTTGTCTTCTTCGGTTTGTTCATCCCTTCTTCTTTTGGCACTTCTTTCTTCTTTCTTGTCTGGTGTATCTATGCGTTGATCATCATTGTGTATTATGATTTGTCCATCACATTTAACGGTTTCATTTTTACTATTGAGTCTTTTATAGAGCCCGGCACATGACGGTTGGAAAATTTTTTTGCATCGTCTACATTCGTGACATACAGTCTTTACAGTTTTGCCACAAGGACACTTCGGCGGGTTATAATTTGACATTTGTCTGTTTATACCACACCTACATTATTTAAAAACCAAGTTGGAAAGGTAGTTACCAATCCCGATAACTACCCGAGTCGATGTGATCAATTTCGTGTGTTAGCCGGTAGATGGCTGGACGATACTGTAGAGAGTATGATTTTGGTATACTCCAGATCCTCAACGGCCAGTTTTTTGGGCGGGCTGGTCAACACTCCCGTTTCACGATTGTGCTCTTGTCACAGTGGTGAGGTGCCTTACACAATTGCTTTCCACTTCAGTGACAATTGGTGGAGTTCGTATTAGTTTTTAACACCATCCAACCGTGTAAGAACATGCGCCGATATTGTGCGCTGTGGAGGCGACGCTATTTGCTACCGTGCTACACCGAGAAATTTAATCACTTCTTCGATTCCACAAAACTCGCGATTTCTTTGCGCACTGCACAGTTACTGGGCCCATACTTCGGACACTGATGCACTTGAACTTCCCTTTCCATTGGTATATTTTTATATATTTTTATATAGAGAGAGAGAGAGAGATATTGATTGATAATTTTATTATGCCCTAGTAACATATGGGGCAAATTTTTACATACATGGGATTAATAACAATAATGAGTATATTCTGAGCTCTCTTCTCATATCTTTGCGTCTTCTTCACACTTGCGCGATTACAGCGAGTTCCTTAACCTAATTTATGTTGTCTACAACTAAAGAATAAAATTAATTTAATTTAGGCTGAGGTGCATTTCCTACGCTCACATCTCTGATTCTAGTAAGTACTTATAGAGTCGACATTTAAAAATGTCAAGCGACTGCGAATTCACAATGTTCGCTGGTACTGTGTCCCAAAAATACCATGCCGACACTGAGAACGAGTTTCGGCACACAGTCGTACGATACGTTGGAATGACGAAAGCAGATGATGGTAACCGGGTGGTTCTTCTCAACAGAGGGTCGATTTTAGCAAACAACTCATCGATGTAATTTAGTACTTGCTCATGAAGGCTTTAAAAAACGAAGATACCCATGAAACGAAGGCGCCGATTTTTTGTTGAAAGCCACTTTAGCCGGTGCCGATAAGACGTGACATGTTCATCTCTCCGCACATTCAATATGAATCGTATGCATATATTAATAAGTTTTTGCAATTTCCGATCTAGTCCTCCCGTTAAACCGTGATATACAAGGCAGCAATAGTCTATATGAGGAAACACGAGAGTGGAGATCAGTTTTATCCTCAGGTCCAGCGTTAAAGCATTCTTATGGAACTTAAGTATGTGCAATGTCCCGTGTACCTGGCGTGAGAGAGAGAGAGAGAGAGAGAGAGAGAGAGAGAGAGAGAGAGAGAGAGAGAGAGAGAGAGAGAGAGAGAGAAAGAGAGAGAGAGATGATTTATTTATTTATGGCTTGGTTAGTACCTTTAGGCAAAGATTTACCGTTTACTGAAATATATACCGTTAAGGGGAGATATACGCCTACATGGTCGAGATCGAAGATTTAGAAGCTATTAACATTCCGTCGACCGTAGAAGACCTACACTATGGGTCTGGTATCGATGGTTCCATGCCAATTGACAAATTTAATGATTTATTCATTCGCAAATTTTCAAACGCGTTTTTCTGAAAACCACGTTTTTCAAATCGGTACCCGAAATTTCTCGACAACCAATGAACCGATTGCCTTGTGGTTTTTTGTGGTCATTTTATACACCATTATCTAGACCTTGTCATAGGATTTTTTCCCCGTTACTTAGTTTTTGTTTTATAGGCAAAATAATAACTAATTTTTGGCCCAAAAATCACTATCGATGTCCAAACGTCCGCCATTTTGTCATAAATCGATATTTTCAAAATCGGCTATGACAAGTACTAGATTATAGTATATAATTTAATAATCTTTGTGGTTTTTTTTCAGATAATTTTTAAAGAAACGCCAGTGGGTACCGTATACGCAGATTTTTTTACGCCGGATCATACAATATCCTGGTATATTTTTGATATTTTCAAATAAAGAAAATTAAACATATTTTTGAATGTACATACTTTTAGATAATTAAAACCTCAATCCGAAATTTCAAATAGTGTCCGTTAAAAAAATTCACAAAAATGACCTTTTTCCGGCTCCTAGGTGTATATCTTCCCTTAATGACGGAATAAAGTATACAAAATAAATTGAAATTAAGAATTACAATAAAAGAAAAAATTAAACATAATTACGTTTTACATCGCATGTAAGTGTTTTCGTGTTAATTTTATACATAAGGGCAGTTTGATTGAGTTGATTACCTGGTCGCTTTATTTCGGCCACGACACCCAAGCTCAACTAAAAACGCCATCCTAGATTAAACACGTGATTTCGCACCAAAATCAAACGAATTATAATTATGATGACCGAACCCATCATGCTCATGAATCGATCTCGCAAAAATGAAAAACTTCACATGTAAGTTTCATCGCTTACTTCAAACGCCAAAACAAAATATTATGATCTAATACTTCATGCATATACCCCCTCAAAGTCGAGCAATGGAATTTGCGCTAAAATTGTATCATCGCAAATTAAACGTAATGAAAACATATCGTACTGCACTTAAAATTAAAATCATACGCAAGATCGCCCAAATAACCTCCTCAAAAGTTGCAGCGAAAATTTAACGCAATTTAGAACACGTAAGCATTTGAATGAGTTAGCATTAAGCGCCGCGCAAGCCTCTATATAATAGCTTAATGAGATAGGATAATAGAGATAAAAAATTTGCAGGCGACAATATAGTTGACATGCACACGCAGTAGTGAAAATAGAAGCTTTAAAACTAGATACATCGTTTTCGAACAGATGGGCAAAAAGCCTATTTTTGAAAACAGCCAAGTTTGGCGACGATTTAACAGCAAACGGAAGGGAGTGCCAAAAATATTTTGGTGCAAGACCAAAGTAATGAAGTAATTCAGATGCAATTACTTCAAATTGAAAATTATTAACTAAAAACATTTTAGTTATAACGATGAGTCGCGATATAATATAAAACGTAAAAATAAACTTACAACTAATTAACAATAAGTACAATGATACCCATAATGTAAGATAGTGCGAGGCAATAGTAATGGATAAAATACAATAGGATTCTAGGATTTCGAGTGAACGCGGTACTGTCGGGACCAGTCGAATTCAGACTTCTTTATTATGCTCAGGACGAGAACACCCTAAAAAAGTCGAAAACAGCCAACCTTTGGGGCGTCTGTACATGGTCGTAAAAATAACAGATATATTGTTATCTTGATGAATCCAGAGGATTCAAAATTCAGGTGCCATTGAAAATAGAGCAGGAGATTCCAAGATACTGGTTTTTAAAGAAATTGTATACATAACAGGCGATCGCACCACCAATCTTTCCGAGCCTATCATTTGTAATGATAACATTGTTTTTACATTAAGGCCTTAGGCCACTCTAGAGGCAGAAAAAATACGATTTTTGCGGATTTTTTTTCAGAAAAACTACAAAATAAATCGAGATTACAACAAAGGGTGTTTATCATACATATCAGTGACTGTATACAATAACTTTTTTGAAACGATTAATTTCAAAATGGCGGCCGTGCAG
>OY723387.1:21309142-21399142 GCA_963210295.1 Ophion ellenae | reverse complement strand
TAGGGAGACTCTCCCTACGTGATAAAAATTATGTGATTACTAAAATTACTAAAATTACTAAAATTACGTGATATTTGCCGTAGCCCCCCTCTTCCCCACGTGAGATTGGTTGAGATTTCGCTCGACCCCCCCTAAACGCCTTACGTAATTAATGGACGTCCCCTAATTACAATGATGAAATGTTCGGAAAAATTCGAAAAAGTTCGGAGAAATTCGGAGAAACTCGGATGTTTGCGTAAAAATATTTGTTCCAATTCATAGAAAAATTCGGAAAAATTTGCCGGAAAAAATCGGAGTTTTTCAGAAAAAAAAACTGCACTAGGGGCGCGGGATCGTTCCCTGCCCTCAGTGCTTTTTTTTAAATTATTATTACTATTAATTCTCATTTGATTAGTTATTTTTATTAGTTATAATTATTATTTTAATTGGTTATCGTTTCGTGTCGAAAAATGTATCGCGCACTCTGACCGCTTATTTTATTAGTTTGTACGTTAATTTAAATATAATAATAAATCTAAACTACAACTTATTTATCTTCTAAAAAATTGTTTGCGCTTTACTCACACCCGTCCCTATGCCAAATAAATTGTAATTCATAAAAGTGAGCGGAAATATATTTATATTCGTATTATTGTATTCATTCTCATACTTTCCTCAAGCGATAAATCATTATCATAATGTATCCGGCCGCGAATCGTAAGTACGCAAAAGTGCACATATTTCACAAGCGATGAGATGGTCCCATTGGTAGCGTTCCTGGCTTCGGTCCGCAGAGGCGCGGCATCGTTTAGCGCGCTCAGTGTGTTTTTTTTAAATTATTATTACTCTTAATTCTTATTCGATTAGTTATTTTTATGAGTTATCATTATTTTTTTATATTTTTTTTATTGTATCTGCTACGGCGAACGCTTCGCTAATTGTAGCTTTCACATCCCTTATCGATCCCTAATATATTTCCGCTCATATACTTTCAACAAGCGATAAAGCATTATGATAATGCTTTTGTCGCTTGATGAAAGTATATGAGAATGGATATAATAATACGAATATAAATATATTTCCGCTTACTTTTATGAATTACAATTTATTTGGCATAGGGCCGGGTGTGAGTAAAGCGCAAACAATTTTTTAGAATATAAATAAGTTGTAATTTAGATTTATTATTATATTGAAATTAACGTACACACTAATAAAATAAGCGGTCAGAGTGTGCGATACATTTTTCGACACTAAAAGATAACTAATTAAAACAATAATGATAACTAATAAAAATAACTAATCAAATAAGAATTAATAGTAATAATAATTTTAAAAAAGCACTCAGCGCAGGAAACGATCCCGCGCCCCTAGTGCAATTTATTTTTGAAAAACTCCGATTTTTTCCGGAAAATGTTTCCGAATTTTTCTATGAATTGGAACGAATATGAAGGATTCGAAGTTTTGCGGACAATTATTTTTACGCAAATATCCGAGTTTCTCCGAATTTCTCCAATTTTTCCAAATATTTCACCATTTTAATTATGATCACGGGAAGATCTCGGGAATTAAATGAAGACTTTAAGGGGTAACACCACTGTAACGGCCTTACAGGAAGCGTATTGTTTGATATTTTTTTTGGCGGACGAAAGTGTGATAAACAAATAATACTTGCGGTATTTATTGAGCATATATTTAAGTATATTGCTATGATTTTCTATCCGAAAATATTACAAAATGGCGATACTGTAGCAATTCTTCCGAAGTATGTCCAACCTCTGCGGCACGCAGTATAACTGTGCCAATTTTATTCTAAAAAAAAGAATTTTGTTTTATTAAGTCTACATGAGTGTAGCTACTGAACCACGCGAGGGATTTTCGATAAGTTAATTTAAACAATATTTATTAGCAAATAACGGTCTTTAAAAAAATTGAACATTTTTATTCAATCCTCGGCAATTCCTCAAAAATCAATATTTCTAAAATCCCCTACGTGGCTCACTAGCTACACTCATCTAGATTTAATTTAAAAAAAAATATTTTGTCCAGATTAAAATTGGCACAAGTTATACTGCGTGCCGCAGAGCACCTTAAGTTCAACATGCCTCGGAAGAATTTGCTGCAGTTTCGCCATTTTGTAATATTTTCCCATAATTTTTTTTGCAATATACTTCAATATATGGTTAATAATTACCCCAAGTATTATTTGTCTAAAACGCGTCGTGGCAGGCCATTACAGTGGTATTACCCCTTAAGGAAAATAATGTTTGCAAAAATTTCGGAAATTCATTATTTCTTAGAATTATGAGGGATAAAAAATGTAATAAGTTTTTTTTTACGAAAATCTCATTTTTTTCATCTATAACTTTTCTCCGAATATCTCCGCAGCCGTTCACTCAATAGGAAAAAGAAAAAGTTCCGGAAAAAAAAAGTTTTTTTTAAGAAAATCTAATTTTTTTTTCATCTTCAAATTTTCTCCGAATATCTCCGCAGCCTCAAGTCATAGGAAAAAGATAAATTTCCGAGGAAAAAAATCATGAATTTTCAGTAAAAAAAATGTGTTTTTTGGGAAATAGACCAGTACTTGAATCTTTTTTAAATCATTTTTCCTCCGAAAATCTCAAATATGACTAAAATATGAGAAATTATGAAAAATTTGGAGAAAAATTTGCACTAGGGGCCCTTGCGGACCGAAGCCAGGAACGCTACCAACAGGACTATCTCATCGCTTGTAGAATATGTGCACTTTCTGGTACTTACGATTCACAGCCGGATGGATGATTGGCTTGTTTTTGGGGATAATGCTTTATCGCTTGATAAAAGTATGAGAATTAATATAATAACACGAATATAAATACATTTCCGCTTACTTTTGTGAATTATAATTTATTTGGCGTAAGGACGGGTGTGAGTAAAGCGTAAACAATTTTTTAGCAGATAAATAAGTTGTAATTTAGATTCATTATTATATTTAAATTAACGTATAAACTATAAAAATAAGCGATCAGAATGCGCGATACATTTTTATGTATACATTAATAACGCAGAGAATCAAGCGCTAAATAAGCATTGAAATCTAAAAGCCTCGCGCGGGCCGTCGGGTGACGTCACACGCGAGTCGTGCTCAGATTGCTGTTTCCCTCGAAGCCTTCGTTTCGGCTTGGCCGCACATGAACATGCTCAGCGTCCATGTGTTGGTATAGCTGCCGAAGGCGCGGTCGGGAAACTTCGACCCCGCTCGGCTCTTGCCGAAGATGTCCGAGCGTCGCTCGCTCACGGACACGCGCTATTATGATTGTGTGATGGGCGCGTAAGAGACTAGAGAGGGGGTAACTTTTACGCGCGATCTGGCAGCACTGCCCTGAATCAGAGAACGCATGCGGAACAGAAATAGATTTGCCAGGCTGAGACGGAACCAAGTTAGCCTGTTCTAGTCAAACAAGCTGCCTTAGATCCTCAGACGAGTTAATGTTCATCCGCGATTGACGATCTGTTATTTAGCGTATACTGAATTATGATTTGTCGAATAGAAAAGAAGAGAGGAGCGCGATGTTACCGTTAATTAAGGAATTAAACCAATTTTGCGAGTTTAGCGTCGCAAAAGAATTTGTCCAATTAAAAATTGTCGGGAAATTAACGGAAGGAAGCGTTTTGTAGATAATTATTGAATTAAGCGTTATTTTGTGTTTTATTGAGTTTTTTAAATGTTCAATAAATTATGTGAAACTTTATTTCGCGTACAACAATTTATTTCTAGACCCCGTTCGAGTTCAGCGACCCGAACCTCTGGAGCTCAGATCACCGAGTTGAAATAGTCAAGAGGAAGGGGAGAGATTAATGCGAATCGGTCGCTACATATACATAACATTGTAAAGTAGTCGAGTTTGCTTAACGAGAGAGAACCTGTATTCGCTAACGTTCGTGGGCATTCCGTTCCCTCATTGTATTGTATAGCGAAAGTGATAACGCCTTACTCGACATACTGACACGATGATTACAGTACCAGTACAGTACTCCCACCCTAAATGGGAACATGACATATAAACAAACCGGCTCCTCTCGTAGCTTGTCTAAATAGATGGACAAGTGTGGCACGGAGGTGTCAAATCATTCGCACATTTGGGCGACGCAGGTTGAGCCGAGAGTCGAATCGTACAAAGGAAGCCTATCTGACGGCTCTTTTTGCGGTACAGCAACATTGCGTGAATGCAGGGCGCGAATAGTATTTTGTGCATGCATCACATCGCGTATGTGTGATGAACGAGGTTTTTCCGCATTTTCTAGACATCTGGGTCAGGTGCGACTTTTTCGGCACTTCTATTATACTTCCGAGCGGCAATAATTTTTCAATGCAACTGGTGGTCAGTGGGGCATTGTCTCTGCTCCCGAAATGAACAGATGATGAGATCCGCTATGCTTGGTGTGGTTATTATGTCGGCATTATAAGCTCTTTTGTGAACTAGTTGTTTTATGCTTGTCTTAAAAAAACGATGTGCTTCGTTAAACGTTTGAGCTGTATGGCCGAAATTCGGAATTCCTGGAGCTTTGCACAGCAGAACAAGTGCTGAAAAATCCAGCATTTCCTAATACCAGTGCAAGAGATATAATCGTCATCAATATTGAAATATATTAAGACACTGTAATATATTTTCCTTACACTCGAAAATGTCATTTTTATGGCATATAATGAGGATCTTCCTTTTCAGCCGGAACCAAATTCACCACAAACAATTACTCTGAAGAAAAAATGTCGATTCTTCATGGGAGTTCATATACGATCAAAAGTAGACATTATTAATTCTCTTATAAGTGAGGGAACCATTCGTCATAAGACTTGCGATTCGAAATGCAAAGTCTATCGCTGTAAGCCTTAGGCCGGTGTCGGGAAGGCACCAACAAAGGGTACTATGAAGACCATGAAGTAGACTATAACGTAGACTATGAAGATCAATATTGGAATGTGTGCCGTGACATTGTCCTAACAGGTTGTCGTTGCAGCTACTCGCCCGGCTCGACTTCCTGCGGCTGGCTGGCAACAAATGACCTTACAAAACACATGTTCAATTCAGTATTTCTTCACTCCGACGATCTATATCTTTTACTTGCTCACTGCACCCTCCATCCTGATCTCCTCGCATATATTGCATTAGTACGTCATTACGTCCTCAATTTCCGTTTACCGTGAATAGTGAGTATACACGTGTTTGTTTCTACAAGTTCCAGGTTTTCAAAGGATTTCGCCGTACCGAATTTTCTACGTCGACATAATGCATAATGATTTTCCTCCGGAATCCATATTGATAATCATATTAGGAAAGCAAATAATGTGCTGTGCAAGGTCAGGTCTCGACCGACCAGGCGGAGTGGTTTCATCTATATATGAACGCGCATGCCGTTGCCATCAGAGATGCCTTAGAGATTGATGTTTGCGAAATCACCGATTTCTTAGTTTGAGAACTGTATGCGTGAATAGCAATCGATGGATAAAATTTCTAACTGCAAGCCTCAGAGGTAGAGAAGTTAGAGCGCAGCATTAGCGAGACTGAAAACTAAAGGGGGCGAGACTCCCGGGAGCATTGAATTCTCGCAGCGATCAATTTTGTGTTCTAACAGTACGTACTAAAATGCTCTAATTAAATTCTCTATTATAGTGATATTGTGAGAGCGAGTTGAGAACGTGGTGGTTTCCTAATTTCTGCTCCGGCCTCTCGTCTTTTTTCGTTTTATCGCATTTCTCGGGCAGTCTTCCAGCGTGGTGGCCAAAGAATCCTTCACTCGCGAACCACCATAGTTACTTTAATATAATCGGGAACAAATATTTTCGGAAATATAACTATCGCGAAACACGAGGAAGACGGGGGAGTCAGCAGCAAAACATTTTGTGGGCAAACTTAACCGTGCAAGGTTATTTAATGTTCGACGAAAGTTTGACCTTATTGAGAAAGAGAACTGGGTTACAGCAAGGAAGGGAGGGGGGGGGGGGGTGACGAGAAAGTCCGACAAAGTAACAGCGAGAATGTGGCCAAACTCACCATCCCAACGTACCGTAAATTAAATTCAACGGCGTGTTCTATTCAGGTGTAAAGACTTGTTAAATTCCGCAGATGAGGTCTTGCCTGACAGGAATTTTCTATCCAAATTCTACGTGTTTTATGGAATAAACATAATTTTTTTGTAAACCAACAACTTTAGGTACATCTTATAGATACAATAATAATATTTAGACGTATTCACATGTTGGAAATGAATACTTAAAAAAATAGTGAGATTGGGTTTCCATTCTAATAAAAACATTTTGAAAGAAGCAATTTCGGTGCGCCTGACCTGCCAAATATTATGAACAATTCAGTACGAAAGTAATTTTTCAAAAGGTCCCAGCCTCATTTACAATCACAGCGAACTGCGTAAGAATTATATGATGAATCTGCAAACTCGAATGAAGGGATTTTTTTTTTTAATTTCTAGTAAATACACTATACAATGAATCAATTTGAAATTTGGCACATACATTTATTGTACCCTCCTGTTTTAAGAGATCATCACAGTGTGACGGGTCGACAAATGGCTGATTTTCGCGATTTTTTTTTCGACGATTAAAATACGCTAATCAGTCTGATTTTCTCATGTCAAATCAAAGCTCTTATGAAGGACAGAAAATAATTTTTTTTTCACGTTTATTTTGATTTTAAACAAATATTTTTTAACGGTTGATAATGTCTTCGAACAACAGGAGTCCTCACGGTGTACATTCCGTAAACATTATCTGAAACAAAATTTGTAAAAGATGATTAATCAGTATGAAAGCCGCCATCGCGCTTTGACGGTTTTTTTTAAATCAGAAGAGACAAAATGGCGGGGGTTCGAAACAAGTATCGAATTTAGCGTATTCTTTCGACAGTTTTTCGTTGAAAAAAAAAAAATATCTAAAAAAAGCTTCCATAGCAAGATAAAGAATGGCGGGAAGAATTTTGTGCCAAAATTGGAAAAGGATTGCTTGAAAACTCTTCCTTTCAGAGTGTACACCGTTTTGACAAACGACATTTCGAGAAAAAACGCGTCCGGGTCGATGCCAGGTCTCACGCAGCTGGCCGAATCCCTTTTTCGGAGAAAGGCTGTAGCAACAGAAATAATTGAAATTTCGCCCCAAAATTTAAACAGCATGTTTATACCGGTATATACAATCATATAATGCAACAAAAAATCGATCTTTTGAAAATTTTACACTGTGATGATCCCTGCAGTTATGTAAAACAACGATGATCTGAAACAAACAAAAAATTAAATAGAATTTTATTTCATACACATGTAGCTATATTTTAACGGAACATAAAAAAATATATCCTTTAAATTGAGGATATAACGACTTGTTTTTATTTAAGCTACCGATTCAACTAAAATAATGACCGATCTTTTTGTTAAAAAATGCAACATATCGCTTTTTCGGTTCGTTAACTGAAAGAAATATCTTTTCTCGACATGCTGTCCAAATTTCAAAGTGATCGGTTCAAAAGTCTTTTGTGTATCATGCCCACGAGTCGGGAGAACGTCGTTTCGAGAAAAAAGGCATTTCAAGTTACAAGTACAGTTGACGGAGACATATCGAGTACTTACAGTATTCTTTTGGCTAGTCTGCTATACCTGGGCCTCTTATAATACCTTCCTCTGCTGCATAGAACTCTTTCTGAGACGTTGCTTCGTTCCTACTCCTTGTGCGAGCCCCTTTTGTTGCCTTAAGGCTGCGTCTCGCTGATCTCTGCAGACGCTGTGCGTTCCACGCGTCAGCTCATATGGATGACTGTGGTCCAATGACGATTGGGTCAAAGTCATGGTTGTCATTAATAGTAGGATGGCATAACATCCTTCATTGAAAATGCCTGCTGCTATATAAGCAGCAATTCCAATCGTTTTTTGAGTCACAGTGAAGGTGTTTACGCGCGAACCGCCAGACAGTAGAGTTGAAATTTTAATCGTTGTTTCGAGTGTCACCGCCCAAACACTGTTCTCGCAAGTCTCTTGATGACAAAATCGAGGTGTCAACCAGAGAGCAATCATTGGCACGCCTCACTTGCACTGGACTACTATTTTGAAGCCCAAGCCCTGGATACTGGATTCAACAAATTCTACTTGTCCGTTACACTCTCGACAAATGACGAGTTGAGAGATTGCAGTTAAAACAGATAAGAAAGCGATGATTCGATAATCAGACCCAAATTTACTATTATTTCCTCACAGTTTATTGTCAACAATTTCTTGGCCGACGTACCTGCAAACGTCGTTCCTTTTTCCAGAGTGTGCACATTCCCAGTTTTCCTTTTTTGGTATATCATCACGAAGATGAATATTTCTCGAATAATTCTTATCCATAGCGTATGTTAAAGGGAGAGTTTCACGCAATACTAAGCGACTTGCTACCGGATTGTTTGACCTCTCACAACCGTTAAGATTTGTCCTTCATAAAATTGAAAATCTTTTGTTGACTATTTTTTTATATTAACGGTATGCGGAGCGAGGGATCGAGCAGCTGCCACACGCCCAACCACAAGAATCGGTAGGCAGATACTAAATAGTCTATAACTTAGCCGATTTTACGAATTTCAAATTAAAATTTGACACACATTTTCAAGGACCTTGAAGAATTTAAAAAACTGTTTCTGACAAAACGATTAAGAAATGAAAAGCCTCCCTTAATTTGTAGCGTCGATCAGGCTGATCAATTTCTAGCGTTTCCTAGGTTTGGCAGTGACAGGGCATTCATTTTTCATTCAAAAAGTTGGGTGATCAAAAGGAAAAGTTTCCGATATCATTATCGAAGGGCTATGTCCCATACAGGTCTCGTTTGACAAAACCAATCCTCTTTTAATATACAGCATTGAAAGTCTTCGGCGAGCAATCTGTTAAGGGCAGGTTACCGTTCATGACGATGGAAAATTCGATATTTAAAAACATGATTTGTATAGTCGTTTGAAAAAATCGGAAGCGCGTAGTAGCGGCAGAGGAAAACATGTCCGACTATGCGAAAACGGCTAGAATGGAGAAGATGATTCAGATTCTGCAGAATAAGTTCTTCGAGGAAGGAGAAGGGCCTCTGTATGGTGCTGGAATAGTTGATTGAATGCAAGTTGTCAAAAACAAACATTAGATACGATTTTCTATAACGTTAGACTTTAAATGCGTTTTCCTGGAAACAGTATTTTTAAGTGCGCGGGGCGCTCTGCAGTTTCAACGAATGGATTGATATACATAAATCTCTGTGCAATCAAAAGGAAATTCGATTTGCGGGTCTATCAAGCAGTGATTTTTGTCAAATATTGATCTAGAACTATTTTTTTTTTCATCCGATGAAGAGCACCAAAACCGGGCACAAAAATTGGGTCTTTTTTCAAACGACTCAAATTTTATAATCCATGCGTTTTTCAGAAAACAAAAAAAATATAACCCCCCCCCCCCCCCCCCAATTTAGTCTGGTTTAATAATGTTTAACCCGTTTGTGTTTCTAAAACACGCCGTGCATGGCTTTATTGGACGGGAAATGGAGCCGCCATTTTCGATCTTCTTTATAAATAAAATTGAAATTTACTATCCATTGATAGAAGAATAAAATACGTTAAAACCCATTTCCAAAATCATTTATTTTATATATTTTTTTAACCCCGAAGTTCGTGCATTTTTCATCTCTTTCGACGGTAACCTTCCCTTAAGGAACTCGATAATCTCAATTACAGCATGTGTTTGCCGCCCGCAGAGAGAAGGATCGCAAACGCCGCCGATGGAAGAGCCAACTCTCCAGAAAAGAATAGCCCCTCCTATCAGAGACTAATATTAGAAGAAGGATCGAAAAGGTGCTGGTAGCATGGTATCCTTGAATAACATGTTGTTACAGGCCTCATCGATTCTCTTATATCACGAGATGCTCGTAAATTATTGATATGCAAATTATACGAGTAACAGGTGCATCGAAACAATGATCGATCCGAGCGACTTCTTATAGCGAACGTATTAACGATATGTAAAAATCGTTATGTATGTAACGATATGTAAAAAATGAGTAACTGTATTAAAATACGGAAGCCTTATTTACCAACAATAAGTGTATCTAATTTTACCTTCGACTTGTTCCTACCTTAAGACTTCCTCATACTACAATATAAGTAGTAGAGCTACGGCTGTTCTAACGTGGGTCCTCCGGAGGGAAGGGGTCCAGTGCTGGATAGCCGAATGCGGGGCTGTGACATCACGGAGAGAAAACGGGAAGTCAGGGAGTGGGGAGGCTAGTTGTCGGCGAGGGTGTGTCTAGGGAGGAAGGTACGCATGGGGTCCGGGACAATGCTTATCATAGACCGGCGGATGGGAGGGAAGCCGCTGGCGATGAAGATTTTGCGGGGCGCTGGCACCATAGAGTGGCGGGTGAACGTTTTTTTAACTATCGGAAAGGATACTCATATGCTAGAGAATTTATTGTACTGCATCATTTGAGCCTAAAGGCAACTCCGCCTATGACTCATCCGAAAGTAGCAAATTTTATGACTGTTACAAAGTCGCTGCTCTATACCCAGTCGAACGAGATAGTGCCCGTCTATCTTCGTCTCCCCATTACTTAACAGTATTAAATTATCAGAATATCGAATTCCCAGTGACCATACATCAAATTGCGCGCGTTGGAGATTATTTCCATCTGACTGAGCGTTATAGAAGCCTTGCTCATTCTAATTGCAACTTAAATGACAAACAATTGTTTTTCATTCCAGTAGTTTTCCATAATTTATCAGGTTATGATGCAGATTTTATCATCAAGCAAGTAGCCATAGCATTCGAAGGAAAGACTGATGAGCATCCAAAAACAAACGAGAAGCACATCTTCTACACGAAAGACGGTGAAATTGTAGACGATTCAAAACATGAGATATAATTACTCTTATTCGATTCTGACAAATTTCTTAATACTGATCTCGATATATCAGTATAATTTTTGACCGAGGACAAACTCACAATTAGTAATTTATACTTGAAGACACCTGTCTTGTTGCTAACAGTTTGGGCTGGATTTCGCGTATTACCATACGTTGCCGGGATATACCTGGGATGCAATGTTAAAGACCACGAACGTTAAAATCGCCTTACTAACGGACACGATATGATTTTATTCGTTGATAACATGCGAGGTGTACATGCGATGGTCTGATGAGTCAATGCTCAAACAGGTATGCACATGCTAATGATAAGTACATGGAGTCGTTTGATCCATCGAAATCATCATCATACTTGATGTATTTTTATATAAACAATTTTTATGGATAGGCAAAGTGTCAACCATTGTCATATGCAGATTGTTAATGGGTCGTCGACGTGGTCCAGTTTGATCCATCATCCACCGCACTAGACTCACATACAGGCAGCGTCCTTGAGCTCGTTGGGATGTCCACAATTTATACATAGGGCACACAATGACTAGCTGATTTTCTCAACACATGAAGAACCACCAGGTACGCGGCAGGAGAAGCTGATGGCAACCGTTTCCGACACAAAACGCTATATCATACACTACCGAAATCAGCAACAGTGTTTACGCCATGGACTTTGCCTTACCAAAATCCATAGAATTTTAAGTGACTCAATCCCTATGGCTACGACCATATATCGAGTCAAATACTCAATTTCGAATGCTTGTAACATGCCAAATTTTAAAATTGTAATTTTGCGCCGCGACCAAGATCCGTCGGCGTGATGGAGTGGAAGAAATCTATGTCGTTGCCTCTCCCCACGTCGGTTCACGTTGCGGGCTGGATAAAGGGAGCGAGCCTCTTTGCTCTGGGACCGTTCACCGGCACCGACGTATTCCGGAATTCGGATCATCTCACGAGGGCACCGGTACACTAAGGGCGCACACATTTTCTGACACTGACCATCTCGGACTATTTGTGAACAGAGAGAGGAACCAGACAAGAAATCGACGGATGTCAGAGCGCGAAAAGAGCCAACGAGGGAAACACGCTTCAGCACTGCGCTAAATAAGAGAAAATTGAGTATTTGCAATTTCATATCCAAACATCATCTACATCCCATCACAAGTGATGAAAACACTGTACGAAATAAATTAAAATCTTACATGATAGCCACACCAATTTCGAAGAAAATTTATTCAAATTGATGAGTAATCTGATGCTTGCCATAACGATGAAGAACGAGCGCAATGTAGATCTAAAGCTTTTGATACAATGGGAGGGAAGGTATGGTGCAGAGACAATGATTGCGAAGCTAGACTGTCACAGCCGAAGCGTTTTTTCCGAAAACATCATTGCTGTACAATTGCATAATCCTGAGGTGAAGTTCAACAAGCTGATATATGTGGTGTAACGGTTTTTTTTAATACTCCACTGGCCCACCAGACATGGTCGCGAGTGCAGTGAAACTATCCTCCGGCTCGGGGCCGTCATCGTGATCAAGACTTCATTCCGTAGAGTCCTCTGCGGGACGTTAGGATTTAATTTTAATATCCCATTAGTTTTTTTTTCTTTTTCGTTCCCTTAACGTCTCGCAAGTACGAGCTAAGGTTCTTACCACCAGGGAGAGAGAGTGGGCGAGAAGGCGAGGCCAATCATTGTTCCAAGGCCAAATATCGGTAAGACGCGGTGGCACGAATACGGTCGAACGTGCGGGACGGGGCAGATTCCCACGAAAAATAGATGATCGCGGCTTCGGCACTTTCCGCGGAAAATAGCCTGCCTAATGCCCTGGTTCACGCTCGCCCCCCCCCCCCTCCCCCTCCTGCAACTTTGTCTGTTCCTTCCTGACAGGCGAAAGACATGTCACCCTCGGCCGATAGAAAGTTTGGCGTCGTTCGTTGTCCTTGTCCTCTCCGTCATCAAGGTCCGACCGTTATGAAACATCGCCTAGGGAGGGACGAGGTTCCGCTGGGACATGAAAGACAGTCCACGGAAAGAGCGAACTTTCCATTTCACGTTACAGGAGGTCCAGGATTTTGAAATCCGCGCTTAATCACTAAGCACACTCCCGAAACCATTCGACACAAGTCTTCTAGTGGGCCCTCTAGTGTAATCAAAAGGACAGAAATGTTGAGAGGGGGGGTACACTTCTCGCATGTCGCCCGGCTTTTGCGTTAGCTTTCTGCCAGGTGTCGAGCTGGATGGACGTGGCGCGAGACAATAAGAACGATCGAATTACGCTGCCGCTGAGCCTGGCAATGCCTTCGGCAACAATTCGGGTAATTTTCGCCTGTACGGCCGGCTCACGATCTCGCGCACTTTTACCGCGGCCACGGCCGTTTTCGCATTCCCGTAATATCGTTTTATTGGGCCCCGCGTTATCTACTTAGCGCGTACCGTCGAGGAAAACCGTGTCGTGGTCGCGTGCGGACAGCTCGACTTCCTTTCGTGTTGGAACTTTGTCGGAAACCCCGTTACTTTCGTACCTGTCCGAAGGGTGTATGAAGGTGTGAGTGAAGAGACGCGAAGGGTCATCTATGGTGATCCCTCGGCCTTTGACGGAACCTGAACGAAGGGTGGATGATTTTCCTCTTCAAGGAGAGCCAGCCTCCCGTTTATCAGCGGGCTAGAACCCGTGTGGCGTGCCGTCGTTCTCGCGTCATATATCGGGTGTCCCTTTTTCCGACGGAGGGACTTCCCGGGTCTGTCACGGGGGAAAGGTTGCCGGAACTCGGCGTTCGCGGTAAGTAGTGACCGACGGTTTTTCGGGATAGTCGCATTATGGTAACGCTCAGCTGGGTAACCGATTAGCGGGGGCCCGCTTTTTGTGCATTACTAGGCCAGTAGAGGAGAGTAGGAAGCGAGGAATTAGAGGACGTAGGAGGAATTGTGGGTGTGAGTAGGCTCCGGTCGGGATGGCGTGTGAGTGTGTCCGCGATAAACGGTCCCGTTGGCATCTTGCGTGTGCCTGTCTTTTTCTTGTCAAAACTCTTGCAGAGGAGCAGAATAAATATAATTGTCTCGGCCGATTGTTAGATTTTTTTGGTCGCGATTGACATTTAACTTCTGCCCGGCATTAAGCGTTTCTCTCCTCAACCCCGATAAGCCTATTGTCGCCTGGCGCCCTAAATAAATTCTCGGGATCTATGGGCGGGAGGTTTTCTGGCCGAAGTCGGTTTATTTGATCACAGTGGGTATGTGCATATTCCATATATTAAAGACGTGTTTGTATGGATTTCATCATGAGTATATGGTACCTATATATCAGGATAAATGAAAGCCATGGTGACCGATACATATAGTCTCATATATCACATCGAGAATGGTGACATATATACGGATATGAAACACAATATTACAAAATTTGATACCAGCCACTATTCGGTGGACAATAGGTATAGTATGCCTCTAGTCAAAAACAAAGTACCAGATCTTATGAAAGATGAATGTCATGGTGCAATTATGAACGAGTTCATTGGGCTTTGATCGAAAGTGTATGCAGCACGCGTCGAGGGGAATAAGGACATTAACAAAATCAAAGGTATCAAGGGTAGTGTTGTGGCTAGGGCGATAACGTTTGAAGATTGTGTTCGGTGCTTAAACGCAGAAATAGAAATGATCCGCAGTCAAACGTGTATCAGATCAATATCTCATAAGGTCTGCACCATTCATGAGACGAAAATAGCTCCAAGTCCAGATGATGATATGCAGTATATCATACCTGAAACCTCTGAAAATTCTAACATAGGGACATTATAGAATACCGTCGTAAAAAAAGTATGGACATTGTCGTAAATATCAATGTGATTTAGTAAGTGGATTTTCGTATGAAAGTAAAGATAACGGTTTTTTGTATTCCATGCGTTCATACCCATTATTTTCTGCATATAGCATCCTCATACATTTTTCGGAAGTGGGGAAAAACGAGGTTAGAGGACGAGAAGGAGAGAGAGAAAAAAGTTCGCACATATTGCCTGACGTGGAAAACGAATCGCGTTGTTGATTGTTGGCCAACATCGTCCGTACAATTGTATAATCCAGCAAGTACGCCCCCTCCCCCCGTTAAATGAACGAATAATTTAAAAACGTGTCTCTTTAAGATAAACGTCAGTCATCAAATGATCTTACCATCGACTTGATTACGCCAAAAAATCTTCGGGATGATTGAACTTGCGTCTGTGGATCTACAAGGATTCATTGTTGGAAGAAACTTTATCGTGAAGGAAGTAGTGATTCTGAGAGCGGGATGCGTATTCTCCCATTACATTTTCATGTGTCCTATACCATGGAGACTTCTCACAAAATTTGAGAGATACGAAGCATCATGGTTGATTTCGAATGTGAGATTAATTTTCTTTTGTATGGAGTTTGATAGAATATTAATTAATATAATCGCTCGATAATGTGCGAAGACATTGTTCGGTATACGTTCGATAGATGTTCAAAAGACGTTTGAATGATCTTCGTGAGACGTTCGGAGACGTTCATAAGCCATTCGTGATATATTCACGACACGTTCATGAGACATTCCTGTGACGTTCGACGACATTCAAGAAACTTTCGAAGACGTTTCACGAACGTCTTCGAAAGTTTGTTCTTCATTTGAAGAACCGCTCCCGAACGTTCTTAGCATGCGTGTACTCGTTCTCGGATAGTGTGTCATCTGTCAGGGAACTGTAAAATGCGTCACGTGATGGTAAGCAGGTGTCGCTCAACTTGTTTGCGTAGTCGATATATTCGTATGGGTAGACCCCTTTTCGCATCAACAAATTGAAATCGTCTGTCGATATGTTTGGAAATTGCATGCGCAAAATTTTGTGTTTGTCCTCGGTCAAAAATAATGCTAATTTGTTGAGACTAGTGTTGAGAAATTTGTGAGAATCGATAAAGCGTAATTGGATCTTATGTTTTGAATCCTCTACAATTTAAACTTACTTCGTGAAGGAAATGTATTTCTCTTTTGTTATTGCAAGCTCATCAGTTTTTCCTTCGGACGCTGTGGCTAATTCCTTGATGATAAAATGCGTATCATAACCCGAAAAATTATGGAAAAGTACTGAAATGAAAAATAATTGCTTATAATTTGAGTTGCAATTAAAATGGACAGGGCCTGTATAACGTGAAGTCAGATAGCAATGATGTCGAACGTGCTCATTGTCTTGCTCGAACAGTTTCTTACATATATGACATTGAGTCGCTTTTCAAAAGCTTACCGACTCACTCGGTGTTAAATATATCGCTGATATGTTGGCGCAAAAAATGTATTTTATGTCCAGTGCTAAGTTTTTAAGTTTGTCACATACGGAAGGGATGTGAGCATAATATTTTCGTTTCCTTCTTAGTTGCCTACGCTTAGCGCAATGGCACGAAATTAGGGTAAAAAGGGGTAGTGTGTAGGAAAGAATACAATTACGGAATTGACGCGAGGTTTCGATACTGAGAAATAATTCGATAGGCTTGTGTACGATTGACACGATGTTATTTATTATAAGATACTAGGCGGGATAAAGCGATCAGGGATATGATGAATGATGTGAGAAAAATAACGCATGGTCAGCTTACATTGGTTGTGTGGTCTATGTTCGCTCGGGTGTATGGTTGTCGTCGCTCGCAATACAAGGGCCTTTGCTTTTGGCCTGTTGCGTTCGCTGGTGCGATAAGATGCTCGCAGGATTTTACGCCGGTGCTTAGTGTTTACTTAACGTGTTTACTACAAAAGACACTATACGTGGATAAAAATATGAACTTGGCGCGAGGTCCAGGAATTGAGACATATTTACGGACCGATGATAGAAATTATACGAGTGTAAAATAAACTTTCGGACCCCCAAAAATGAAGACTGTTCGTATAAGGATCAATAGAATACTGATTCGTATGAAAGTTAATTGGAGATATTCGATAGGCTGCTGGATTAAGACTCGATAGGAGAACTTGATTCGATGGTAGTTGGCGGGAGACTGACCTCAGGAAGGAAGTCTTTCTTGATATGAAAATTAGGAAGGGTTCAATTATGCGACAAGGAACCTTTGGAAGAGTGCGGTGTCGATCATCTAGTTCTTCAGGGATTGGTCCATTGGTCGTGAAGATATCGGTTGATTAGCGTGACTAGTCGCTGTATAGTGTACGAATGGTTTACATATTTGTTAGTCACGTGCGTTCCCTTATTCCAGGGCATCGGTTCTGACTATTATGCGGATGCAAAGGAGACCTTTGTCCTGTGTTTTGGCGAAAAAGCGCATGGGATATAGAGTTCGATATCTAAGACCTAAGCATGCGCATGGTTTGTGTTATGTCGATTTATGGCTATGGTGACTTCTCACATCGAGAAGTTTATATGTCGGACTACGCTGCGAAACCGGATGTCTTATATTTCAATCAGAGTTATAAATTCGTCAGAGCTGTCTACTCTATGTCATGTTTAAATAATATAGGGTCGAGGCTTCTTAAGGTTTATTGCGGTAAGGCTCTGTGAGGCGTCTGAGATAGTGTTTTTGTTGAAAGCCAATATGATAGGAAAATTCGATGACTGACGGTGCTGATGTCGTGCACATATCGCTGTGGTTCGAATATGCATGCAGAACGTACGCATTTTCCTTTTCATGCTGTTACGCGTCGTATTATTAGATTTGTACATTTAATACGGTTATGACGGAAAATTGAGGATACTGTGAATAATCGAGACAAGAAACCTCCTGCACATTCGCTGGGATGTAACAAGTTCTTCCACAAACCATGATGCACAATCAGCACTGTGACGTGAATTATATGGAGAAAGTAATTGGTCATATGAACAACACACGTATAATAAATACTTCACGCATATCTTTTGCCAACTTCTCCTCATCAGTTTTCACTCAAACGCACTCCAAATCGGCATACATAATAAACGGATGTCATTCGCTCCGGCTGAAGTTGGTGAATTAGAGCCACTTATAGGTGTAATTTGGTGGTCGGGTGGCACAATCGTTTATTGCTCCACAATCGACCTCATACGATGGCAATTTATCCTCTGATCCGAAGCAATGCGAACACCTGCAAAAATGGATTTCTGTTCAATTCGTTTAGTATATGTCATTAAATATTAATTATGTTAACTTTACATCATGCGAAATATCCCACATTGTTGTCCTCAGTATCTTGCCTGTTTAGCAAATTTATATGGTTTTTTTTTTTCTTGCGTTGAGTCACGTGTATTAAAATAATGGATCTTTTTGGTGGTGGTAAACACATTAATGGATGAATTATTTTGAAGCTCAAATATTTTTATTTGGTTGATGGTGAATGGGAACTCAATATTCTGTAGATTCAATACTGTTGAATTATGTGGGTAAGAAGATGGACGGTCACCGTGACATTCGGCTGGCTGGGTATAGAACTGCGACTACTGCCCATGCGAAACATGCATTGTCGTTTGATTTCACATTAACCACAGCTCTCTTCATCATTATCTCCTGTGGCCCAATCGGCCAATTTTCGAAAGATGGTCAGGAAGCGAGAAACAAGGATATCTAAAAAATATAGACAACATTTCTCGCGAATATGTGCGAGAAAAAACAATGGAAGATGTTTTTCAACGCATGATGATCACATATAATCCATCCATTCCAAGTATGGGAAATCAGTTGAAAAACGAAGAAAAAGCTATGGCAATGTTTCTGTGTTCGGATGGTTCCATGAACGTGGTAGAGGATAACGATGGATGCGCATACCTCAGATCCATTATAGTATACTGTGTCGTGGCGTTTGAAATACATGCCTCATATTTCATCAGGCCACTCTTCGTACTATATTCATGGCAGACCCCCTTGAAACCCCAGACATCCGAAGTGTAACACCAAGAAAATGTTTTGTTTATACCGGTCAACCATTTTGAGTCTTGAATTGTTCAAATTTAACTTCTGATTTGTGATCAGGCACCTCGAAAACATAAATACACAGAGTTTTACTCAAATCCAACAAAATGTTGTGCTGTCGTTAGGCAATGTCGGATCCTCCATTTTGAATTTTACAAATTTGACTTCACATTCGTGATCAGTGACCCCGAAAACATGAGCACACAGCGTTGTACTCGAATTCATTAAAATGATGTGGTATCGGTCGGCCATGTTGGATTCGCTGTTTTGAATTTTACAAATTTGGCTTCACATTCGTGATTATCGACCTCGAAAACATAAGTACACGGAGTTTTACTTGAATTCAATACAATTTTGTGCTATCGGTCAGCCATATTGGATCCACCCGTTTGAATTTTGCAAATTTGACTTCAGGTTCGTGATCAGCGACCTTGAAAACGGTGCATTTCGAAATTTTGTTAAAATCTCAACTTTGACGTACTTTTTCCGACTTTTTCGGCGATTCCGACCACTGTGCGTGGCAATGAAATATAACACCTAGCGCGCTCTGGATTATTCGTATATACCTTTATCGTAACGTTAAATATTTTCCGTAAAGCCTAGCCACTATCGTGTTCTTGAAATTAATCGAGCCGCGTTAAAGCAGGCTTTACAACGCGTTGATCATACCACTCATTTAAATCGCTTGTGAGAAATAGTTTACTGTTTCGCGTGCTAATACTTTTATTGGTATGTTTGTCACCACTTGCTAACTCACCATTAAACACGGTATTAATTTTGACACTAATGTGCTTGCAAATAGTATTTCACACTTGTTGGGGAAATTCGTCATGAGCATCTTCGAGACATTGTTCCGGCTCGAAGTGGTTGCGATTCATTACGGAATCAGTCAATATCGGACTTTCACATGATGTGTCAGCTTCTCGCCAGATTAACCCATCATCGTTGTGCCCTGCACCCGTGTGTATAAAATGACTGCGGATGGAATGCTTCAATCCTTCCGGACGCGCTATTTGGGCTTTCAATGACAGTTGAGGTGCAATTAAGGTAGTATGGGCACGAACCTTCGCATAAGAAAAAAAAAAATTTTGTATGCTGTCGTATAGACATACAGACTGACGTCTGCGAAAACTCCACATGCCTTATCGGCTAAATACAATAGTAATTAATTCACGAAATCAATGTATTCAACCCGCACCATATAGGGAATCCGCGCGGATCAAACTTTGAGACGGAAATAATAATAGTTCGCGATTAGATACGAAGCTATGCGGAAGCGATAAATAGCAAAAAAAAACTGTGGCGTTCACGTATGTTCCATAAAAATATAGCTTATGGGACATTTCGAGCAGATATTATCGATTGAATCGACTAATTTTCGTGTTCGCTAGCCGCGTCTGCCATGCGGGAGAGATGGCTTAGATTTGGCAACGCCGGATGCCATCAGCTGTGCCGGGACGCCGAATCGAGCTGGGCAATTTGAATGCAAAAACAAAAATTGTAGGTTCTCAACGCAATCTTATTGCGTCCGAGATTCGAACGAATGCTATGTCGATCCATATCTATTGGTACAATGAATGTAAGACTGAATTTACAATATGCACATTACACAAATAGTAAACAAACACACGCTTGACATTTACGGAAGCGCCCGAGTACAGCGTTGCCACGGATATTGCCAGAATTATGAAATCGCGGCCGGTGAGACAACTCAAGTCAAACCCGATTGCTACCTTAAGGGGTCTTCTCACTTTAGAAGCTAAAAAAGGCTATTTTCATTATTTTTAAAAATAGGTTTATCTTATAGATATTTATATAAAATTTGTTACACTTAATAAATACACTTTCGAAATAAATTTAAAAAATGTTTTTATGTACTTATGTAACCCAAACAAACTTTAAACGCATTTGTCTCGAAACAACTTTTTTCGACGGCTTATTGATAAAATCTTCGAAACTACTGAATTGAACATTCAATTGTGAAATTTTAACCACATATTCTTTACAACTATAGCTATAGATCATGTCGAGAATTGTTTTAAACTTTGATATTTACTATTTTGTTGCCAAAAACGGTTAAAAAACACGTTTTGTTGTTTTTTCCGAAAAATGTCCGTCATTTGGTTAATTTTGCATATATAAAATATCGTGTGATATGCGCTATAGCCATTAATATACTGAATTTAAAACCGTTTGATTTTTTTGTTTCGGATGCTCCACATACAATTTTTAGGAATTTTTTAACTACCATTTTCGTCTATAGTAACTTAAACAAAATTAATTTTTTTTAAATGTATGTCGAAAGTGTATTTATTAAGTTAAAAACTTTTATATCAATATCTACAATATAAACCTATTTAAAAAATTCATGAAAATAGCCTTTTTTAGCGTCTAAAGTGAGAAGACCCCTTAATACTTCACTTTTCATAATATAATACACGCAACTATTACATATATTTCTCAAATAATTCCTTTCCGTATCATGACTATCATTATACCTAAATGTATTATATTTTTCGTTTTACAGATTCGAAAATTGACAGATTTTCTGTTGACTAGTCAATCCGCTAGTACTACCTTATAAATTCAGTACGAGTTGTGTGCGGCTGTGTCGATGAATAACTGTTGTTATGGAAACGGCTTCGATTCCGACAACGAAAGTTTCCAAGGTTGCGATGGAAATAAACGTTTTTCCGTTTTACGTTTCGATCCTTGATTCGGATCTTCTTCAGAATTTTACTTATTCTATAAATTATGGATTACAAATTATATGGATAGTGTTTACAAGATTTTGTACAATTGTGCATTGTGTAAATTATATGTTAGTTCTGTTCTAGTTTGAATAATGGTGGTATTGTATGCGCAATATATTGTAACATGTTAGTTTATTCTTTTTATTGCGTGGAAGAGTAGTGTGTGAAAGTGTGATATTATCTATTATAGATTTTGAGGTTAAGAAATATGTCAAATGACTAACCAGAATACTGTCGATATTTCCAGTTTTTTGTCTGTGCTTGAAAGACGATAAAATTAGACAGAATTGATACTGGTGCAATCCTGTCTTATGGAGGTTAATCGGAGGATTGATTCGGACTATTAATTACAATCGATTTACAGATTTATCGTTTTTTGGCGATTTCTATCATCTGCGAAGGTTTAATATTGTAAGAGAATTTTTAGTTCGTTCTATGAAAAAAAATTGAATTAATGCAATGTCCTATGAATGTGATATTTACCAATTGAAATTGAAATTCTTTTATTTAATTAAATGAACCACAATACACACAGCCCTAGCACAACACGCAATAGAACAAAAACACGATTACAAATTTGATGACGTAAAAATTTTAAACAATGAAAAATGGCTCAAAAAAGATTGATCCTAGAAATGATTTAAATTAAAGCGCAACCTAATGCCATTAATTTCAGAACAGACAAATAAACTAAGCTCGATATATAACTCAATAATATTATTATAACAATATTTTATAACCATAATTATACACATCAATTTTTAAACTCTTGACACAACACATCAACTCCAAAATTCCTGACACGACATGTAAATTTAAAAAATTCTTAACCTGACACAGGAACTTTGACACTCTTGACACGGCATTGCCAAAAGGATCATTCTCCCTCGCTCCAGAAAAATTAAGTTCGCCACTTAGTTTCTCTCGAACTCTGAGAGACTTCACTACTCGACATGTAGAACAGTAAAAATGTTCTGGTTTTCTTCTTTGTGCTTGGGAAGATATAGTTATTTTTATTTAATTATATGAAAATTTAAAATTTCAATTGGTAAATATCACATTCACAGGACATTTAATTAATTAAACAATTTTTATTTTTATTTTTCATAGATCGAACTAAAAATTCTCTTACAAAATTAAACCTTCACAGATGATAGAAATCGCCATAAAACGATAAATCTTCAAATCGATTGGAATTAATAGCATCAGTTCTGTCTAATTTAATCGTCTTTCAATCACACAGAAAAAGCTGGAAATATCGACAGTATTCTGGTTAGTCATTTGACATATTTCTTAACCTCACAATCTATAATAGATAATATCACACTTTCACACACCACTCTTTCACGCAATAAAAAGAATAAACTAACATGTTACAATAGATTGCGCATACAATACCACCATTATTCAAACTAGAACAAAACTAACATATAATTTACACAAATCATTAACAAACGTTTATAACTCGTTTGTAACACAATGTACAATTATACAAAATTTTGCAAACTCTATCCATATAATTTGTAATTCCTAATTTATAGAACAAATAAAATTCTGAAGAGGATCCGAATCAAGGTTCGAAACGTAAAACAGAAAAACGTTTATTTCCATCGCGACCTTGGAAACTTTCGTTGGCCGAATCGAAGCCGATTCCATAACAACAGCTACCTTGTAAATCGCGAGCGCTTTATTCGGCTTTGCATTTCCAATACTTCTATGAACTCGACGCACTATTGCTCCTACGCTGCAAAATCTTCGAACGAACTAAAGAGCGCTGCTTGTTCGTGCAAGATTTGTTTTCATTTCTCTATGTTCTTCTCCATATCAACGAGCTGGAAATATTTCGAAAAGAGCTGATGTTGTTGTGCCCGCTCGTGTTACTGAGTGGGCATAGATTGATTTTGGAATGACTCTAGAGTTTGAAGTCTTCCGATCTATCTTTGAATATATTTTTCGGGTTAGCTATTAAAGCGCTCGGCGCACCTATCGAGTCGGTTGATATGATGGTCTTGGGCCAATTGAATAAAGAGACAAAGTATGCTCTTTAGAAATATATGTTGTGACCGGTATCGCGCGTTTACGTAGGCGGAGGAGGAGGAAGGGAAAATTAATGATGGTTCAACAATTGATAAAATTCAAATATAATTCAATTAACACCAAAATAGTCGAAGCTCGATACAAAAAAGTTAATGGGATAATTACAAAGAAAAAAAAGAATAAAGTTAGACTCAATATAATGAAAGAAATTCCGAAATATTAATGATTTAATTATGACTCGAATTTGACGGGTTACCGGACACGCGAAGTCCCTACTAGATTTCTCGACCCGTTTTAAATTATTGTTTTTTTCCTTAGGTACACGCTTTTCGCGTTTGTTACCTATTCTTTCCCATCATTATGACCGTTTTTTCCTCTACTGTTTTTACTCCTTTTTTGTCTCCATCTTTCTCCCTGTTCCCCCCTGTTGCGGCCGCAGCCGACTTCCTCCTCTGTATTATATTCATCATGACAATTCTGTCATGGGTATAGGGAAACTGCGGGAAACCTATACCAATACAGCCGGTCATCGAGTTCGCCCCCCAGTAGTGGAACTAGTCTTATTTCGCCGCGAAATGCCGAAGAAAAATATTTCACGACGAAATGTACGCGACTGGGATTCGAACCCGGGACCTCCCGGTCCGCTGGTTTAGAGGCGAGCACGCTAACCACTAGACCATCGCACCAGTTCCGTTTTAAATTATTATATCTATGTTATAATCTTAATAAGTTGGGCGCCAGCCGTTCTCGGGCAACGCGGACGACCGCGTACGCGAAGTACACAAAAAACACAAAAACAAACACAACACAAAAAAAGTACACAAAAAACACAAAAACAAACACAATGCAAACACAAAAAAAGGTAAACAAACGCTAGGTCTATTTGTTCGCGTGAGGCTCGCTAGGGAGGTCAAGGGGTATCTCGGGGTATCGGGGACAGACGGGGTTCTCGAACGCCATGGCCTCTTATCAAATGGACCACGACTATTTTAATCTTTATTTTATAACACCGAATCAATAATGCACGAAAACTGGAAAATAGGAAAATATTACTGACTCGATCTATCACGCCGCGGGCTATTCCCGCGGGAAATGTCACCCGATTCAGCCGACGGCCGTGGCTACGCGACGCCGGGCCGCGGCTGCGCGCGCGAGAAAATGTTTCTCGAGGGACAGATGGATCCGCCACGACAATTGCTCGGATCGACTCGCACTGAATTGACGATTATTTACTCTAAATTACACTTTTAGGATTTTAGGATTAACCGGGTGTTACGTCCCGGAGGGAGATTTAGGCGGGACTCGCGAGGGTGCCCATTTAGAGCGCGAAAGTTCGAATTGAATTAGATTGCGCAGTGAGTCTTTGTTTGGCTTCCGCGTGAGTTCCGAACACAGTTTAATAATAATTTGGATTGAGACGAATTTGAGGTGCGCGGTGATAGGTCGGCGTCATTCGTGGGAATAGTTCGTCTACTTATTAGGTCACCGCTATGGTAAATGCGGCCATTTTTCTATGTCCGAGCATCGGGTTCAGCGACCGAGGTTTCGTGGGTCTTGCGATATGACCGGGTGACGTGTTTTGACGCAAGCGAGTTTTCCTCGTGGGATTGTTTGGGTCTTAGGACAAGGTGAATTGTGGCGTAGTTCGGTCCCTGCATTTTGTTCGAGTGCTCTAGGCGTAGGGTTTCTCTTCCGAGGCTGCGAGTACGCTCCTCTCGTAAATTAGTCCGTTGTTGGCTATGTTTATGCGTGGGGACCTACATGCGACGGTTTCGCGATTGGTCTTGTGGTATGTTTCGGCTATCGCTCACTTAGCATTAAAGAAATGTAGGTTTTTGGTCGATGAGTGAGGGTGCTGGTATCGTGCGTATTTACCATGGTGGTTTTAAAAAAATAGAGAAAAATGTGAAAGCTGGGACGTAACACCTCCCTCCTTCAAGATTAAGCGTCTCGCTCAATTAGATTCAATTATAATTGTAATCGAAAGGTATGGTCGCACGATTTGTGACCTGGCATCGCCATTGATCGATTTACAATGTAGCTTAAGTATATTGGGAGATAGGTATTGTTTTGTTATTTGATACAGTAACGTAATGCGGTATCATAATGTTTGCGAGAAGTTACATTTTGCTTTGATTAATTTTATTCTTAGATTCTATCTGGTGTGCATGCACAAGGGTGAACGAAGAAAAAAAGGTATGTATATATTTTGATTTCATCCTACGCATTGGTAAAGTATGTCTTCAAGTGATAGTCGTATGATTTTTATCTTATTTGCTAAAATATGTTTTAAGTAATAGTCGCATGTTTTAACCTAGCTTGTGGAAGTCGAGTTCGGTGAGGCGCGATAGATGTGCTTGGATGATGTGGAAGGAGTCGTGCAGGTCTGAGTGCATCGGGCTTCGGGTTTGCGAGATTGATTCATTAGTGTGCTAGTTTAGCCAGATCACAATGGATAATTTTTTGTTTATTGTTTGTTAACGAAATTTCGATATCGTTTTGGTCTGGGAAAGTTTGTGTTATCTCATAAGGACCTAAGTAGTTATCGTCAAATTTTTCTATTCGCTGATTTTTAATCAGGTAAATTTGATCTCCGATTCTAAAATTTACTGGGTTGATTTTCTTATCGTAGTGAGTTTTTGATTTTTGTTTGGCATTTTCGAGGTTGTTGCGAGCTAATTGCCGAACTTCTTGTAAATGATGCGCAAGATTTCTCACGTGCTCGTCGTACGTTAAGATTTCGTCGAGATATAAAAATTGTGAGGGTAGTCGTGCTACCTTGCCTAGGACTACCTGAAACGGTGTGTATTTCGTGCCTTCGTGTACGCTTGTGTTGTATGCGAAAGTTGCCAGCCGTAACCACTTATGCCAATCTTTTGTATTGGTGTAATGTTTCAGGTAATCCGTGAGCACTTGGTGACTTCGTTCGAGCGATCCGTTCGATTGTGGTTGGAATGCTGTCGTTTAAATTTGCTTGATTTTTAGGATCCTCGTTAATTGTTTCATTACACGGCCGATGAAGGCTGCACCTTGGTCTGTCAATATTATTTTCGGACATCTGAATAAGCATATGAATTCCGTGACTAGTGCGTAAGCGCGGTCGCGCTTTTTAGCGAATTGCAAATTAAAATTTCGAGAGGTTGTCCTGAATTGTTAGTATGAAGCGGTGACCAAGTTCAGATTCTGGGGTTATCGGTCCGACTATATCCATTGCAATTTTGTCGAATACGCTGATCGGAGTATCTGTAATTACCATGGGTTGTTTGGTTTTAATTCTCACCAACTATTTTCTCTGGCAACCGGCGCATTGACGAATGTAATCTTCTACTTGATTTTTGAGAATGTCCCAAAAATATTGTTGTCGGATTCTGTTGTATGTTTTGGTTACACGTTTATGACCTGCTATTGGAGATTCGTGGCATTCTTTTATGATGTCGAGCCTGTCTTGCTCTGGTGGGACAGTAATTTGGTCGAGGCAGATTTCTAGTGGGATTTCAGTATCCGCGAAAATTTCTCGAATGATGCTTTTTATTTTTGCCCATGCTGAGGCGTTAAGGTTACTGCGCTTTTGAGAAAATGCTGCTGATTTGACGTTCAATTCTACCATCGTTGTTTTCAGATTTCGGGGGGATTTGGTAAGATTTTCTTTCGATTAGGATGATGTGGAGTTTTCCTGTGTTACTAGGGCAAACACTCGTTTCTTTGGTGTTCCCGATAGGTGGACTTGTCCGATTTCGAAGGTGTTAGTTGGGGATAGATTTTTTAGCAAGCCCATCTCGATTAATCGTTTGCCGATCTCGTTCGAGACGGTACAATCGGCGGAGATGAAACAAATATAATTATTTTTGGTCATTTCGAGGTTATCTCTAGTTTCGATGACGTTCACGAGTTCCGGTTGTCGTTTGTTGTTTACTGACTCACCGTCGGCGGTGTTTGTCCTGCTATTGTCGTTTCCGTTTTCTATCGTGGGGGGGGGGGGGGGGGGGGGGGGAATTATTTAATAGTATCGGGGAGGGAGCATTTTCTTGTTAATGAAAAGATTCGTTTTCGGAGCTGTTGGTATTTGCAACGTCTGGAAGAGGGGGTGGGGGTTGTTCTTGGCCCGGAGAATTCCTGATTATTTTTGCTTGTGAAGTACTCCTGGGCGGCCTTTTTTACCCTTCGCTACTTGTGCGCGTGGGGCACTAGTGTGTGTGTGTGGTTGCGAGCATCAGGGCAGCAAAAACATTTTTTTGGTTTTCGTGATCTGGAGGACTTACGAGTCGCTAAGAGGGCTGGTTCCCCTTTTTTGGCGATGGCTGTGACAACGTCCGTGCGCTATTCTACGTTGGTAGTTGGGGGTCTCGTGACTTAACTTTTAAGACTTTCATCTGTTGATTTTCTATCTTCGTTTGAAAAGCCTACGTCCATAGGTTCAGAGATGTGATTGTCCGTGAGACTTTTCTTTTCGTTAAGAAGGAACAATTCATCCTCTCTAAGAGCTTCTTCACGCGTGTTTCCATGACTATCCGGAGGGTTAGGCATTTGGTGGAATTTCCTTTTGGTACGTCCAGTGGGTGATGGAGTGAGTCCTAGTGTTTCGTGACCGCGCTTTTCGAAATTTATGGCAATATTGCTTAGGCTATTGTCGCTCGATTCTTGCTCTGAAGATGAAGATGTTCCGAGCGTGGCGAAGTTACTCGGCCCCATGTGGGTAATGTCTTCCTAGTCTCCCCACGACGATGTAGATTCGGGTTTTGAAGGGTTTCCGAAGGGGAGATGCCGACGTGTGTGGCTTGTTCGTTTAACTAGTACTTTGAGTTTTTCCCTTCTATATTCTGGTGAATGCGATTCCTGGTTTTCCGAGGAATTCGAGTTTTGATGCTCTGAGGAATTTGATGATTGTTGCTTTGAAGAATTTGATCTTCGGTGCTCTGAAGAGTTTGTTTTTTGGTGTTTTGGAGGATTTGATTTTTGATGCTCTGAGGAATTTGATTCTTGATGCTCTGAAGAATTTGATTTATTACGTGGCCTCTTTTTGTTGAGGTCTTTGGTGATCGGTTGATCAGGCCGCTCACCTTGAGTTAGATTTGATCCTTTGGCAAGCGGGCTTACATACGTTTATCTCGGAATTGCCGTATCTGTAAGGTTGCTTGTTTGGGGAATCGAGATTGGTTGATTTTGAATTTCGTTCGATCGCTCTGCAACGGGACTCACGTACGTTTCTCTCGGAATTGCCGTATCTGTCAAGTTGGTTGCTCGAAGAATAGATATTGAATGATTTAGTGGGGAAGCATTCGTCATGTCATCCTCCGAAGTAGTTTTCGATTTTTTGAGTTTCTTATTATTGGCGCTTGGATCCGACGACAAATATGTTCTTGCCATGCCTGGGTTTGGATGTAGAGTTTTTCCTCCGTATGGGGTGTCGTTAGTACGCCATTTGAATTTGATAGGGAGAGTTATTGGATTTCGAGAAAGTGCGTCGGCGTTTGTATTAACTCTTCCTGGCTTGTACTGGATTTTGAAATCGAACTCTTTTAATCTTTCTCTCCATCTTAATACGCGTGACGTCGGGTCGTTCATAGAGTTTACCCAGACGAGTGGCCGGTGGTCGGTCAGGAGGGTGAATGGCCTGGCATAAAGATAAGGTCGGAAGGTTTTTAAGGCAAACACCACAGCGACCATTTCTTTTTCCAAAGTGGAATAATTTCTTTCGGCCTTGTTAAGGACCCTTGAAGCGGCTGCGACCATGGGGTCGCAGCCGCTTCAAGGGTCTGCGACCCCATCCGCAAGAAAAAGTTCTCCGACTTTTTCTTGCGAAAGGATTGCGCCGACATCGTAGCTGGATGCGTCGGTTGTTACGATGAAAGGTTCCGAGAAATTTGGGTATTGGAGGATAGGTGTTGAGCCTAGCTTGTCTCGCAATGTTTCGAATGCTAATTGATGTTGAGATATCCAACGAAATTTAATATTTTTGCTAGTGAGATCCGAAAGGGGTTTTGCAGTTGCTGCGAAATTTTTTATGAAGCGGCGATAGCATCCAGCTAGACCTAGGAATTATTTTACGTTCTTTGGAGTTTTCGGTATTTTCAATTCTCTCACGGCTTCGATGTTTTTTCGATCGGGTTTTAAACCATCTGCAGAGATTTGATGTCCCAGATATCTTACTTCGGTTCTTAAGAATTCGCATTTATCCGTTTGGAGATTTAGATTTGCGTTACGTAATCTTTCCGCATGTTTTCTAAATTTGCTTTCGTGTTCCGCGATTGATCGTGCGTACATTACTATATCGTCTAGATATACGAATAAATTGTTACCATGTAACCCTTTTAGAACAAGGTCCATCAATCGTTGGAATGTGGCTGGTGCATTTTTTAATCCGAATGGCATTCTATTGAATTCGTAATGACCGTGAGAGGTCGTAAAGGCTGTGTTATGTTTGTCTTTCGGATCCATTTCTATTTGATGAAAGCCAGATGCTAGGTCAAAAATGGAGAAGTACTTCGCACCGCCGAGTTGGTGAAGGATGTCTGTTATTAACGGTAGGGGGTAAACATCTCCTATTGTGACATCGTTTAATTTTCTGAAATCGATTACGAGCCTCCATCGTTTATTATCTTTTGAGTCTGCTTTTTTCGGAACTATCCAAACTGGTGAATTATACGGTGACTTCGAGCGTTCAATGATGTTTAATTGTAGCAGACAATTAATTTGTTTTTCTATTTCCGGTCTTTGGAATGGCGGATGTCTGTATTGTCTTGTATTGACCAGTCGATCGTCTACAGTGGGAATTCGATGTTTGCATTCGTTTGTTGATCGGCGGGATTCACCAGGTAGATGAAAGCGGTCTACGTATTTTTCTACGAGTGTAGATACTGCATTACGCTCTTCGTCATTGAGGTGATTAAGCTGCAAAAAACTCATTACTCCCTTGGCACGGTTTTCTCGCGTCCGAGGGTTTTTGTGCTCTAGGGTCGGTGTATTCGCGGTGTGGTCATCCTCTTGATCGTTCTCGTCTGTACTCATATCGAAAGGATGGAATGAAATTACGGGAACCTCTACTCTGACGTCCTCGGTCAAGGTATTGATAGCGTACAGGTATGCTTTGCCATTGGTATTTTTAACCAATATTTCGACTGCAAAGATGCCATCTCGAAATGGTATATGGGTTACGTAACCTGTCTCTAGTGGGTTTCCGACTCGAATGAACATGATCGTTTTCTGTCTGGCCCGCAGAAGAAATGATTCTGTGTTTGTAAATGGGACGTCCACGTTATTGACTCGTACGTATTGCCCTTCCCAGTCGATTCTACCTTTACTTTCTCTGATTGTTTCATGGCCGAGATTGCGTCGAATTCAACAGAGAAGTCGTCCGGGACAACATTCAATGTTACCGACTAGTCATGAATTGCGATGTCAATTTGTCCGAGTGTCCTGGGTCTATCGATAATCGAAATTCCGTATAATTTGTAAATTATGAGATTGTTTATGAGATTTGGGTGACGAATATTTTCGACCTTGATCAAATTTAATTGTGAGCCTGAGTCTGCGAGAAATAATGTTTGCGTTTTCTTGAGATCTTCCGATTCAATGCTAATTGTGGGTGAGTGGTAGTTATTCGTTCGTGTGCTCAGGTTACAAGAGGCTCGGAGGATTTTTTGTTTCCTTTCCGATTTTACTGTGTCTGGCGTCCTTGGGTGTTTGGGCCCGTCGAGACGCCTGGTCGAGGGGTCGTTGACTCGTTTCCCGGCTGTTTTCCGGCTTAAGCCTCGTCTTTTCTTCCATTATTATATGCTCGCTTACGGCATTGATTTATGAAGTGGCCCGGCTTTTTACAATAGTTGCATGATACATTACTTCTGTTTGTAGCGTTTTTGGTACGCAATGATAATAGTTATGTGCATTTGGTGGTGGAATCGTTGTCCGTGATGTGTTGATTTGACTCCATTTGGATTGGTGTAGACATTATGAGTTTATGACGTACTCAGTGATGATCTTGTAGCTCGCTCGTGCCAATAATGTTTCGTTGCAGCGAAGTGGCGTTAGGCTACTTGACTTATCGTGAGGTGCGGCTGGTGTTTTGACTTGCAGTTCGGGTGTGCGTCGCTGGCTCGGGTCTGCTCTTCGGCCTTGCGTCCTTCGTTAATTTATGGCTCTGCGTCCCTTGTGTTGATCCCGGTGCGACTTTGGTGATAAGCACTTATTCGTCTACACGGACGAGTCTTTTTTTATTTTTACACGATAGCTTATTCCGCGTTCGTGATCCGTTTTTCACCGACACCAGATTGATTGTCACCAGTATTATAACCGATGAATTGTCTCTTTGTTTTTCCGCTGCCACCGGTTTTATTAACCGATGGGTTATTTATGAAAAGCTTTTTTTCTTCTTTTTTCCGCTGCCACCAGTTTTATTGTATACTAACCTGTTACGTCCCGGAGGGAAATTTAGGTGGGACTCGCGAGGTTGCCGATTTAGAGCGCGAAAGTTCAAATTGAATTAGATTGCGCAGTGAGTCTTTGTTTGGCTTCCGCGTGAGTTCCGAACACAGTTTAATAACAATTTGGATTGAGACGAATTTGAGGTGCGTGATTCTGGTAAGAGAGTTGGATCCGGCCGATGGATTGATCGTTGATTAAATAAATGTTCAGACGCGTAGATTTTGTCTTAATTCACGTAGTTCACGTTCATTACGGTTAACTCTTACAAACTTATAATTTCGGTACAAAGATAGTTACGCGTACAATGATTAAACGGAAACGCAGAGCGAAAGAGGTTAGCCTTGTTAGTCGACTGCTCAGTTCGGAGTTCGAATACAGAGTGTCTGCTCCTTCGTGATATGAAAATTATGAAAGTCTGGTTGTAAGGGAAGGAGCTTTTTTGGGGGAATGCATTTTCGGATCAGAGCTTTTTAGTGATTGGTTAATCAATCGTGAGAATGTACGCTGACTTACGTAATAGGTCGGCGTCATTCGTGGGAATAGTTCGCCTACTTATTAGGTCACCGCTATGGTAAATGCGGCCATTGTTCTATGTCCGAGCATCGGGTTCAGCGACCGAGGTTTCGTGGGTCTTGCGATATGACCGGGTAATGTGTTTTGACGCAAGCGAGTTTTCCTCGTGGGATTGTCTGGGTCTTAGGACAAGGTAGGATTATGGCGTAGTTCGGTCCCTGCATTTTGTTCGAGCGCTCTAGGCGTAGGGTTTCTCTGCCAAGGCTGCGAGTACGCTTCTCTCGTAAATTAGTCTGTCGTTGGCTATGTTTATGCGTGGGGACCTACGTGCGACGGTTTCGCTTTTGGACTTGTGGTACGTTTCGGCTATCGCTCGCTTAGCGTTAAGGAAATGTAGGTGTTTGGTCGATGAGTGAGGGTGTTGCTACCGTGTGTATTTACCATCGTGGTTTCAAAAAAATAGAGAAAAAAAGTGAAGGCTGGGACGTAACGCGGGGTGGGGTGAAGGGAACGAATTAACGGTCGCCCGAGTGACAAATTTCCGAACAGACTCTATCGGCTTTTCGCTAGCCGCTCTCGCAAATTACGAAAAGAGAAGAACTTACAGTTTGCGCTGAAAATTCTTTCTCAATCGATTCGACAGTGAGTACTTCCTCGTGTCGATTATTCTCTATTCCTCTCTTTCTCTCGACTTCCTTTATACGATTGACTGTTTTGGACGGTACTACCTCGCTCTACCAAGCTGCAGGACTTAATGCCGGACCACGCCGGCCGGCTTCCTCGTCTCACCCAATTCCTTGATAGACGGCGGACCTCCCATGGATCTTTTCGTCGATCGTTGTGGCTCGCTCTTCCGGGCGTTATCCTCGATCGATTTTCTCTCTCTCCCGAGTCGTTGAGCGCCCCGATGGGTACGGCGCTCGCCCGCCCTGCCGCGCGAGAGATGCAGACTTTCGCGACGCGCGGTGGGTCAGAGCAAGGAGACTAGAGGTAAAGGAGCCCGAACGCAGTGTTGGAGGAATGGTCTGAAAAAGCGATGACGGCAACGACTTATACCACTTACCGCGTGGCGGCGCCTCTACTGCGGCGATACCGGAAACGATGGGACACGCGGGGAAACGCGGTGATTCAAAATAGTTTGTCGTACATTTTTTCTATAACATCGATGAGTTATATTGATATTCTTTTGTTCATAGTTATGAAATGTCAATATATCAGTCATTTGTCGACTTGGAGCCGATCGATACTGCAAATATTTTATTTTTATTCGGTGACATGAACGATTAAATAACCATAACGCAACCTAACCCCTAATGCAACCCAACCAAATCCTGATCGCTTATTCGATTTTAAAGAGAAATATATTTTTAAGTCACGACAAACAAAAATAAAACAATATAGAATTTACATTAAACCTCAAACCAATGAACAATCCAAACCGAATCTAAACTCCATGCGGGGGAAACTGCTTAAATATTAAAAAAAAACTACTTAATCTAGTGATGCAAGTGATAGCTCAATGGTTAGCACGCTGGAGTACCGTGCGCCAGGGCCCGGGATCGCACCCTCGTCGGGAAAGTTTTTTTTCGCAATAAATATTGCTCATAAACTAAGTGTCGAAATAAAAAAATCAGTTTTATTTTGGCTCCTAAATGTAAGTAATTTTTTAAAAAACTGAACGGAAATTATGGACTGCTAATTACGGACGAAAACTCTCGCAAAAAAAATACTGACGATGAATGAATAATAAACGTTAATATCGGGACCACTGATATTTTATTTGTTTCTCACACGCCCATAAAATGTCCACAATGCTCAAAAAACAGATACGAAGGCGGCAGAGATGTTGTGGGATTAAAAAATGTGTACATCTTCCCGATTAGATTGTACATTTACGATGTACGGTTGTATAATTAATCATTTGTAGTTCGTCGATTAGTTTTTCACAAAAATGAACACGACTTGTATTTCATGAAATTATATATTTTTCAAAATATTTCGCGTTGGTGTAGAACAGCCCATACATTGATGTAGCGCAGGACAGGCTGGAGGCTCGTTGGCGGTTCGTTGAACTTTTTATAGCCATCTGACTTTTGCTGGATACAAGAAATTCTCAACCGCGTATATCAACTGCATTTTGATAATGAATTCTTTTTTGTTTTCAATGAATTAATCTACAATATCTGCGTGCGTACATGAAGGGTATCAAAATTCAGAAATTAAACATTGCCAAAAGTGTTTCGCCGATTTCGCGAGCGAGGCTCGAACTTCTTGCGCTGAGCCTCATTATTCTCGTTTCTGTTGCCTGTTTTTTTTTCATGCATTAATATTTTTATTTTAGCAGCACGAATCAAATTAATTACATGCTGTGAGATCGCGAACGCTGATTATTGAAGAAAAAAAAATATATCGCAAGGATCGTCAAGGTGAGTTGGATTCTTCGAATAAATGTTGTTGTGCCCTGAAAAGACAGGAATTTTCATACTGCTAACGCATAAAGTTCAAAGACCCCATGCGACGATATCGAGCCCGATATTTCACAAGCCCGATATTTCGCTCGACTCAGCCGGAAAAACGCTGAATCGCAATCGAACGATTCGAACATTCTCGAACGATTGGTTGCGAAAACCCGAGTTAAAAATTAGCCGAAAGAAACAATCGAAAGGCAGTCTTCGGCCAGAAGCCAAGGAGGTCGGTCTCAAGGCATAAAAAAGAATTGTAATATTGTTGCCTAATTTTAAATAAAATATGAGTTGTTCAAGTTGCAATATCCCGAGTTGGAGATTTACTCGGAACGGGAGAAGTCCCCATATACCCTCGCCCTCGAGCATCCGACATCCCACGGTGTCAACTTACTCGAGAGCGGAATTCCGTGCTCTCTCCGCATCGTCAGAAGCCGGGGCATAACATTGGTGGCAGCGGTGGGATACCGCAATTGGGGATACCGCAAATTTGCATTACACAAGTTCAAAAAAAAAGAAGAAGGAAACATCCTATCCAGCGTACAATATAAACTGAACGCAGCAAGTGCTGAAAAGGAATTCAACGAGTGATCCGATCGACGACCGTCGAACCGGACAAATAAAAAGAAAACGTGCGGCGTATGCAAACGCCCGAGTCAACCGTACAGAGCTGTCCAAAAGCAACCAGATCCCGAGGATCATAGATACCAGACCGACCCAAGGACGAAGACTCACAAAATACCTTCTACAACGGAACAACACAGCGCACGAGAACAACAAACCAAAGCAACACGACAACAGGGAACCAACAATGGCAATTTCCTACCAAACAGCTACGAGAACGAGGTCAACATCTTGTGAACAACCGACTACGAAGCATCGATCAACATGACGGGCATCATCGTACTGTAAGTGACGGAACATTTATCAAAAGACACCCTCTAAAGCCAAACAATTAAACATTAATGTCAAACGAAGACGAGCGTCGTAAGTTATACCGATTACCGGGTAACAACAAATTATCGCGTTCATTAAATTCAATTTTCGACGAACTCATTGCGAGAGATCGTCCCGAGAATCAAACAGTCGAAGAAAACCTACAGGAACTAGGAAAAAGCGATTTCGATCCGCAACAAGTTCAGACGAAAGTCCAGATTCACAAAATTCATCAAATAGGCCGACAGCTGTGAAACGTACCAAAATTCGATCCGCAGCAGATCGAACCGTTCATTTTTCTGATCAATCAAAAGATTCTGATCAATCTCCAGAAAATATAGACACTAGGCGTGGTCGCGAAATAGAAATTCAAGAATTTTCCCTACTCCAACTTAATTCAGATAACATGGCGCAAGAAAATGGTTTCATGACCCTAAAAGAGGCACAAAGCCTCATTTCCATCCCCCGATTTCATGGCGAAAAACCTGAAGAAGTCGACGACATAATTGAAGCATTCGGCTATGTAAACGCGTGCGTTGCAGCTGCCGATAGACATTACCTTTTACAATCCGTGTTAGCAACAAAAGTGATAGGAAAAGCGCGAAAAGATACCCGATATAAAGAAATTGAATCGTACCAACAATTTAAAGAAGAAATGACAGCATTATATGGAACACGACGTACAGTAGCCGCGTTACAGGTCGATTTTAATACGTGTAAGCAAAAATACAACGAGAGCGTGTTAGCATATGGTCAACGACTCGAGGCCATAATGATGGAATTAATCGAAGCCAGCACAACCGCGGCAAGATCGCCTGCGGAAAAAAGAACAATTGAGACATATGTAAGGCAATTAGCCCAATACAACTTCGAAAGAGGACTTCGAAAGGAATACCAAGTCATCGTAAAGGCTCGAGGATTCAAGGATCTCGGATCAGCCGTTAAAGGAGCATTGGAAGAGAAAAAATCGCTACAAGGTGGTAAATCCATAAACAGGCAGATTCATCTGGAAAAACGAACGCTGATGACGTGCAATAAATGTCACAGAATGGGACACTTAGCAAAGGATTGCCGATCCAACACATCGTCTTACGGAAGATACAGCCTACCAGCTCCATCGAAAAAAGTGCATCAATTCAACATCACTTGCAATTGCTGCAAGAAACCGGGACACGCGTGCAAGGATTGCCGAAAAAGGAATTGGCAACAAGGACAAGGAAACGGATATCGACAGGCACCGGGAACCGGGTGTCATCAAAATCATCCAACGAATTATCAGCAGGGCCAAGGAACCAGCTACTACAACAAGAGTGGGCCCCCAGGGCGCCCAAATCAATATCACTGGAACGCAAATAAAAATAGGCCAAAAGAAGACAGACCGAAGGAAGAAAATCGCAACGACAGCGAAAAGGATAAAACAATTGGATCATTTTCGCTCGATATGGTAACGGCAACAAACGTAGACAGGCCAAGAGAAGAAAACCGCAACGACAGCGGAAACAGGAAAACAATTAGGTCATTTTCGCTCGATATGGTAACGGCAACGAGCGGAGACAAAAAACGCAACGTCAGAAAAATAATCGAATCATCGAATCCAGGTCCGTCCAAAAGAAAAAATACAAGGAAGAAAATAAAATTGTACTGGATAACGACGATCAATTCTGGAGGAGCCGCTAGCGACTTCCACATCGCGTCTCCCCAGGCTAAAGACATAATCCTCACGTTGAAAGGAGACACCGGAGCCCAATGTAGTCTCCTAAAAAAGAGTGTATTAAAAAAGGACACAGAAATAATAGAAGAAACCATCGAACTCAAAGGAATCGGAGGAAGAAATTCTACGCACTGTGTAAAATTATGCTCGTGCTCGAAACACCCGCAGTAAACGTAGAACACGGATTCTACGTAATAGATGACGCAATACCACTAGAAGTAGACGGAATAATGGGTTTGGACCTCATGAGAGAGCACAACGTCGATATCCTAAACGGAAGACAAATTAAAATATACGGACATCTGATCCCCATGCTGGACGGGACGAATAAAATTAAACTACCTCCCAGAACAGAGCAAATGTTATACGCAAAAACATTGACGGCAAAAATAGGCTGTGTCGCAGCAAAAGAAGTGCGACCAGGAGTGAAGATAGGCGGATGTCACGTCCACCCAGAAGGACATTCCTGCCTCATAGTAGTGAGAAACACAAACAATGAAGAAATAGAAATAGAAAGGCCAACGGTGCAAATTGAAGAAATTAAAAAAGAAAAGCCAACCGAAGAAAAGGAAATAAGTGCTGTATCGATCGAAGAAACATTAAAAAGAAAAGACAAAATATAGGAAGAACCCAAAGGAGATTCAAACTTAAACCCAGAAGAAGAAAAATTCCTACGCGAATTCGCTGATGCATACGCTGACGTCTTCCATTTAGAGGAAGAGTCGCTTGGGTGCACCGCTATAGTGGAGCATAAGCGGACGACCAGGGACAACGCCAATGAAAATTCGTCCATATCGATCACCAGAAGTCCACAAGCAAGAAGTGATGGCGCAGACAAAAGAGATGCTAAAAAACGAAATAATTCAACCGAGCAAGAGCCCATGGAGCTCTTCTACTCGTCGTTACAAAAAAAGCTTGACGCCGACGGAAATATACGCAAGAGAGTGGTAGTAGACTTCCGAAAACTCAACGAGGCAACGGGAGGACTCGGACTCGTATCCATTGCCCAATATTACCGAAATATTGGACCAATTGGGACAAGCAAAATACTTCACTACTCTCGATTTGGCATCGGGATTTCATCAAATCCCTATGGCAGAAAAAGACAAGGAGAAAACCGCTTTCTCCACGCCTCTTGGACATTACGAGTACAACCGAATGCCATTTGGATTAAATAACGCCCTACCAACCTTTCAAAGGCTGATGGACGCTGTACTTGCTGGATTACAAGGACTAAAATGCTACGTATATCTCGACGATATAGTAGTATACGGATCATCGTTCGAAGAACATAACAAAAGGCTGACAGAAGTATTCGATCGACTGAGAGAAGCTCAATTAAAGATTCAACCTCGGAAATGTCGATTTCTGCGAAAAGAAACCCAGTACTAGGGACACATTATTACCGAAGTGGGAGTAAAACCCGATCCGGAAAAAATAGAGGCTGTACAACTATTTCCAGCCCCAATAAACGTAAAAGAGGTTCAATCATTTCTGGGACTAGCCTGATATTACCGAAAATGCATACAGGATTTTTCAAAACTCTCAAAGCCGTTAACCGAACTGATCAAAAAAGAAAACAAATTCATTTGGGACGAAAACTGCGAACAAGCTTTCCAAAAATTGATGGAAACTCTCAGCACCGCACCCATCCTGCAGTATCCGGATTTCGAAAAACCCTTCGTGGTGACAACTGATGCCTCTGACAAGGCAATTGGCGCGATTTTATCGCAAGGAAAAATCGGAGAAGATCTACCCGCCTGTTAGGCGAGTCGTACTCTGAACAAGGAAGCTATGAATTATTCAACAACGGAGAAGGAAATGCTAGCAATAATTTGGGCTGTCGCGCAATTCCGACCATACATCTATGGAACAAAATTCACCATTGTAACAGATCATAAGCCCCTCACATGGCTTTTCAACGTAAAAGATCCAGGATCACGACTGATGCGCTGGAGAATACAGATAGAGGAGTTCAACTATACCATCGAGTGAAGAGGAGCGAGGTACGATTCTGCAAGAATACCACGGCGCCCCTCTTGGAGGCCACCCAGGCGAAAAAAGGATGAAACAACGAATATAGATAAAGTATGGCTGGCCGGGAATGAATTACGAAATAAAAAACTACGTAAAATCATGCGACAAATGCCAGAAAAATAAAATCATGCGACCCAAGCATGCTCCCATGACTATTACCGACACACCCAAGACACCATTCGTTAAATGTGCAGTCGATATAGTAGGTCCCTTACCCGAGGCCGAAGCCGGAAACAAATACATCCTGACTTTTCAAGACGCATTGTCCAAGTATAGCGCAGCTATACCGCTAAAAACGCAAGAACCCAAGGAAGTAGCCAAAGGATTTGCAACTCAAATTGTTTCCAAGTACGGCACTCCAAAAGAATTTTTGTCAGACCAAGAAACGAACTTTCTGAGCGAAACTTTCAAGGAGGTGTGCCAATTATTCCGAATAAAAAATATTCAAACGACGGCATACCATCCCCAATCAAACGGAGCATTGGAGCGTTCACGCCGAACTCTCGCAGAATACCTGAAATATTTCATTAAGGGGGGATTATCTTTTTTTTCGCAAAATTTACCGCTTTTTGGGAATTTTTTTGTGAATAAAGTATACACCGGAAAACTTGTGAAACTTGGCATATAGTTTTATTGATCTGTTTAGTACATACAACAAATTTTTTAAACAATTTCATCAAAAAATCCCCCTTTAAACGCGTTTTTCTCGAAACAGTCTTTTCACAACTGGTGTGCACGATTTCTCAAAAACTATTCAACCGATTGCCTTCAAATTTGGACAGAATGCTCTGCTGACATCCTTTTATCGTTTGATGAAGCAAAAAAGCAATACGTTTAATAGTTTTTTATTTATAACAAAAAATTGATCAATTTTTTTCGAAAAACCGATACTTCAAGTTCAAAACGTCACCAAATCGTCAATTTTTTTCCCCTTCATCGAACGATAGCTATATATGTCTAAAGTAAAATGCTTTTTGGGTTTTTATTGCAGGATGAACGTGAATGCTGTAATCGTGCACACCATCAAAAAAGGACCATCGCGCGTCGAGGGGGGTGGGAGGCGGATTTTTGATGAAATTGTTTAAAAAATTTTTTGTATGTAGTAAACCGATCAATAAAACTATATGCCAAGTTTCACAAGTTTTCCGTTGTATACTTTCGTCACAAAAAAATTCCCAAAAAGCGGTACATTTTGCGAAAAAAAAGACAATCCCCCCTTAAAGAGGATCAAACGGATTGGGATGAGTGGTTGCCATACGCGATGTTCACCTACAATACAAGCCCGCACACAGCGACAGGTTTCACTCCGTACTAGTTGGTGTTTGGAAACGTAGCCGATTTACCGACGGCGCTTAAAGAAGCACCACGAAAGACGTACTCATACGACGATTATGTCCCCGAGGTACGCGAACGGCTTCGAGTCACATGGCACGTGGCGACAGAACGACTGGAAAAAGGAGAAGAAAGGGTAAAGGAGGGGCATGACATCACCGCCGGTACGGTGGAGTACCGCCCCGGCGACCGAGTCCTCCTCCACGACACTACTGTACGCCGAGGCCGATCAGCAAACCTTTCCCCCAAGTGGACAGGGCCTTACAAAGTTCAGAGCTAAGATTCCGAAGTGAACTACACTATCGGCCGTGGACGTAAGGCAGTCCGGGTACATGTAGACCGGATTAAACCCTACGTTACCCACTGACCGGTAGAGTAGGAGGGACTACTCGCCTGGCTCGTGGAGGCCCGCGAGCGGCCCACGAGGCGTGGATCGACGCCTCCCTGTCTCGCGCCGTTGCCAAGCAACGGTCAAGCGGTCAAAGTCACGCGACGGATTCGCGTACGGGGGGCGAGCTGCCACCCGTTCAACAAAAAAAAATATAAATAAAAATAAAACGAAATCATAAAATAAAAGAAAATGAAATACAGTGATAAGAATAAATAAATGAACTAATATGAAATGAAGAGGAAATATAAAGTAAATAAAACAAAATAAAATAACGTTTAAATGAATGAAAGAATCTATAACAAAAATAAGCGAATGAAATAGTTGAAAAGAGAGAATATAAAATTTACTAAAATTTACAAGAAGAACGATAGGAAGAGCTTTAGATTTCTAAAGAAACAAAACGAATAATAAATGAAAAAAAATATAAAATCGGCGTAAAGATATATAAATGAAAAATCCAATGAGAGCAAGAGTTTAAAAAAAATTAAATTTAAATATTTATATATATATATATATATATATATATATTTAAATTTAATTTTTTAAAACTATATATATATATATATATATATATATATTGCATACTATGCAAATAAATTTTTCGAGTAAATACAATAAGAAAATGTCACATACGGAAGGGATGAGAGCATAATATTTTCGTGTCCCTCTTTGTTGCCTACGCCTAGCGCAATAGCACGGGATGAGGGTAAAAAGGGGTAGTGCGTGGGAAAGAGTAGAATTAAGGAATTGACACGATGTTTCGAAATTGAGGGATAATTCGACAGACTTGGTGTACGATTGACACTATGATGTTTATTGTAAGATTACTAGACGGTTCGGAGCGATCAGGTTTACGATGAGTGATACCAAAAGAAAAGGTAAGGTTAGCTTACATTCGTTGTGTTTGACACTCGGTCGTTCGCTCGCTCGCTCGCGTGGATGTTTGTTGTCGCTCGCGTTACAAGAGCCTTCGCTCTTGGCCTGGTGCGCTCGCTGGTACAATTGCTGGTAAGACGCTCGCAGGATTTTAGGCTGGTCGTGTGTATACTCGACGTGTTTACTACGACGGCACTACGCGTAGATAGAAATATGAACGGCGCGCAAGGTCGATGAATTGAGATTGATATTAGTAGTGTAATGGTACCAGTTCTAAACCAAGATTCCTACTACCGACACTTACCGACCGAGAACGACCCAAAAATGGTTAATTTCTGAGTTATCGGCGGATGGTCGGGTAGGGGTTTGATTTAGAACTGGTACCATGATCGACTGTCGATGTTTGTACTTACCGACCGATGGTAGGGCTGCACTGCTTGCCGACCGATGGTAGGGCTGCACTGCTTGCCGACCGATGGTGAGGCTCACAGGTTTACCGATCGATGGTAGGGGTCACCTGCTTACCGACCGATGGTGGTAAGTCCCCCTTCGCCTCGAATGGAATGCGTCGGAATGGGGGGCGGGGGGGGGGGTACACAGGGCCACACGTCCGATTCCCAGCGAGGCCGCGCAACGACTGACAAAGAGTCGAAGTGCTTTGTAGTAAAAGGGAGTTCCCCTCCCCTCCCGCGGGGTAGAGGGGGCGTTGGGAGGAGAGTGGAGGGTCCGATTTCTCAGAAATTGTTTTAAACACTTGTGAGTGGTGAGTCATCGGGCGCTTGCCGTGGCTTGACAAAGCACCCCCCCCCTCCTGCTGAGATGCGATAGTTTTGTTTATAGACGTGTTGAAACCGGCGAATTAAGGTGTTGAATGATTATTTTCCGAGAATTTATCGTCGGCCGGTGACATTTGATAGCGCCAAAATGGCGACGGGATTTCGTCAGATTATTTTTTCAAACGTTTTCTGGGGCGTGGTGAGTCATCGGACGCGTGACATTTTTCCGCGCTCGGACCCTCGTGCCCTCAATGCAGAGGGGGGGGGGAGTACATAATCTTGCGATTCAAGATCGGACGCACACATGAGAAAGAACTACGTACACACGAGTGAAACAATGGAGTTCATCGATAAAATTCGTAAAATTGCCGATATTCTGCCGACAAAGAAGCTCAGAGAGTTGTCACCCGGGTCGGATTATATCATCACCAACATACGGGCGGTCAACACTAAATTTGGCAAAAAGCACATCGTTGACATTCGCAACGAATTCAGCGTGTTTCTACCCGGAACGATCGTCAAGGCGCTTGAGGCTGATTCGACAACATTCGAGAGCATGTTGGTAGCAGCGCATAGAGGAGATCTATGCATGGTCTATCGCGGCGGAAAATGTCACAGCCTGAAATTCGCGAATTCAGCAACATTCCAGCTGATGTTGGCAGCAGCGTACAAAAGGAATGTCTGCATAGCCTACATCGGTGGAAAGTTTATCGCATACGTTAAGGGTCATGAAAATCGAGAGCAGCTAGCTCATATACTAAATATGAAAAATTATCTAGTTATTGAAACGTTGGACGCGGACTCTGAAGATATGGATGCATAATGCGTAATGAAGGATCCTAGTAAAGTATTTCAAGAACAATTCATCTTGTGTTCAAGATTGGAAAGCACGAGAAAGAGCGCCCAACGTCTCGCTGTTTGGAACTCGATCTTGTGTATACAAACTCGACGTTCGAGCGCGTGCCGGCACACACACATACACACACACACACACACACACACGCACGCACACACACACACACACACGCACGCGCACACACACACACACCCACACACACGCGTGCGCGCGCGTGTGAGGTTGTATAGAGATTTCCTTCTTAAATACATTTGTGAGCCCTTCAGCATCGGTACTTTATTTCGATTCATCGAGCAGTCTGGACCATGGACGATTGCGATAAAATTATTGACAAGTTGAGCGTTGCGAGGAACAATTTTTCCCACGTGGATAAGTGGCAAAAGTTCTGTGAGGTGCACGTCAAACTTTTGGGGCAAACGTTGAAAAAACCGGGGCTCAACGTCGGTCAAAAACTGAAAATTCAATCGACAATAGCGAAATTGTTGTCGCTGAGGGAAAAAATCGTGCGTGGAGCAAGTGTAAGCAGCGCAGGTGTAAGCGGTGCTGGTGTGAGTGATGCCCGCGAAAAACTAAAGTGAGTCGATCTCGAGTTTGCATTCAAAAGTCGAATAAAGACGGGCTCGATTGTGAATTTCGAGCACAAAGATGTGCAAAGTTTCCTCGAAGATGCGATGCGCGTGGTCGTTTCAAAACTGGACAAAATCGTGCGCGAGGAGGGTAACGTGAAGGTGAATGTGACCTTGACGTGCAAATTTCACCTCATGAAGGTGAATGAAATTATTGAGGAGGAAAAGACGTTTCAAACGACAAACGCGGTCATTCTACCATCGAGCGATATTGCCGAGTGGTTCATCGAGTGCGTCCAAGCAAAACTCTCCGCCAAAATCGAGGACTTTCAGGAAAAAGAGTCGGGTTGGACGTTACACGAAATATCCCATCTACTTGTGAACATTAACAAGTACGAACCACTGCGAGGGAGCTTATCCACTTACACGCGTCTCCCGAGGGATGTACAGATGAAACGGGCCGTCGTCAATATTCAAAACAATGACCCCTATTGTTTTCTCTGGTCCGTCACAGCAGCACTCTCTCCACCACCGAGGATGCATCCCGAACGTACGAGTTCCTATCCTCATTATAGCGAGATGCTCCACTACGAAGGCCTGGATTTCCCGATGAGTTTGTCAAAAATTGCAAAATTTGAGCAATCGAATGGCTTATCGATCCATGTGTATGGGATTGATGGTACGACAAAAGACGGCACGAGTAAAATTGTTCCGATATATCTGAGTACGCAAATGTCGGATAAACCAACCATTCATCTACTCATGATCAACGCCGAAATGGAGGAGGAGGAGGAGGAGGAGGAGGAGGACGAGGAGGAGGAGGAGGACGAGGAGGAGGACGCAAGTGTTCCCAAGGTGTATCATCATTACGCGTGGATTAAAAACATGTCGCGACTATTGAATGCGCAGGTGTCGAGGGATGGACATCGCGTATGGATTTGCGACCGGTGTTTGTGTTACTTCAGCAGAGAAGAAATATTGCAACGACATAAAGAGGACTGCAGTAATAATTGTCGTGTTACTTTTCCCGAAGGTACAAATACAAAATTGAAATTCAAAAATTATCAGCACAAGGAGATAGTTCCGTTTGTAATTTACGCAGATTTGGAATGTTTGCTCGAACCGGTCACAGCACCACAGGCTAACACTGTAAATTATCAGAAGCATACCCCTCATAGCATTGCAGTTTCAATGACGCTCTCTCGGAGTACAAGGCGTTTCGTGGAAATAACTGTATCGAATGGTTCATGCGTGAATTAGAAGGACTGGCCGGCTCATTGCACGACATTTTCCAGACCATAGCACCAATGAAACCCTTGAGTAGCGATGAAAGTCAAAGTTTCAAGTTGGCTGAAAATTGTCACATTTGTGAAAAACCATTTGCGCCGACAAACGTGAGAGTCCGAGATCATTGTCACTTTACGGGAAAATTCCGCGGCGCCGCTCATCAAGACTGTAATTTGAATTACAAAATTGCCCACGTAGTGCAAATAGTTTTTCACAACTTGTCCGGATATGACGCACACTTTTTGATTGTAGCATTGGCTCGAACCTTCGAAGGATCCATGAGTCTTTTGCCGATTAACAAGGAGAAATATATTTCTTTTTCGAAGCGCGTCAAAGGTACACGCGTGCAGTATCGATTCATCGACTCTTTGAGGTTCATGCCGAGTAGCATCGAAAAGTTAGCATCTTACCTGAAAGATGATCAAAAAATAGTAACACGCAAGCATTGCGCTAACGCCACGCAATTTGAATTGTTGACGCGAAAAGGCGTTTTTCCCTATGACTATGTGGACTCTTGGATGCGACTCGATGAGACGCAATTGCCTGCGAAAAATAATTTTTTCTCCCGATTGAGTAATGAAGATATTTCGGCGGACGATTACGCGCACGCGTGCAAAGTTTGGACTATCTTTAATCTCAAAACGTTGGGTGAATATTCCGACTTGTATTTGAAAACCGACGTACTCCTTCTGACAGATATTTTTGAGAATTTTCGACGAAATTGCATCAACACGTACGGTCTCGATCCATTGCACTATTTTACCGCACCCCGTCTATCGTTTGATGCGATGTTAAAATGTACCAGCGTAGAACTCGAACTCTTGCTCGACGTTGACATGTTAATGTTCATCGAGAAAGGTATTCGCGGTCGTCTAGCGCAGTGCTGTAATAGGTACGGGAAAGCGAATAATCGCTACATGCGTGATAACTTCAATCCAAACGAGCCCGAGTCATACTTGATGTATTACGATGTCAATAACCTGTATGGTGCAGCTATGTGTGAGTCATTACCATTCGGCTCGTTCGCATGGGTGGAACATTTCGGGGAACGTATCGAGAGTATTCCCGACGACGCCGAAACGGGCTACATTTTCGAAGTCGATTTGGAGTATCCTCGAGAGTTACACGACACGCACAAAGATCTGCCTTTGTGCCCCGAACACTACGTCCCTCCTGGCAGCACTCAACGAAAACTAACGACCACACTGCTTCGAAAAGAAAAATACGTCATTCATTATAGAAATTTGAAGCAATGCTTGAAATTGGGATTGCGTCTCCTAAACATTCACAGAGTCCTCAAATTCAAACAGCGCGCATGGCTGAAAAAATACATCGATATAAATACGGAATTGAGAAAGCAATCGAACAATGATTTTGAGAAAAATTTTTACAAACTCATGAACAACGCGGTCTTTGGTAAAACAATGGAAAATGTCAGGAAACATCGGGAAGTGCGACTCGCGAAAAAGTGGAAGGGGCGGTGGGGGGCCGAAGCGCAGATTGCCAAGCCAACGTTCCATAGCTGCACCATATTTGACAATGATATCGTCATAATCGAGCTCAATCAAGCATGTGTCCTATTCGACAAGCCTATATACACCGGATTTTCCATACTCGATATCTCCAAGCTCTGGATTTATAATTTTCATTACAATTTCATGCGCGAAAGATTCGACGATCGAGCAAAATTATTGTATACAGACACTGACAGTCTCATCTATCACATCAGCGTGCCCGACATGTATGAAACCATGAAGCGTGATATTGACAAATTTGATACGTCTGATTATTCACCCAACAATCCGTACAATATGCCTTTGCGCAATAAGAAAGTACTAGGTCTCATGAAAGATGAGAATAATGGTCGCATTATGACGGAGTTTGTAGGTTTGAGAGCGAAATTGTACTCGTTCAAAATTCTCGACTGTGATGAGGCGAAAAAGAGAGCTAAGGGTGTACGGCGGTCAACCCTGAAATCCATCACATTCGACGACTTTAAAAATTGCTTGTTTGCGCACGAAAATCTTGTCAAGGCGCAACAATTGATCACGAGTAAAAAACACATTGTACATACGGCGACGCAACAGAAAATCTCTCAGCTGGAGAGATGACAAAAGAGTGCTTATACCAGATTCCACGGACACTCTTCCATGGGGTTATGCTTCCGATGATATGGAACATTAAAAATAAAATGTTGACGATAATTGTGTGTGAAGAGAGAGAGAGAGAGAGAGAGAGAGAGAGAGAGAGAGAGAGAGAGAGAGAGAGGGAGAGAGAGAGAGAGAGAGAGAGAGAGAGAGAGAGAGGTACGGTAAAATATATATTCACGCTTAAACCAAAACATTTACGAACATTTATTTCCCCCCTCCTGATCGGAACTATCGACGAACAAAACCATGCCATATTCGAGTACACTGAGAATGTAAACAAATCACGAATACTATAAACTTTGGAGAAAGATGAAATTGTAGGCCAGGAGAACCACCACAGCGACTATCAAGTCAAGGGGGGCGTCTTGCGTCGACGGGCGTCTGAGAGCATATATGCATCGGGTTGCATGAGTTGGTCGTAAACGTAAGGGCTTTTTCTTCATATCGAATAAGACAAAGGGACAACGGCTCAAGGCGAGGATTTTTCCTTCGAGGGGGGGGGGGGGTGATGCATTTTTTCGAAGATAACTTTTTTTATTAAAACGTTTTTTTTTCTTCACAAATCTCCTTTGTCGATCCAACTGTTGTGCGTATCGTCGAAACCGAGCCACTTGACGAGCATTCGATTTCCACGCTTCCTCACCACCTTCTCAACGAGGTAAATGTCGGGATACTTGACTTTCTGGAGCTCCTCTTCGTAGAAGCAGCCGGCGATCGGTTCGTTCCGATGGTCCTTGAGATTGTACGTCGTTGGATTCGTTCTTTTCACTCTGCGTATTGTGAATATTTCCGTTGTCCAATTGGGCGTATAACCCTTCTCAAATACATTCTTAAATTTGCTAATTCGCACATTATCGCCAATTTTGAATTTTTGTGATTTTTTTGCCGTTAATCGACGCTGGCGAAAAATACGATGGAGAATCTCTCTTTCGCGGTGTTGTTGTATTCGGTAACGAGAGAATCCAGAATATCCATCCATTTGTACATTCCGCGAAGACTGAATTGCATCCACATTTTATTTTTTAACGTTCTATTGAACCGCTCGCAGATTGATGCTTTCAAATTGCTATACGTTGAATACATGTTTACATTGTGTCGTTTCATGAGAGCTTCAAACTGTGAATTATAAAATTCTTTTCCACGATCGACGTGCAAGTTCTTGGGTATGCGACCCTGATTGAATATAGATTTCATGGCAATTGTCGTATCTTTACCGCTCTTGCTTCTCAACGGTATGGCCCAGGCGAATTTGGAGAATATATCGATGACGGTCAGGAGGAACTTATGTTGCGAGTTTTGCCTCGGGTACGATGACATATCTACGATATCGGCTTGCCACGTTTCATCCAGACCTCGAATGTCAACGTGTCGATGAGTATAATTTCTTCGTGCAGGCTTATGCAGCTCTCGCACGAGAGTCAGTTTTTTGTCATCATTCATGGCGCGCGCGCGGGGATCCACACACATCAACGTGGGGATCCACACACATCAACGTTCAACATGCGAATGGAAAAAAAGATCGTTATTCCTAATAAATAATTCCAGCCTCGCGCAATTCTTCGATAATCGATAAGATCTCATTGGAATGCGATGAGTTGCCTGCCGCTTGAGATGCGTGGAGTAATCGAAGACGATCTACAAGCTCATTCGGATTGTCCCAGTAAACATAGTCAAATTGCATATTTTTTCTGGCCTTCTTGTACATCCCCCGACCTGTACGTGCTCGAATTATTTTCGAAATATAAATCTTGAATTTGTGACTGTTTTCACGTCGCACAGCTCCGTCCGGTTTGTAATATTTTTTATGCGCATTCGTGCCAATGATGATATTCTCATAATTTTTCAAATCGTTCGGTTCGAGAAAAGCGACATTTGGAACTTTTTAAATAGGAGCTCCGTCAAGCCCACAGTTGTCGCATAACTTTTCTCCCCCACACGAATGTGCGGAGAATTGAAAATTGTCGGAGAATCGCCAATCATTAATTTGGTGCTGGCAAGCATTCGCACACCGTATCCAGACTTTTCTTTTTACCCATACGTAACAATACTAGATATTTTTTTATCAATTCATCGACTCGACTGGGTGAATCATCATCATCATCATCATCATCATCATCATCATCATCAGCATCGGCATCATCATCGTCATCAGAGGCATCATCTTTGTGCTCATACGCCGCTGTGAAAGTTGAATCCTCCGGTGACTCATTCTTAACTTCACTCTCATTTTCTTCCGTTTCATTCTTGATTTCCTCCTCCTCCTCCTTCTTCAATGGTGACGTCTTGTGAGAAACGAGCTTTTCCAATGGTGTGACTATCGGCTTAAAGACATCCTGCATCACCTGATCAGCATTATCTCTACCCATCTTTATCATTCGATGTTTTCGTCTAATTGCATCACTGGCCTTGACGATTTGCTGCAACACATCTTTTTCTTGCAAAAGTTGTCGACGCTTCATGCTGTTGTCAGTTTCACAATACAAGCAATACTGTATGCATTGCAACAAAGAGCACGTTATTTATTGACTCGGAGGAAAGAATCAAACCCTCGTCTATACCTACCCTCATTGATACTACTATCCTTGTCAATTGTAAGGAATCCGTACTTGCTGGAATTCCAACATTCGCAACATATATTTTTGAATTGTGTGTATGACATATCGGTATTGACATGGTCATCGTACACATGCTTGAGGTTCGAGTCGTCCTGCTTGAAGAGAACTATGAAATTCGTATTATCGCGCACGAGATGCTTAGGAATACGAGCGTATGTTTGAGAGAGATAGAAACAGTCCACATTCTCATGCCTTCCCATGGAGAAAAAGGCTCTCACGTTGTCCTGTTTCTCGCACGCTATATCGTCAAAGATGAATATGGAGTTTGGTCGTGCGTCGCTCGGTGGCACCACTTGTTCATGCTCGTTAAATGGATGATATTCGAGACCCTTCACGGGCTGGAGAAATTGTTCGAGTAACTGATATTTCGGCTGTTTCAGCGACTTTGAATAGAGATAAACGTTTTCGAATCTCAGACCATTCGGGTGTATCACGAGGGTGAGCAACGCGTTGGTTTTTCCGCAGTTTGACGGACCGCAGAATACCGCGCGAATCGTATTTGGCAGCAAATCACCATGACGCCTTTGTCCACCCTCTCCCCGAATTTGCGTAAATTCATCAAAGTTTATCACCGGCAGCTTTCCATACGTCTTGGACTTCATCTTCGTCGCGACTGACATAATTATCGTATAAAACGAGCTTTTATATCTATTGCCGCTTCAGTCGAGCGGCAACCTTCATCATGATCAAACGTCGAGGAAAGAAGTCCGGTAAAGGTCTCCTCAATCGTATCATCAACAAACTTCCCGTTGAATTGCACTTGCCTGGATATCAGTATTGCGGACCCGGCACAAAGCTGGCTAAACGTCTTGCACGCGGCGATCCTGGAATAAATCCGTTGGATGCAGCTTGCAAGGAGCACGATATCGCGTATTCGAAAAATCGTGAAAACCTCGAAGCTAGACATTCTGCGGATAAAATATTGCAGGAGAAGGCTTGGCAACGAGTTCGCGCCAGCGACGCTAGTATCGGGGAGAAAACAAACGCGCTTGCCGTAGCAGGAATCATGAAGGCGAAAAGAAAATTCGGCATGGGGATTAAGAAGAAGAGGGGGGCCAAAATTGTTGGCTTGAAGAAAATCATCGATGCAGCTAGAGAAGCCATGGTGAAGAGTGAAGATTCAAGCGCCGTCGCTGCGTCGGCCTTAAAGGGTGCCCGAGCAGCTGTCAAGAGGGTCGCAAGTGGCGCGCGCAAAGTGCGTACGCCTCGAGTGTTGCCTGTGCCTCGTAAGATCGGTGGCTTCCTACCGTTTCTCGTACCCATCTTTGCCGGTCTCAGCGCTGCAGGGGCGCTAGCAGGTGGTGCGGCCAACATAGTCAAAGCGGTCAAGGCCGCTCTAGCAGCGAAACGTGAGCTCGAAGAGAGCAAGCGTCACAATCGAACGATTGAAGCAATAGCATTGGGCAAAGGCTTACATCTCAAGCCGTACAAACAGGGAATGGGTCTTTTTATCGCGCCAAAAAACGTAAAGTAGAGCTACCTCACCGACCACTCACCGATGCAGATTTGCTAAAATACGCCAAAATAATGAAAATCCCCTATTTTCGTGGATGTTACATGCGAAATCAATTGCCCAAGGGTGGACCATGGCTACGCGAATGTGCCATTGTAAATCTCGATGAGGATATGGGGTCTGGCACACATTGGGTGGCGTACAAAAAAACCAACAATAAAGTCCATTATTTCGATAGTTTGGGCGATCTCCAACCACCTGCCGAACTTTTGAAATACTTCGGTGTGAGTAGCGTGAATTATAATTACAAGAGGTACCAGACATACGACACATTCGAGTGTGGTCATTTGTGTCTGAAGTTTCTCTGTCGACAATTACCGCGACGAGGCAGATTTTCTCTGTATAAAAGTGGGTGATGAGGGAAAAATCGAGTCAGTTTGTCAAACGACATTATGGATAACAGTCTTACGTTGACCTTATCGGGATCATCGTCTGTGCTCGAGGCTCAATACTTTCCCCCCATTGAACTCGCCCCCCACAAGAATTATACCCTCGGACTCATCGAACTCCTAACCTACAATTCTATTCCAAATGTAGACATTGGACACAACAAATTTTACGTTGGCAAGAACGTTTTTACCATACCTACTGGAAGTTACGAATTAGCCGATATTGCGACATACTTGGAAAAAGAGCTGGCAAAACAAAATATCACCATTCGCATTAGGCTCAACCACAATACGCTGCGCAGTGAAATCGAGTGCAATTATGAAATATATTTCACGCCCGAGGATTCTATCGGACGTATGCTAGGATTTGCACCCCGTAGACTACGAGCTGGTGAAAAGCATCAATCGGATAATCTAGTGACCATTCTCAAAGTGAACGCATTGCGCGTCGAATGTAACCTCACAGCTGGCGCGTATATTAACGAGCGAAGAGTACACACAATCCACGAGTTTTTCCCATCCGTACCACCAGGCTATAAAATCATCGAGATACCGTCGCACGTCATTTATCTACCAATCGCGAGCAAGACGATAGACAACATTCAACTGCGAATAGTGGATCAGGACGGTGATTTGGTGAACTTTCGCGGTGAGACAATAACCATACGATTACACATCAAATCGCAATGGGTATAGTCTTTCACAGAGTCGCGAGCACTTATAAAAACAATACTTCGTCGATGAGAGAGTCCAGTAGTCGATGGACACGCACACCGCTAACACCGCAGAACGTGCTGTTTTTGCGGAGTTTGGGTCTACGAATACGTGGAAAAATCGCATGAAAAACTACATAATCTGCATTGCGTGCGTATGCTGTTTGAGATGGAGGCGGAAATAATTGATATCAAAACCCCCGTCATCTTCGATGATTCTATCGCGCACTATGAGATTCATGCTCATCAGCCGTATGCATCAACAACCTTCAATAACAGTGATGAAATACGTATTTCCATTCAGCATCAAGACATATGCATACTTCCCAGTCAAAGTTCGCTACGCGTATGTGGGCGAGTCACCAAAGCCGATGGCACAATCGCCGCCAATACACATTTCGCAAACAATGGCATTTGCTATTTGTTCGACGAGGTGAGATACGAGCTCAATGCCATGGAAATAGATCGATGTAAAAATGTGGGCATAACGAGCTCGATGAAGGGATACGCATCCGTGAGTCAATCCAAGAACTATAAGCTTGAGAATGCTGGCTGCTATGATGTTCGCAGCGGGCACGCTGTCGCAGATGCCGATGGGAATTTTGACGTATGCATACCGCTAAGTATGATCCTCGGTTTCGCCGAAGATTATCAAAAAATCATTGTGAACGCGAAGCATGAATTAATTTTATTGAGATCGAAGACTAATGATAATGCGATATGGCAAGCCACAGCTGAGGATGACATCAAATTCACGTTAAAAAAAGTAGAATGGCTCGTACCATACGTGAAACTCTCCGATAAGCGTAAAATCCAACTTCTCAAGTTTATCGGTAAAGACACACCGATACCCATGACTTTCCGCTCATGGGAATTGTACGAGTACCCAATGCTCCCCGCAACCTCAAAACACATGTGGGCCGTGAAGACATCTACGCAACTTGAGAAGCCACGATATGTCATTCTAGCCTTCCAGACCGATCGTAAAAATAAGAAAAGCGCAAATGCGTGTAATTTCGATCATTGTGACATCACAGATGTCAAACTCTACCTCAATTCGCAAAGTTATCCCTATGGGAATATGAATCTGGACATTGCACAGAACCAATATGCGCTTCTCTATCAAATGTATGCAAACTTTCAATATTCGTACTACAATAGAGAGCCCGAACCATGCTTGAAAAAATTGGATTTTATAAAGTATGCTCCGCTCATTGTCATTGATTGCTCGAAGCAGAACGATTCTCTCAAGTCCGGCCCCGTTGACGTACGCATCGAATTCGAATCAAAGACCAATATTCCCGCCAATACCTCCGCCTACTGTCTCATTCTCCATGATCGTATTGTCGAGTACAATCCGATAGGTGGCGGGGTAAGAAAGTTGATATAAAGTTGCGATCACGCGCGCCCCCCTTCAGTCATCATGGAGTTTATCGTTGATGTGCAAGGCTTCAAGCGACCGATCAACAAATTCGTTCCGAAGGAAATATCAATCGTCGAGGTGGCGAACGTTGACTGCAAGCCCTTGACGTTTTTCTTCGAACCACCGTACGCCTGGAATTCTCTGCCGGGAAAGTACAAGAGTACGAATATGTGGTTGGAGCGCAATTACCATGGTTTGCGATGGGACGATGGCGACTTTCCACACGACACCATCCCCATGTTCATTCGATCAATCTTACAACACGCTCAAATCGTCTACATCAAGGGATTGGAGAAATCGCTGTGGTTGAAGAAATTCACCGACCTAGCAACGGAGATCATCGAACTGGAGACTCTGGATTGCCCATCGTTGAAGAAGCTTGCGACAAATGAGCTGAGAAACAACGGATGTCCCTACCACGCGACTCTCCACCCGAAATTCAAATGTGCCTATGAAAATGTAAAATGTCTGGAGAGATGGTTGAAAGAGGATGCGAGGAAATAAAGTTTTTTGTGATTACATAATTTTACTTTTTATTTACAAAAAAATTTTACAAAATGTTGTCCCATTCACACACACACACACACACACACACACACACACACACACACACACACACACACACACACACAGACACACACAGACACACACACACACACACACACACACACACACACAGACACACACAGACACACACACACACACACACACACACACACACAGACACACACAGACACACACAGACACACACAGACACACACACACACACACACACACAGACACACACAGACACACACACACACACACAGACACACACACACACACACACACACAGACACACACAGACACACACACACACACACACACACACACACACACACACACACACACACACACACACACACACACACACACACACACACACACACACACACACACACACACACACACACACACACACACACACACACACACACACACACACACACACACACACACACACACACACACACACACACACACACACACACACACACACACACACACACACACACACACACACACACACACACACACACACACACACACACACACACACACACACACACACACACACACACACACACACACACACACACACACACACACACACACACACACACACACACACACACACACACACACACACACACACACACACACACACACACACACACACACACACACACACACACACACACACACACACACACACACACACACACACACACACACACACACACACACACACACACACACACACACACACACACACACACACACACACACACACACACACACACACACACACACACACACACACACACACACACACACACACACACACACACACACACACACACACACACACACACACACACACACACACACACACACACACACACACACACACACACACACACACACACACACACACACACACACACACACACACACACACACACACACACACACACACACACACACACACACACACACACACACACACACACACACACACACACACACACACACACACACACACACACACACACACACACACACACACACACACACACACACACACACACACACACACACACACACACACACACACACACACACACACACACACACACACATACACATAAAAAATGTTCTTAATACTGTGATGGCGAGGTTCGTGGATTCCTTCGCACCAGATTTTATCAAAGCGCTGATGTCAACCGGGAGCGCCTTGGTGATCCGAAAAACACAATATTTTTGCCATGGTTTCGCTGTCGCTAGGTTAGCAGAACTCCAGGTCTGAGCACCTCCGCCAACATCGAGTCTTTGTGATGTGTTTTTTTCCGAGAGCCCATAGCGACTCGAGGTTTCTTCACCTGGGAACAAAAAAAAACATTTTTTCACTTGCAATTCACTTGAGCAGTCAATCGACATTAGTCGCCTTCCTCCTCACCGCGCACTGCATTCGCCAGGTTCGTTTGCCAGGTTTTTGAATTCCATACTGTTGAACTTTCCACCGATGTAGACCATGCATAGATCTCCGTTGTACGCTGACGCCAACATCGTCTGGAACGTCGCAGGATTCGTTTCAAGTACCTTGCTGATCCTCCCCGGTAGGAATACGGTAAACTCGTTGCGAATGTCAATCACGAACTTTTTGCCATATCTCGTGTTCACTTCCCGTATGTTGGTGATGGGATACTCCGACTCGGGGGTCAACTCGTTCAATTTCTTCGCCGGAAGAAAATCTGCGTATTTACCAATCTTATTGATCGCGTCCATTTTTCACTTGCCGTCTAATCGTTCGAAGCTGTCTTCACGAGATTATATACTTGCCCCCTCCACCATTCCCCCTCCACTCTGAATCCTCGACCAATGACGTTTGTCGGTGAGGCGATTTTTCGCGCCGTGGCTCCAAATTTATTTTTTCAAATATCATCCTCAGCGAATGAATCTGCGCCCACGAGTCTATTTCTCCTTTCAATTGTTGAATGTCTTGCAACAATCGTTCGATGCGCACTTTTAATTCACGTCTCTTGCACGCATTGTTTTCGTTGCGGCGCATGATTCCGCCGCCTTCCGTGGCAACTTCTCAACAAGAGCCTATTTTTTCCGTGAATCACCTACGGCTCCGTATCGCCCGGGACGAACATTATCATTATATGCTTCACTCCCTTTGATCTTTGGAACTTTTGAATCGGACGGGGGAGGGCCTTTTCGAAATTGATCTTCAGCAAACTTCTTCAAATTTTGAGAAACAGGATTTTTTGAATCTCTGAAATGACTCATGTTGACGAGGAAACGCTATACTGACGAATATTTTTCTCGACACCCCCACTTATAGTCCCCTTCATCATGGCGGCCGATTTTCAACGCGTTTATCGATATCGCATTTTATTTGGGGGGGGGGGGGCTTTGTTAAGCGCAGCATCCACAATGTGTGTGTGTGTGTGCCGGCACGCGCTCGAACGTCGAGTTTGTATACACAAGATCGAGTTCCAAACAGCGAGACGTTGGGCGCTCTTTCTCGTGCTTTCCAATCTTGAACACAAGATGAATTGTTCTTAAAATACTTTACTAGTATCCTTCATTATGCATTATGCATCCATATCTTCAGAGTCCGCGTCCAACGTTTCAATAACTAGATAATTTTTCATATTTAGTATATGAGCTAGCTGCTCTCGATTTTCATGACCCTTAACGTATGCGATAAACTTTCCACCGATGTAGGCTATGCAGACATTCCTTTTGTACGCTGCTGCCAACATCAGCTGGAATGTTGCTGAATTCGCGAATTTCAGGCTGTGACATTTTCCGCCGCGATAGACCATGCATAGATCTCCTCTATGCACTGCTACCAACATGCTCTCGAATGTTGTCGAATCAGCCTCAAGCGCCTTGACGATCGTTCCGGGTAGAAACACGCTGAATTCGTTGCGAATGTCAACGATGTACTTTTTGCCAAATTTAGTGTTGACCGCCCGTATGTTGGTGATGATATAATCCGACCCGGGTGACAACTCTCTGAGCTTCTTTGTCGGCAGAATATCGGCAATTTTACGAATTTTATCGATGAACTCCATTGTTCCACTCGTGTGTACGTAGTTCTTTCTCATGTGTGCGTCCGATCTTGAATCGCAAGATTATGTACTCCTCCCCCCCCCCCCCCTGCATTGAGGGCACGAGGGTCCGAGCGCGGAAAAATGTCACGCGTCCGATGACTCACCACGCCCCACAAAACGTTTGAAAAAATAATCTGACGAAATCCCGTCGCCATTTTGGCGCTATCAAATGTCACCGGCCGACGATAAATTCTCGGGAAATAATCATTCAACACCTTAATTCGCCGGTTTCAACACGTCGATAAACAAAACTATCGCATCTCAGCAAGGGGGGGGGGGGGGCTTTTTCAAGCCACGGCAAGCGCCCGATGACTCACCACTCACAAGTGTTTAAAACAATTTCTGAGAAATCGGATCCTCCACTCTCCTCCCACCGCCCCCTCTTCCCCGCGGGATGGGAGGGGAACTCCCTTTTACTACAAAGCACTTCGACTCTTTGTCAGTCGTTGCGCGGCTTCGCTGGGAATCGGACGTGTGGCCCTGTGTTCACCCCCCCCCCCCCATTCCGACGCATTCCATTCGTGGCGAAGGGGGACTTACCACCATCGGTCGGTAAGCAGGTGACCCCTACCATCGATCGGTAAACCTGTGAGCCTCACCATCGGTTGGTAGGCAGTGCAGTCCTACCATCGGTCGGTAAGTACAAACATCGACAGTCGATCATGGTACCAGTTCTAAATCAAACCCCTACCCGACCATCCGCCGATAACTCAGAAATTAACCATTTTGGGTCGTTCTCGGTCGGTAAGTGTCGGTAGTAGGAATCTTGGTTTAGAACTGGTACCATTACACTACTGATATTCACGGACCGATGATAGAAATTATACAAGTGTAAATAAAACTTTTGTGACGCGAAAAATGAAGACGGTTCTCATGAAGGATAATCGGAGATATTCGTCAGGCTTCTGGATTAAGACTTGATAGAAGAAGTTGATTCGATGTTGGTTGACGGAAGACTAAGATTGAATTTGATGAAGATTATCGGGAGACTGAGAAGAACTGACTTGATAGAAAAACTTGAGTCGATGGTAGTTGACGGGCGACTCCTTCGACCTCATGCACACTGACCCTTCTTGGTTCGCATGCGAATTTTTCGAGTGAGTGGGAGACAGTCTTTGGTTTCTCTTCTTAGAAATAATGGCGCTGATGGAAGGGGAAATTTCGCTCTGTTAACGGAACGTGCATGAGGTGTGTGGTCGAAATTCGCGCTAAGTCGGTCGCGATATCGCGGCGACCGTTTGATTCGGACGGCCGGATGTTTTCATGCTCCGCTGTGGTTACCAAGTCGAATCATGCAGACTTCTATTTGTCCCCATGCGGATGGCTAGCGTACAGTTTTTGGAGTGAGTGCCTGTTTAATTTTTTTTAGCTGCGGCTAAAAAAATAACGGAATAATCCAAATGAAAACGACAAAATTATCAATATTACCACCATCCGAAAAACGCGAGACAAATAATACGATCAGGAGCGCCATGCGAACTATCGATATTTTTAGGAAAACACCGCGAAAAAGCGAATTGTACAAATCGTATAGTTAAATTAGAAAATTCTTCGGTCATTGCTCTGGAATGAGAAGGGCAATGGATATATGTAGCCCCAGAGACAGTAGCTCTCACGGTAAACTGTAAAAACTCTGCGACAACTCATGCGACAATTACTGGAACAGAATTATTGGATTTAGATAGGAAATGTTCCGTCACCTCCATAGACTTTAAGATTGAAAATTTGAAGGAAACTGTACACGAAAAATTCCTACAATTTTTACCGCCATTCAATCTATCTTTTCTGACGACAGAAAACGAAATACCTCAACCTTTAATATTGGAAAATATTCCTCATACGATAATTAATTATCCATACGAAGTTAACAAGATTGGCGAACGAATCGAAATATTGAAAACAAAATAAACAAAAATTACGATCATGTGACAACACAGAGTCACATCATAGGGAATTATGCCCTCAGCGGAATGATTCTCTTCGCAATGATTATATCATATTTCGGAATTAAAGCGTTGCAACGGCGAGGTTTAAATGCTACATCGCCGAACGACGACCTTGCTGACGTAGCTCCGGCCAGACCGCGAGCTGCCAAACGCAAGGCAACAGCTGACTCACAAAATCCGCGAGTCATATGCACGCGAAATGAATCTCGCACACGCACAACGTAAATGTATAAAAAGAAATCGAAATATTTATAAAAAAAGGTATATACTATAATATTAGAAAGGCACTTGTACCTTCGTAATCTATTGTATTCTTGTAAGCTAAGAGACGACCGAGAGACAAAACTGGCCAAAGCTATGAAAAAAAAAAATGTATTATATCGCCGAAATTGGGAATTTTGTCTTCCCAAGGTGGAGGAATGTTGTGCCCTGAAAAGACAGGAATTTTCATACTGCTAACGCATAAAGTTCAAAGACCCCATGCGACGATATCGAGCCCGATATTTAACAAGCCCGATATTTCGCTCGACTCAGCTGGAAAAACGCTGAATCGCAATCGAACGATTCGAACGTTCTCGAACGATTGGTTGCGAAAACCCGAGTTAACAATTAGCCGAAAGAATCAATCGAAAGGCAGTCTTCGGCCAGAAGCCGAGGAGGTCGGTCTCAAGGTATAAAAAAGAATTGTAATATTGTTGCCTAATTTTAAATAAAATATAAGTTGTTCAAGTTGCAATATCCCGAGTCGGAGATTTACTCGGAACAGGAGAAGTCCCCACATACCCTCGCCCTCGAGCATCCGACAACTCACGGTGTCAACTTACTCGAGAGCGGAATTCCGTGCTCTCCGCGCATCGTCAGAAGCTGGGGCACAACAATGTGTTTGGCTTAATTGCGATAAAGCCAGTAACGAACATTCGGTGTTGATCGTTTCTTCATCTTCAATTGATAAAATAAAAACAAATGTGGCAAGTTACGAAAAATCCTCGATGTGTCTCTCGAGTGAAGGAGAATACAAGGAAGATCGAACAATATTTGCTTGATGATAAAAATGGTTTAAATACCGGACTAACAATAAATATCTACGCAATATTTACTGGCCGATTAAAAAAATTGTATAATTATGATTTACTCCAAGGATACATTTTTTTTCTCTGAAATAAATATTTTCGAAAGTGCCACAATGCTTATCTTGCAAATTGATTAGTTTAAACTGCGGCTGAATGGAACTCGAGTTCATAATTTGTACATCTGTCACTCGTGTACACACGAGACGTATCGGGGATGGTCAGCCCCTCCGAAGTACGCACAAGCTACGCCCACTCCACATTAATTAATCAAACATTCAATATCTCGGCTGTGTAGCAGTGTACACGCACTTTTTTCTTTTCACGCCTAAATTTATTCGAGACGGTGGTTCGATATTAAGCCTCGAGCGCTCTCAATTTCTCTGAACTCTGAATGGGATCCATGGCATCTTTCTTGACCGCAGTACTTGGGGTTTCTGTCGCGATACCTGTTTCAAGAGAAAAAGTATTAGTTTTTCATGCCTCTTGTTGGTGAGAGCCTGATTGTACAATTTGGTGTCCCTCAGCTGTCGTATACTGGTTGTTACACTGGGCATTAATATTGTACAATTTCATGTACAATATTACATGAACAATTGTACAATTTCTCCGAGCTTATCTCTTGGACCTGATGTTTAGAACTCTTTTTTTAAATAATTCTGACCACTGTTGACTGCCTTGACAAATTAACGTCACATATGGCGCCATAACCTCAATTTATTTAACCGGAAAATTATAATAACAAAATATTACCCCAAATGTCATTAAATATGTAAAAAAATGCCTTCTCCTTACCAGTACGTTATCTTTTACGAGGTAACGAGTCACAATATTTTGCAGGAGCCCTTTTTCCACTTTATACACACTTTATACAGACGCGAAAGAAATACACCGCGAATAAAGACGTATAAAACGGAAATAAAACTCAGAGCTCACTTCGTTGTATGACCAACGCGAAACTTCACAGCGGTATCTTTGGAACAAGAGCGCTACCGTGGCTGAATTTCAAACTAGGAAATATCATCGCTTTTACATGTAACTTTTTCACCCATTCCGCCATATGCGTTCGGACTCCTTTACTCTAGTCTCCATGTGTCGGAGACTCAGGAGACGGCAGCAGGATGCGCTCGGACGGCGAGCCCGACGTTCCGCGTCGACGAGGGATGGCGCTAGTGGTTTCTCGAGTTGACGGCCGGGCCGACGTGGCCCCAGTCGACGGTACACATGGTCCTTTCGCGCTCGTCATGAGCGGGGTACGGGAAGGTACGGGGGGGATGGTGTCGCAGATTCTATACAATAAAATAAACTTAAAGCTAGCTTAAAATTAATAATTAAATGTCAAGTGAAGGTGCATGGCGGAGATGAAGCCCGAGCGTGGTCACGCGGGCATTTTCTCGATCTCCTTGTGACGCAACGTCACAATGTACATATTTTGTTATCAAGATTTGAGAAATTGGAAATGGAGGTTACAATTTTATGATAGATATTAATTATTGACAATTTAGTTTATTATCGCAGTTCCCTTTCATTGGTTAAATCGGTTTGACAAAGTTGGAAATTATTACATTAAAAACGGGTTGATCGAACTTACGATTCGATGAGCTCGTAAATTGATACCGTGCTGACGCTGAACGTTTGGGTCTTCTTGAAGACAGCACAATAGTTTGACACTCACTTACGCACATTGCGAGTTGGATTTTGTTGTTGAGAGATTTGTTGAACGAATATTTATTTCTACCCACTAATAATGAGTTATTTTTAGTCTGCGAAACGTGATGAGGCGCTGCACCTCAGTACCTCACTTAACCCTCGGGCAGTGGTGCTTGATCGCTAAGAATCGAAGATGCGCACTCGGAACTAACTTCTAAGGGCACGGAAAAAGACTCAGCGTACAGAGTGCCTCGGCCGCTCTTGAGCTCCGCTCAGTCCTAAGATTGGCGAGAGACTAATGAATTTGATTACAACTCGATGGTGGGTTGCTCCTCGATTTTTGTGTAAATCATCAGTTTTATTTGTCGCTAAGCGACGAATTTCTAAATACGTATAGGCTGAGGGGCTGTATTTTTTCCGAGTCCGCATTGAAGTTCATTCGCTTCACAAATTGATGATCAAGACATCAGCATTGTGAAAAAATCGGAGTTGAAACTGAACGGAAAAAGTTTGGTTTCTCAATGCGAGGTGTCTAATATTCGGAGAGTGCATGGCTTTGCAATATAAAGTTCAAATGAGTTTAATTTCGAAGGAATTAAATCGCTATCACGTATGTTAAAAATTATTAAAGGAAATGTTAAGGAAAATTATTGGAAAATAAGATACGGATGTAACAATGTTAACCAACTGACTGCTTGATAAAAAGTCGGAACAAATTTAGAGGCAGCAGATGATTAAGAATGGTTCTCCTTCAGACAAATAATGCTTGTCTTTCCCTTCCTTCGTAAAATATGTAACTGGGTCACCCCTCCCCTCTTTCCATAGTTTTCCAATATCGCATTGGTATAAATTTCCGGGGAAAGCAAGAAAATAAAAAATAAAAAACGAAGCGAGCCAGCTGTATTGCATGATAGCCAAAAATGTATTTTATAGGTATCCCAGGCCTGGATTGCATCTGCGCTCAAGCCTTCAGCAATAAATCCCTAAAGTTTATACTTTTCGTAATAAATATTCCGTTTTCAAATATATTTAGGATATTCCAAGAATTGCTGATGCGGCTATGAGTATCATAAACACATTCCTTTGGCTTGGAGAGCGGCGACAAACGACAACGAAGAAAAAAATTGTTTAACCAGTAGCTAAATGGTTACTTAAAAATTTCAATGGATATGGCAAAACTGTTTCTCAAAAATTCCAATTGATATGGCAATTATTAGCTAATCTACTTCCTCTTTGCCTCATATCCCCTCAACGACGAACTGAACATTTACGTTGACAAAAGAAAATTATTAAAAATCTCGAAAAAAAAGGAACGCCGAGGACACTGTATCGTCCCATACCCGGGTGAATGCGCATCGTGCCATTCAATTCTGATATGGATCCTCCATTTACCTGCCTCGTATTCGTTTTATCCATATGTGTAATTTGGTTGAAACCTGACTGATTTATCGATACGTCCCTCTGGGTGAGTAGTAAAGCTACACCCTTCTGAACCCACGATCCTCCGATTGGCGATCGGGCGGGAGGGGGGGTCCAGCACGGGAAAGCCAAGTGCGGCTGTGTGATTTTACGACGGCGGACGGTTCAGCGCGGGGCAGTGACGTCACGAAAAAGTAGCGGGATGTCAGGGAGTGCGAAGGCTAGTTGTAGGCGAGAATGTGTCTGGGGAGGGAGTCCGGGCGCTTACCATAGACCGGCGCGGCGGTTGGTCGACGAACGTTTTGTGGGGGAGAAGGGCATCATAGAGTGACGGGTCAACGTTGAAAACCCATAAATGGTGTAATTTATTATACACATGAAAAATTATCCACCCATTATCGATGCAGGCCGAGTGTTTTTATTTCCACATTATTGCGAGAAGTCTATGAAAATAAAACTTAGACACGAGTGTTTGCGTTTGTGAGACACTACGCTATATGGCTAGGAAAATTTTCGGCGATAAGAGAACGGTAGGTCCCAAATAAAGCGCTGTCTTGTAAAGCCCATAAAATGGTTTATTAATTATATGCAGCTGCAGCTACGAATAATTATTCCAAATGTCGTGGTCTTGGTTTGATTCCGAAAGATAACGCCAAGATGTTCACATGTGCGAGTGTGTATGCAGTGCATCCGGCCAAGCACCCCCGGACTAGACTAAAAACGAGCTCGAACAGGTTTCAAAGGTCTCGCTGCAAAAATATTAGGGTAAGTATTTTGGTTTATTGCGGAATCATTTGCCGGAATATCATCTGAACGACAGTGAAGTGATATCATATTTTGCGTGTATGGAGCATTATAATAGAGCTCAACGTCGGGACTGTGAATAATGTCGCGCGGGGGGGTTCTCTACCTGAATGAAAAGGGTTTTTCGGATGTGTTTGAACCCTATTTTCATGTACATAATCGGAACATCGGAAAGAAGTTTGAAAATCTGAGTGGAGCGGCTATGCAACGAGGGAACTTATAATTCTGTAGACCAAGGTCAGGCTGCACTATTACACCGCAAACCCAACATTTCGAAAAATAACTTTGAAAACTTAAAAAAGATACGAAGTTGTAAACATTGGGGGAAATATGGATCCTACGAGTGTCAACACAATCAGCCTGATGGCGGAATTTCTCCCAACGGAAGATTGTCAGAACTCCCCGTCGTTCGTGATACTCCTGATACTTTCGGGAGCCCTTGCGGATATTTTGTGTTTTACAGGTGTATGTGTGTGTGTATTGTCGCCTGGTATTCGTGATACCTCCTCGCAATTTCTATTCGCCTAATACTAATTTTCTACCTATCCTTTCGTAATTTATTCCTCCTTTGTTTATCCTTAATGTTTCTTGGTGATTTCTTTTTTTATTCTTATCCCGTTTTCTGTTTTCATATTTATTGACTTAAAAAAAAATGTATGTCCTAATTCTCTTCTTTTTACGTTTCTTAAGGTTCGCTGTCTCAGCTTTCCGCTCCAATAAGGAGGTACTTTCCTGAGCGGTACTTTTTTAATCCACATAAAAAGTCAGACTCTCTTGAGGCGACTTCTTTCTTCTCTCGTTTTTTCAATGTTTTCCCTCTATCAGCTTTCCACTCTCAAAAAGAGGTACTTTCCTGAGCGGTACTTGTTGATCCATGGAGGGCGAAAGAAGTGACGTTCCTCCAAATTTCCTCCTCTTTTATACCCACTTTATTATTTATTGTTCCCCTTCCCTTACTAATTACCCATCATCCCCTGTATTGTTAACCTTTTTTCATACTTTAAATAAATTCACTCTCCCTTTGTTTTTTTGTTTCTTTCTCTGTTTTCTTTCCAACGTCTTTTCCCCTTCCCTTACTTCGTACCTATCGTTACCTTTTTCTACTGTTTTTGTTTATTTTCTGTTTTTCTTTTTCTTTCTAACTTTTTATACCTTCGACTGTTTTTGTTCTTTTCTGTTTTTTTCTTCTCTCGCTCGTCTTTCCTTCTACTTATTGTTTTGTGACCTTCAGTTTTTGTATTGACTTGTGTTTTTCAGAGGTTCTCCTTTTTGTTACTTCCCCCTCCCCTACTCCTATCGCGAGATTATTTATCTTTTTACAGGTTTTGTGGTGGGGGTATCTCGCATGAGACGGATCTGTACGTCTCAATATATTTTCTACGAGCTCCTTGCAAGATTTCTCAAATTATCGTTCCAGCTGCCTCGTATGTTACCTCATCGCATTGTTCAATGGACATTGCGTTTCAGCCACTTGTTTGTCATTTTGTACTTGGTCGATGAAGAGTCCCATTAAAACGGTGCGTCGAAGGAACGTGTGAGCGGTTCAGCATTCTTGTCCCGGAGTTTTACGATGGATATATTTTTTAGGGTAAATTCGTGTATGGATCTCTTGAAGCTCTGCACATCGACGATAAGCTCCACGTTGACAGTAGTGGGCGCAAGTCATTGGCATGATTATATAACAATTATTTAACCCCACCACTGAATAAATGGTACTCGACAATACGGCCATGGAGGATCATGCAGAATGCTGAGGTTAATGGCGGAATATTGTTTCTCAATTCAAATTCAAGATGCTCATCCACAGGGCCAGACTTGAGAGCATCGTTTTGCTTTGAGCAGCCAATGACAACAGGGGGGGGGGGGGGCTATCTGAAAATTCCATCCCGCTTAGCCGGGATTTGGCCTCTTCGTTGTAGCAGGTCGGTTAAAAGTTTGTCTACATGTCGTACAGTAGCGACTATCGATTTTGATCAATGTTCAAATTCAATTTTCCATGACATGTCGTGTCTTCACCAGCTGATTGGAGATTTTTACTGGCCACACGTGCTCAAAGGTGCCGGACAGCAATGGACATCTACACAATTCCCATGTTCGAAAACTCATGGAAATTGATGCGTCTTTGGGGAAAGACTTTGACAGCTGAATTTTTTGCTGTTCCAGGACTGTTACATACGGTACCAGCCATTCGATTTTATGCAATACGAGTTTGTATACTTCGGGAGCTGTTTGTACAATGGCATTGTCGTCGGTCTTTGTTCTCGCGAAAATTAACTCGTGCCTGGCATTTACGACAATTTCACGGTAATATACACACATCAAAGTTCCTCGATGCATCTACAATCTGCTTCGCCTCTCCGATATCGAGCCATCCCGGTTTTTCGAGCATAAAACTCTTGGCCGGACTGAGAGATGAATTTCCCTAAATTACACTCGCAATCCCAATATTCTCATTACAGTAGAATTCGATGACATTCAATTCATATCGCACTTTCGCAAAAAATTACAAATGGCATTGTTGACGAGACTTGTGGCAGTGTTTGAGAATCCATCACACATAGACAGTCTCCCACATACACTACCGGTCAAAACTTTCCGGACACTTCAGATAATTGCAAAACTTTCCATCACTTTGGATAATTGCGAAATTATGTTGAAATAATATAATTCATTATACAGAGCTATATAGTATCTTCGTAAAATAATAAATGGAATAAATTATTGGGAGTACAAGTCTCCGCCGCTTGACAAAAGATAGCCCCACCAGGAGGTTATGGTTGGAATTGTCAGTTGTAAAATGTCATATCGTAAGGTTGGACATCTAGCAAGATCATAACTTTGAAATATTATTGATTTTGCATCAGCATCAGATAATTTTCTTCGTGCGAAAATGTCAAGTTTTCAGCCGAGTATTAGAAGCATTAATGGAGAGAGATTCATGCCAAACGCAAGAGTTCCCGCAAATGCCGTTGCGTGTTGCATCACGCAATGTATATTCAATTAAGCGTTCAACATTTTTTATTAATCATCACGTTAAGATATTGGGTTTCTGAACGATGCATGCTTGTAAGCCTTCTATTCCTCGGCGCTTTACCACATCGATGGATCCTTGTCTGACCTGGCGGCCACAAAAGAAAGGGCCTAAAGGCTTTTTTTCGGCAAGACGCATTCCCGTGACGGGAAGATCCCGTCGACAACCAAATGTCTCGATCATATTTTTGCATATTTTTACATCAACGTAAAATATGTTCACTCAATTGCTTCTACATGATACTTTTGAGTATATAAAGATTTACCGGAACACTCTATTCAAATATTGCCGCCTGGTAGTTCCCGACGAATTTAGGGAATTGTCGACATTTGCATCAACCTCAGTATTGTAAGACTCTTTTTGCGATTGATCACAAAGGGATGCGCCCACACACAAATAAAAAATGTTTTCACCAAATGAAAATAAAGGATTACAAATCAAGCCAAATAAGGAATTCCTAGCTGTGGACTCGACGCTTCGATCAGCCACGAGCAGAGTCAGTTGTCGCCGAACATTCGATCGAACACGTCGTCATATTATGAATACCAAATCTTGAATACTTCATTCCGCATATTGTTATTAGTTTCTTTGTGTAAAATTTGTTGAGCCAAAAGACTGTATTCCGTTCTGTTTTGAAATATTACAAATTGTATATTTTATTCCACATTCAATGTCTATTCATTTTATTTATACGAAAACGGCTGAACATTATTAATTTAACGTGTAACGTACCCGGCAAGCATCGTCGCCATCACGCGTATCGGAATTTATAACTCCGAGAGAATTTTCAAACAAATTCGCGGTGCTCACGGTACTTGCACGGTAAATGCTGCTTCACATTTGAGGGTTCGGCTCACTGGCAATGGATCACGCATGCAAACTCCACGCCAATGTGTATTCACAGTCTTTTTACATATTTAAGAACAATGTCGGTTGGGAGTCGGTGAGGTAGAGTTACTTTTAGTATTTCGGCTTGATATGAAGAACCAATATGGGCCAAGTGCTTATATGTTTTCAGATGTACACCCTTACCCAATGCAATCACCTCAATTGTTCGATTCCGGGAATTACTTTCATCCAATTCGTCTTTAGCTGCTTGAGTAGCATTTAAAGATAAATCTGTAAATGTCTTCCATTCAATTCGTCTTGAGCCGCTTCAGTGCTACTCAATATTAGCCACGCCACCTGACCTGAAAGCACCAGCAGCGCTAACAAGGGGGCATTCCCTTCTTCCCATCACCGATTTCGTTCAAATTTATAGGACATACAGGGCTTGGCTAGAAATGAAAGTACCCGAAGTGGGAGCTCCGGATGGCCAAGCGTTTAGAAAATAAAAATGTTGAAGCGGCTCTCGCACCGTATAAGCCATTTACGTTAGTATGTTTGCCAAGCAGCGGTTGGCGTAGCGGCAAGGCTCGGACTCGTAATTCGATGATCGAGGGTTCGACTCTCCGTGTGGAGACTTTTTCTTTTTCTATCATTTTCTCAATTTTTATATTATTCATTTTTTAATTAAGCACAGAGGTGAATAATTTATTTTATTTATTTATTTATACGCAAAAGGCATATAGGACGTCATTTTTTAATGAGCGCATAATCGTAGAAAACTTGGAGTTGCTGATCGACTCGTAGGGAGGACAAACAAATCCGCAATTATACGACGAACTCTTCCATGATGAAGAAGGATTGCCAACGTGTAGCATCAAAGTAATTCCCCCTAAATGTACTCCACTGGTGCAACCCTGCGATGTATATTTTTATCGTCAGGTTAAAAACTTTATTAAAAAAAAAAACAAAATTTCTCCTATCTCATCGAGCAAGAAAAAGAAATAACTTCCCGAGAAGACTGCATAAAAATACATTCGATTGTTCATCATCAATTATCCGCGCCAATATTTGGTAACGTGTTACGGTACGCGTGGTTCGCTTCTAAACTTTGCCATGAGAGAGAATGTTTACGAATGTCAATCGAGTATGTTTTTCTATGGAGACGTTGAAACAACGATGTGGTTGTAAAAATTCGGCGTTTATAACGTGTGCTCGATGCAGAAATAATTATTGTTTCCCCTGTTTCTACGGTAACTATCATCCCGACATCCCAAAGTTTTGAATTTTCATGTCAAAAGTCTTTTCATGTGCGCTTTAATTACAACCCCTTGTTGAAAAGTCCGAAATCCCAATTTTTTACCTTTTCTATATCTTTTGCGTATAAATAAATAAATAACAAAAATTATTTACCTCTTTGCTTAATTGGAAAATGAATAATATAAAAATTGAGCAAAAGATAGAAAGAGGAAAAAAAGTCTCCACACGAACCCACGACCATCGAATTACTAGTCTGAGCTCTTACCGCTACGCCAACCGCTGCTTAGCAAACATGCTAACGTAAATGGATTATACGGTGCGAGAGCCGCGTTAACATTTTTATTTTATAAACGCTTGGCCATCCGGAGCTCCCACTTCGGGTACTTTGATTTCTAGCCAAGCCCTACATGTCCTATAAATTTGAGCGAAATCGGTGATGGGGAGTAGGGAATGCCCCCTTGTAAGACCCGCAAAAATGGGCACAAGCAACGGTAATATACCACCAATTTGATGAGGTACCAGTAGAACACGAGGTGTACGCACTTTGGCATCTTGCGTCTTTACATCTGCACGAGCACCTATTAGATAAGAACATTAAGGATGAAAATGCGAGTGATAATGTTGAAGAAGGAGAAGAGTATGCGATAAATAGTGTGGAACATCAATTGAAGAATGAGACACTAAATTCTTTCAAGAATGGACAACTAGATTCTTTTAAATTGATATATGAGGATGATGATGATGACTCACAAACGCAAAATCGCAATAAATGAATCGGTGAATATCTCCTACTATTACGAACAAATGGAAAGGCAAGCTTGGATGTATCATATGGTGTAATCTCGCAAACAACAAATTAATAATTGGAGATTCTTCGATTATTCGCAACTCTCAGCATATTTGGGCGGGATATATGAATTATCTAAAAACTGTTGGATTAACGGAGCGGCTGTGCAAAAAAATGCCCAGTGTCAAAATTCTCACATGGGCTGATTTGAAAAAATATGAAAAGATTGCAATCTCGAATGCGCAGATAACATTTTCTAAGCCTAGTGCGGCAAGATATAAGCTAGCTACCAAAAACACCGAATTGGACTTTATATATTGGGACAATTCCAAGGAACTAGTATGTCATCTCTGCTTACTCCTGGCATCACGAGCGGCCGGAACTTCTGGGCCCCGGGAAAAAAGTTCATATCTGAATATATCTGAATGTATCTGAATCATATCTGTAGAATAAGATATGATCAGACAAGAATAATGGCCATATCTGATCATGTAGTGCCATGACAGATCATGTATGTTTATATCTGTGCATGTATGATCACATTAGAACCATTTTAATAATTTTGAGAGCATAACCGTCCATATCGCAGCAGGTCTGACCAGATCCAATCCCCAGGCAAGATATGATCTTGTTGGACCAGATCTGATTTTATTAGGACAGATCTGATCATGTCAGGCAAATCTGATTTTATTGGGCCAGATCTGATCATGCCAGACAGATCCAGGTCTAATCTTATTAGACCAAATCTGATCATGTCAAACAGATCTGATCCTACCGGACCAGATCTGAATGTAGAAGAATAAAATACCGTGGATTCCAGTAGAACTGGACATCTATGAACAATAGACCTGCCCATATGATAGAATCATAGTTTATCTGAACTATCAGACCAAGTATGATTCCGACTATATCAGAGCAGATCTTACTCTGCTGAAACAGAGCAAACCTTATTAGAGCAGTCCTGAAGATATTAAAATGTTTACATATATAGAGCGGAATTATTAACACGTAATCACTTGACGTGTTAATAATTAACGATATTATAGCAACTCACATGATCCCATATAATACAGTCAGGTGAGGTGCCGCATCTGATCGGATATCGTCTCATATCCTCATATTTCGTTTCATATATTTACAAGGAGACGGCACGACCGTGGGGTCGAGGATTTGACCGAATTTTTTTATGGTGAAAGAGGACCCCTAGCACCTCACGTGGTTAAAGTAGTAGGACGCACTACTCGGAAAATTCCGAGAAAAATCGATTCAAAGTTTCTTAGGCGCCTTATGAGTTAAAAATGTCAGGCATTTGTCGAGCCGCCGTCTAGTATAGACGGTTAGTACTCGGTCTTTTGCGCCGGAGGTCTGGATTTCGATTCCTTCTTCGGATCTTATTTTTTTTTCTTTTTTTTTTTGTTATCCCAACAATTATTCAAAACGTTTCTCGTCCCTACATTATTTAAAAAAAATTATTTACATTATTTTTTAAAAATTATTTTCTTTTTTTAAAATTATTTTCTTTTTTTCCGATAAAACAATTCATAACGGTGGGTTTTTTTATTTATCATTGTAAAGTATATGAGGAGGAACATTGGTATTTTAATAAGAATAACAAAGTCGATCAGGAAAAATTCAATTTTGATTCATATAATAATTATATACAAAAACCGCAGTGGTAATTATCGTAGAAACAAACAAAGCAATAATTTTTGCGATTTTTTACAATCGCAGGGAGTTTGCAATACATCCGTACAAAAACATGTTCCATTAACATTCATGAAAATGTATCTAGTAAATTGCAGCGAATTGTTAGAGCAGAGTTAGAGCAGTTAGAGTACAAATAAGTATCCGCCGTTTGACAAAAGATGGCCCCAGCAGGAGGTTATGGTTGAAATTTTCAGATGTAAACCGTCATATCGTAAGCTTCGACATCTGGCAAAACCATAACCTTGAAATATAAGCGATTTTGTACCAGCATTATATCATATTTTCAAGCGAAAATGTCAAGTTTTGAGCCGAATAAGCGTCATTTGCGGGAACTCTTGCGTTTGGCACGAATCTCCCTCCAATAATGCTTTTAATTCCGGGTCTTCGTGCACTTTCGGCCTTCCACTACGTTCTTTGTCTTCGACGTGACCTCACCGTTCTTAAATTTTTGAAACCACTCACGACAACTTCTCTCACTCAAAGCAGCCTCACCATATAATTCTACAAGCAATCGATGCGCCGGAACCGCAGATTTTTTCAAATTAAAGAAGTAAATCAAATGTTCCCGCAAATGACGCTTATTCGACCCAAAACTCGACATTTTCGCACAAAAAAATTATGTGATGCTGATACAAAATCGTTAGTATTTCAAGGTTATGGTCTTGCCAGATGTCCAACCTTACGATATGACGTTTTGCATCTGATAATTTCAACCATAACCTTCTGGTGGGGCCATCTTTTGTCAAACGGCGGAGACTTATTTGTACTCCCTATAAAAGTACACTGTAGATACCACACAAGTATACTGGAAATGCTGCGCAACGATTTAGCGTGCATGGTTAAGAAGAGAAGCTCAGCGAAGTTTTAATATACACGGAACAAGACGATTGGCGGTGCTCGCCCGGCTCGTCATCGATTACGTTTGTTTATTAATCTACGTCGCAATACCACACTTTGGTAGATGAATAACGGCCATCGAAAAGCAATATTTCGAGTTCTCAAATAAATTCTCAAGGACATTGGGATTGTTTGAGTTTTATTAAATGTTATTATATTATTTTTTGCACTTGTGGTTGTACGTTATCATTTATTGTGGTTGGTTGCTTTGTTTGTATTACAATGGCGACTTAATTTTAATCTCATTTGCATGTAGGTACTATTCAGTTAGCGAGTTCTTGCCTGGCTTTAGAAAATAATTTATTGATTGGAATTGTTATCGCGAAATAAATCACTCGTTGGATTATCCAAAAATGTTAATAAAAAAACTCCTCATGATCGGTAATTTGATCATTTGATGAATTTAAGATCGACTGGGAGCTTTAAGAGTGCCACTGTTGTAGTATTTTTCTGAGATATGCTATACTCTGGTATTCACATCGATATTCATTTATATACATGGTTTTTATACAGTTAGGATATACTATATTCATGTTTATAGTTGAATGATAAAAATAATATCTCGAAATTGGTTGACCTTTGCATAAAACATTGTTAGTTTATTTGACAGCGGAAAATGACCTATAACCCTTTCAAGGGATCATGACCAATAACCAGTAGCCCTGTATATATATTTATTTCGGAAAGATATGAAATCCCCCTAAAAAACTTGAACAACTAGAAAAAACGCCACGTAATAAAAAATGCCCTCGAAAAAATTATCGGTCGTTTCACTATCTACAAAATTCTATTTAACCTCGAAGTACTTGTTTTTTTTCCAAACAATACTTTTATTTCCATTATTACTGTTTCAATTCAAACGTACAAAAGAAGTGAAATAACTTTTTATGCAGAAGCCAAGCAAATTTAGTAGAAACGTACAATAAATTGTCGAACCCTAGAAATACAAATTGTTTTCAAAATTTTATTTCAAGAACCCATATTACTATTATAATAAAAAGTTCGAATCACGCCTATGTAAAAGTACAATGTATGCATCACACAAGTTCTGTACGTATGTATCACTGGAAATGCTGTGCAACGACTTGGCGTGCATGGTTAAGAAAAAAAGCTGGGCGAAAGATGGCGTTTTCTCATCAACTTGACTATCAGATTAAGCAAGACATGAATTGACGCAATTTATTATGTAACTGCAAACTAAGTTTCCGACTCCGCATAATGTCACGTCCGGAAGGGACGTGGGCATATATATTTTGATTCCCTCCTTTTTTGCCTACGATAAGCGAAATAGCACGGGATGAGGGTAAAAAGGGGTAGTGCTTGGAATGAGTTGAAATTAGGAAATCATGCAGTGATTTGGTATCGAGAAATAATCCGACAAATTTGTACAAACTTAACTAAAGGTTTGTTACAAATAAGTGATCGGATGAATAAAGTTACTTATACAGACAAAATGACGATGAAAATAACTAGGAAGTCAGGAGAACAATCGGATTAACATAAAATGAAATTTGTCGCTTACATTGGTCGCTGTGTTCGTGAGTGTATCAGTGTGTAGGTACGCTCGCTCGCAAGAATATCCGTTGACGCTCGCAGATAAGGGCCTCGTTGACGGACGCCACGCTTAGCGTTCGGAAAGCGGTCACCAGCACCAGACTCTTGGGGCGCTGAGAGTATTCACGTATATACGCGTAGTAAACAGCACTTGAACTATTTTATGGACTCGAGGCCGCGAGAGTCGACTAAATTTTATACGACGCTTCGGTCAAAACCCGAAGATGTATAATATTCAAAAACTCTATGATATCGGTACTACTCTTCGAATTCTGTCAGAACAAGATTAAGAAGTGAAGTTAATTTTATGGAAGATTTTGCGAGACTGAGATCTGAACGCGATGGAAATTGTTGGAAGACTTGATCGGAACGCGATGGAAATTGTTGGAAGACTTGATCGGAACGCGATGGAAATTGTTGGAAGACTTGATCTGAACGCGATGGAAATTGTTGGAAGACTTGATCTGAACGCGATGGAAATTGTTGGAAGACTTGATCCGAACGCGATGGAAATTGTTGGAAGAGTGACATCAGGGAGGAAGTCTTTCTTGATATGAAAATTAGGAGGGGTTCGATAGTGGGAGAAGTAACTTTAAGGTTTAGCGTGATTGGTCACGATATTCATGATTCGCAAGTAGTAGTAATAGGCTGGTTCTAACTGAGAGATCTCAGGGCGGAGCGGGGCGGGGATCCAGCGCGGGGAAGCCTAGTATGCATTGCGGAGAGCGGGACGGGCGTTTAACGTTACGAGGGGGGGATGAAAGGGTCTCTATGGAGGGGGTAGCCATGTGGTCCGAAAAGCGGGTGGCGGAAAGCCGCTGTCGGCGTGAGCGTTGAAAACCCATAAATCTTCTAATTTATTATAGACATACTTTATTATAGACATACAAATATTATCATCGATGCGAGCGGAGTGTTTTCATTTCTAGACTAATTTGTGCGTGTGTGCGTGTGCGTGCGTGCGTGCCTGTGTGTGTGTGTGTGTGTGCGTGTGCGTGTGTGTGTGTGGCATCACATGAAAGGAGGCACTTCAAAGCCCTTTTATTTATTACATGCAGCTGCGGTGCCTTGGTTTCGATTTTCCGAAATCCTTAAACTGTTTGTATGCGTATCAACTCGAGTCTCGCCGACACTTCAGACAGGTCCTGACAAGTCAGGGGATTTTTTCTTGAAAAAACTATAAACTTTAAGAATTTATCATCAAAGACTTTGACCGCAGATAAACCACGTGAGCTGCACTCTTGAAAAGAAGTTTCAATACGTCGACGTCTCGATGGCATTCCGAAACATAACGTTAAGATGTTCACATGTGCGAGTATGTACGTAGTGCATCCGGCCAAGCACCCCCTGGACTTGACCAAAAACGAGCTCGAACAGATTCCAAAGGTCTTGCTCTTAAATTATTGGAGAAAGTACATTGGTTTATTGTGGGATCGTTTGCCAGAACATCATCCGAAAGGCAGTGAAGTGATATCATATCTTCCATGCATGGAGCATTATAATACACCGCAAATGAGAGATCATATTGACGGTCCCCCACCTCAACGTCGGGAGTGTCGAAAATGTCATGAGGGGGGAAATTCTCCACGTACGAGAATTTTCAGACGTGTTTGAACTTGTTTTTCATGATTGGAGAATTGTAGAGACATGATGGAGGAAATTCTCCACGTATGGGGATTCTTCTAACGTGTTTTAACTTTTTTTTCGCGATTTGAAAAGTGGGGAGAGGTTTGAAAATTTGAGTGGGAGTGTAACGGAAGCTTATAATTTCGTGGACCAACCTCAGACTGCACTATTCCACCGCAACATCAACATCTCTCCAAAAAAGGAACTTTGAAATTGTGGAAAGATGGATCTCTCAAGCATAAACAAAGTCATGCTCAGCCGCGTTCACTCGGATCATCGAATCTCCGACATGAGGGCCGTAAAAACCAAGTTTGGGAAACGCTACCTCGCAGACATCGCGGATGAGTTCACTGTCTTCTTATCCGCGCGACTTGTGAAGGCCTTCGATGATTTGGAAACGTTCGTGCGAATGCGGCAAGCGGCACGTGATCACCGTCTCTGGATGACATACAAAGGTGAAAAATACAACAGCATAGGCTTTTTCCAAGTTTGAGAACGCATAGTGGAAAAATACGAAATTCGTTGAAACACCATCGTCGAACGGCTGTCTGCATCATCGAGAATATGCTGCAACTGGCGCGTAATAATCAACTCTACATGCAGTTGTGGAAAATACATCAGCGTCAAGTTCCATCGTCTTGGAGTATGGTGGAAAAGAGCAAATTTGTTGGGGCAGCATCGTTGAGTGGAACAGCTGTCCAGATCACAGTCGTCTCACCGTCGTTTTCGACGTTTTAAGTGTTTGACTATGTAAAAAAAATCTATTGAAAAAAATGTTTTATCGAAGCGTATGAGAAAGAGAAATACAAAGCAATTTTTGTCGTAGAATAAATGAAGAATACAAATAGTATATATTTTCATGGGAATGTTTTTTATTGGTTTAAAAAAAATTCCTCGCTCTCACAACGCTTCGTATACAGTCAACCTGTAGCTTTAGCGATTCATAGCTTTTCAGCGATTTTACATTATCATGGGCGCAGTTGTAATGCGTGTCGAAGGAATGATGGGGGCATTTGGAGTTTGTGATTTTCGGCAACTTCTGCAGCGAAGGACAGTCCAGAGTTTCCAAGTCGATGACGTTTGTCGCGGAATCCGAAAATCTTGATAGCCATGCGCATTTCTCGAATCCCTTCGCATAGATGGTGGGAGCTCCTTGAAAGATTTCTCGAATTGTCTTCCTAGCTGCCTCGTATGGTATGCCGCTGTGATCCCATCGTATTCCATGAAAATTTTATTCAAACCACTTGTGTGTCATTTTGTACTTGGCCGGTAAAGAGTCCCATGCAAATGGTGCGTCGAAGGCGAGCGTCAGCGGTTCAGCATCCTTGTCGTGGAGTTTGATGATGGACATCTCCTTTAGGACAAATTTGTTGACGGGTCTCTTGAAGCCCTGCACATCGACGGTAAGCTCAATGTTGACTAAAGTGGATGCGAATCATCGGCATGATTTTATAGCAATTTTTTAACTCAACCACTGATTGGATTGAACTCGACAATATGATCATGGATGATCATGCAAAGCGACAACGATTATCAACTAAACATTAATAGTCATTGATAGTCCACAAACCGCATCTGGAAAAATTGAAGTATTCCAGGTACAGGCATTTTATATGCATGGGTGCAGGACACAGCGGTGATGGGTTGATGTGGCGAGAAATCGACTTGAACGTGTTATGGTCTATACTTTAAGCCGTCCTCGATGAATTTCGACAACGTGGAAGTGGGTGAGCTTTACGAAAAGTACGTAATCTTACAATAAATGTAAATGAATATGAATCAATACACCTTGAATATCATTGCCACCGGAGTTAATGATTATGAGGGCTGCGATTGATGTGCAATGAAGAGATAATACACGTTTCGCATGGGTGACAGGCACTGCTTTGTACCCAGCTGAACAAAACAGTGACCACGGATCTTCTTACATGCATTATTCACCGGTATTGAATCTATCGAATATTGGATGCCCAATGACTAAAGGTAAATTTTTATTTTAATTGAGCTTCAAAACAATTTATCCATCAATATATATACCACCAAAGAAGACATTGCTCCGATACACGTGGCTCAACATAAGGAGAATAAAAGCATATCAATTTGCTACAAGATACCGAGGATAACAATGTATGACATTTTACATAGATCAAGAACCTGTCAAGCCTCGTGAGCGCAGGACTAAACAGAGACAGCCATTAAAAAATATATATATGCCATCAGTGTGTGAAGTTAACATAATTACTGTATCGTTATATGTGCCAAACGAATTAAGCAATAATCCATTATTTCGCAGGTGTCTGCATTACTTTAGATCAAAGGATAAACTGCAATCACATGAGATCGATTGTGGAGCACTAAAGCACTGCCCCATCCGACTAACAAATAACACCAATAAGTGGCTCCAAATCATCAACTCCAGTCGGAAACCACGACATCCATTCATTGGAAATGCCTATTAGAAGTGTTTTTGACTAATGATAGGGAGAAGATATGAGTGTGCAAAGACTGATGAGAAGAACGTAGCAGAGGACATGTATCAATATCATGAAGTATTTAGTACTGACAACCACATGTGCTTTTCATATGACGAATCGCTATCATAGTATCAATCACATCACAGCGCTGATTCCATATCATGGTTTGTGGTAGAACTGGAAAAACTAGTGCTGTGCATAAAATACATTTTCAACGAAAATCAATGCTCATCATGAGTTAATTCGAATACGTTCACGCTATGGCAATAATTGTGCATTTAGTCATCATCGACCAATAGAGGTAGAAGTTGAATTACTCAAGATACAATGGCGTATGCCCCACATAATATTAGATGAGATCAATAAATTATCATTACTTTGAACATTGGAAAGTGGGCGATACTTGAACATGAGTTTTCACTCTTGGGATCAATACGAATGTCCACCTCTTCAAAGCACAACGAAGCATTCATGGACCGTAAAAGCTGCCTCCCAACTAGAGAAACCAAAATATGTAATTGGTGCGGCACAGACTGGTACAAAAGAGAATCTATGGCAAATGACATTATATTATTTACCGACTGCAAACTCACATGTGTTAAACTTTATCTCAATTCAGCATTCTTTTCTCAGGAGGACCCGCATTTGGACTTCAAAAAAGTTTTGGCATTTTGTTCAATATGTACTCTCGATTTCGTAAATACCATTAAGACTGCAATAGTGATCGTTCTTTACTAACCATCGCCAAGTCTTAATGTAACGGCCCTCTCGCGGATAATGATTGATCGTATCAGAACGAGCCTGTCAAAAATGCTGCCGTAGATGTCTGAATAGAGTTTAACTGCAAAGAAGATTCACCACCGAATACGACTGCTTATTGTTTTAATCTTACACGATCGCGTTGATATTGTTCATTGACCGATATTATGGGTAAAATTGTATAGATCTGCAAAATTCCGAGAGATACGAAGCATCGTGGTTGATTCGCAATGGTCTAAAGTGGGCTTATGGAAACGTTCTATATAGCGTGAATGAAGGTTTAATAACAGCTGCAGTTGAAGGTTCAACCGAAGACGACATGTGTTCAATCGTATATGTTAAGGGTCATGAAAAACGAAAATGGCTAGCTGATATACTAAATATGGAAAATGAGCTATTTATTAAGTCGTTGAATATAGACTTTGACGATATTGATGTCTCAAGTAAATTAGATGGAAGTTCTACTCTATGGTGTGAAAAGCATACAAACAATTGTGCCCTACGATATGGATTTAAAATCTTTAATTGGTGGTTGAATCATAAAGATTCGTGCAGATGAAAGAAATGTAACATTATGTACTTTTTATTCTCCTCACCCCGTACTTAGTTATGTCAGCATCATCAGATATCGGATTGTGCAACTGAATAAAATATCACTTTCGAATGTGAAACTAACTTTTTTTGTATGGAATTTGATTGAAAATAAAGTAATATAATCGCTCAATGATGATCGAATACATTCATCGGTATACGTTCGATAGATGTTCGTGAGCCGTTTGTTGGAAGTTTTCGAGGCATTTAAAAGTTTTCGATAGTCGTTCGTGAGACGTTCCAGAGACTTTCGAAGACATTCATAAGACGGTCGAAGACATTCAAGAGACGTTCGAAAACATTCATAGCACGTTGAAGACATGCATGAGGGGTTCAAAGAGTTTCAAAAGAGTTTCCACGACGTTCATGCGACGTTTACAGGTGTTCGTGAGACGTTCAAGAGACTTTCGAAAATGTTCATAAGACGTTTGAAGACATTCATGAGAGGTTCGAAGACGTTCGAGAGATCTGTGACAATATCCATATGTTTGAAGACATTGGTGAGGGGTTCGAAGAAGTTTAAGAGAGTTTCAAAGACATTCACGAGTGATTTGTAGACGTTCCAAAAACTTTCGAATTCGTTTAAGAGACTTTTGACGACATTCATAGTACGTTTGAAGACATTCATGAGGGGTTCGCAGACGCTGAGGAGAGACTTTCAAAGACATTCACGAGGGGTTTGTCCGAAGACATTCATAAGACGTTTGAAGACAGTCAAGAGACGTTCGAAAATATTCATAAGGTGTTTGAAGACATGCATGAGGGGTTCGAAGAGTTTCAAGAGACTTTCTACGACGCTCATGAGACGTTTGAAGATGTTCGTGAGACATTCACGAGACTTTCGAAAACGTTCATAAAACGTTCGAAAACATTCATGAGAGGTGCGAAGACCTCCAGAGACTTTCGAAGACATTCAAGAGATCTTTGACAATATTCATAATACGTTTGAAGACATCGACGAGGGGTTCGACGACGTTTTAAAGATTTTCACACCCATTCACGAGGGGTTTGAAGACGTTCAAGATACTTTTCGAATACATTCTAGCGATTTTCGATGACATTCATAATACGTTTGACGACATTCATGAGGGGTTCGAAGACACTTGAGAGACTTTCAAATACATTGACGAGGGGCTCGAAGACGTTCAAGAGACTTTCGACGACATTCATCATACGTTTGAAGACGCTCATGAGGGATTCGAAGACGCTTAAGGGACTTTCAAAGACATTCGAGAGGCTTTCGAAGGCGTTCAAAGATCTTCGACGACATTCATAATACGATCTTCGGCGACATCCATAAGTCGAAGACTTTCACGGCGTTTGAGTTTCGCTGGAATTGTTTGGGTATGTTTGGGATTTTCACAGTTTTGGTGAAATGTGTTTGAGTGCGCACCCAAACACACCTCGAAGATCTCTGAACGTCTTCGAAAGCCTCTTGAACGTCTTCAATCCTCTCGCGAATGTCTTTAAAAGTCTCTTAAGCGTCCTCGAATCCCTCATGAATGTCTTCAAACGTATTATGAATGTCGTCGAAAGTCTCTTGAACGTCTTCAAGCCCCTCGTGAATGTCTTTGGAAGCCTCTCAAGTGTCTTCGTACCCCTCATGAATGCCTTCAAACGTATTATGAATGTCATCGAAAATGTCTAGAATGTATTCGAAAAGTATCTTGAACGTCTGCAAACCCCTCGTGAATGGGTGTGAAAATCTTTAAAACGTCGTCGAACCCCTCATCGATGTCTTCAAACGTATTATGAATATTGTCAAAGATCTCTTGAATGTCTTCGAAAGTCTCTGAACGTTTTCGCACCCCTCGTAAATGTCTTTGAAAGTCTCTCAAGCGTCTTCGAACCCCTTATGAATGTATTCAAACGTATCATGAATGTCGTCGAAAGTCTCTTGAACGTAATCGAAAGTTTCTTGAACGTCTTCAAACCCCTCGTTAATGTCTTTGAAAGTCTCTAAAACGTCATCGAACCCCTCGTCGATGTCTTCAAACGTATTATGAATATTGTCAAAGATCTCTTGAATGTCTTCGAAAGTCTCTGAACGTCTTCGCACCTCTCGTGAATGCCTTTGAAAGTCTCTTACGCGTCTTCGAACCCTCCATGAATGTCTTCAAACGTATTATGAATGCCGTCGAAAGTCTCTGCAACGCCTTCGAACCCCTCGTGAATGTCTTTGAAAGTCTCTCAAGCGTCTTCGAACACCTCATGAATGTATTCAAACGTATTATGAATGTCGTCAAAAGTCTCTTGAACATATTCGAAAATTTCTTCAACGTCTTCAAACCCCTCGTGAATGTTTTTAAACGTCTCTAGAACGTCATCGAACCACTCATCGATGTCTTCAAACGCATTATTAATATCATCAAAGATCTCTTGAATGTCTTCGAAAGTCTCTGGAGGTCTTCGCACCTCTCATGAATGTTTTCGAACGTCTTTTGAACGTTTTCGAAAGTTTCTTGAATGTCTCACGAACATCTTCAAACGTCTCATGAACGGCGTAGAAAGTCTCTTGAAACTCTTCGAACCCCTCATGCATGTCGTCAAACACCTTATGAATGTTTTCGAACGTCTCTTGACTGTCGTCAAACGTCTTATGAATGTCTGCCGACAAACCCTTCGTGAATGTCTTTGAAAGTCTCTCCTAAGCGTCTTCGAACCCCTCATGAATGTCTTCAAACGTATTATGAATGCCGTCAAAAGTCTCTTAAACGAATTCGAAAGTTTTTTGAACGTCTACAAATCACTCGTGAATGTCTTTGAAAATCTCTTAAACGTCTTCGAACCCGTCACCAATGTCTTTAAACATATGGATATTGTCACAGATCTCTTGACCGTCTTCGAACCTCTCATGAATGTCTTCAAACGTCTTATGAACATTTTCGAAAGTCTCTTGAACGTCTCACGAACACCTTATAACGTCTCATGAACGTCGTGGAAACTCTTTTAAAACTCTTTGAACCCCTCATGCATGTCTTCAACGTGCTATTAATGTTTTCGAACGTCTCTTGAATGTCTTCGACCGTCTTATGAATGTCTTCGAAAGTCTCTGGAACGTCTCACGAACGACTATCGAAAACTTTCAAATGCCTCGCAAACTTCCAACAAACGGCTCACGAACATCTATCGAAAGTATATCGATGAATGTATTCGATCATCATTGAGCGATTATATTACTTTATTTTCAATCAAATTCCATACAAAAAAATGAATTTCACATTCGAAAGTGATATTTTATTCAGTTGCACAATCCGATATCTGATGATGCTGACATAACTAAGTACGGGGTGAGGAGAATAAAAAGTACATAATGTTACATTTCTTTTATCTGCACGAATCATTATGATTCAACCACCAATTAAAGATTTTAAATACATATCGTAGGGCACAACTGTTTGTATGCTTTTCACACCATAGAGTAGAACTTCCATCTAATCGACTTGAGACATCCATATCGTCAAAGTCTATATTCAACGACTTAATAAATAGCTCATTTTTCATATTTAGTTTATCAGCTAGCCATTTTCGTTTTTCATCACCCTCAACATATACGATTGAACACATTTCGTCTTCCGTTGAACCTTCAACTGCAGCTGTTATTAAACCTTCAGTCACGCTATATAGAACGCTTCCATAAGCCCACTTTAGACCATTGCGAATCAACCATGATGCTTCGTATCTCTCGGAATTTTGCAGATCTATACAATTTTACCCATAATATCGGTCAATGAACAATATCAACGCGATCGTGTAAGATTTAAACAATAAGCAGTCGTATTCGGTGGTGAATCTTCTTTGCATTTAAACTCTATTCACACATCTACGGCAGCATTTTTGACAGGCTCGTTCTGATGCGATCAATCATTATCCGCGAGAGGGCCGTTACATTAAGACTTGGCGATGGTTAGTAAAGAACGATCACTATTGCAGTCTTAATGGTATTTACGAAATCGAGAGTATATATTGAACAAAATGCCAAAACTTTTTTGAAGTCCAAATGCGGGTTCTCCTGAGAAAAGAATGCTGAATTGAGATACAGTTTAACACTTGTGAGTTTGCAGTCGGTGAATAATATAATGTCATTTGCCATAGATTCTCTTTTGTACCAGTCTGTGCCGCACCAATTACATATTTTGGTTTCTCTAGTTGGGAGGCAGCTTTTACGGTCCACGAATGCTTCGTTGTGCTTTGAAGCGGTAGACATTCGTGTAGATCCCAAGAGTGAAAACTCATATTCAAGTATCGCCCACTTTCCAATGTTCAAAGTAATGATAATTTGTTGATCTCATCTAATATAATGTGGGGCATACGCCATTGTATGTTGAGTAATTCAACTTCTACCTCTATTGGTTGATGATGACTAAATGCACAATTATTGCCATAGCACGAACGTATTCGAATTAACTCATGATGAGCATTGATTTTCGTTGAAAATGTATTTTATGCACAACACTAGTTTTTCCAGTTCTACCACAAACCATAATATGGAATCAGCGCTGTGATGTGATTGATACTATGATAGCGATTCGTCATATGAAAAGCACATGTGGTTATCAATACTAAATACTTCATGATATTGATACATATCCTCTGCTACATTCTTCTCATCAGTCTTTGCACACTCATATCTTCTCCCTATCATTAGTCAAAAACACTCCAAATAGGCATTTCCAATGAATGGATGTCGTGCTTTTCGACTGGAGTTGATGATTTGGAGCCACTTATTGGTGTTATTTGTTAGTCGGATGGGGCAGTGCTTTAGTGCTCCACAATCGATCTCATGTGATTGCAGTTTATACTTTGATCTAAAGTAATGCAGACATCTGCGAAATAATGGATTGTTGCTTAATTCGTCTAGCACATATAACGATATAGTAATTATGTTAACTTCACACACTGATGGCATATATATATAGTTTTAATGGCTGTCTCTGTTTAGTCCTGCGCTCACGAGGCTTGACAGGTTCTTGATCTATGTAAAATGTCATACATTCTTATCCTCGGTATCTTGTAGAAAATTGATATGCTTTTATTCTCCTTCCGTTGAGCCACGTGTATCGGAGCAATGTCTTCTTTGGTGGTATATATATTGATGGATAAATTGTTTTAAAGCTCAATTAAAATAGAAATTTACCTTTAGTCATTGGGCATCCAATATTCGATAGATTCAATACCACAGCCTTCAAACCCCTTCAAACCTTCAATAGAACGCCTTCGAACCCCTCGTGAATGTCTTTGAAAGTCTCTCAAGCGTCTTCGAACACCTCATGAATGTATTCAAACGTATTATGAATGGCGTCAAAAGTCTCTTGAACATATTCGAAAATTTCTTCAACGTCTTAAAACCCCTCCTGAATGTTTTTAAACGTCTCTAGAACGTCATCGAACCACTCATCGATGTCATCAAACGCATTATTAATATCATCAAAGATCTCTTGAATGTCTTCGAAAGTCTCTGGAGGTCTTCGCACCTCTCATGAATGTTTTCGAACGTCTTTTGAACGTTTTCGAAAGTTTCTTGAATGTCTCACGAACATCTTCAAACGTCTCATGAACGTCGTGGAAAGTCTCTTGAAACTCTTCGAACCCCTCATGCATGTCGTCAAACACCTTATGAATGTTTTCGAACGTCTCTTGACTGTCGTCAAACGTCTTATGAATGTCTGCGGACAAACCCTTCGTGAATGTCTTTGAAAGTCTCTCCTAAGCGTCTTCGAACCCCTCATAAATGTCTTCAACCGTATTATGAATGCCGTCAAAAGTCTCTTAAACGAATTCGAAAGTTTTTTGAACGTCTACAAATCACTCGTGAATGTCTTTGAAAATCTCTTAAACGTCTTCGAACCCGTCACCAATGTCTTTAAACATATGGATATTGTCACAGATCTCTTGAACGTCTTCGAACCTCTCATGAATGTCTTCAAACGTCTTATGAACATTTTCGACAGTCTCTTGAACGTCTCACGAACACCTTAAAACGTCTCATGAACGTCGTGGAAACTCTTTTGAAACTCTTTGAACCCCTCATGCATGTCTTCATCGTGCTATTAATGTTATCGAACGACTCTTGAATGTCTTCGACCGTCTTATGAATGTCTTCGAAAGTCTCTGGAACGTCTCACGAACGACTATCGAAAACTTTCAAATGCCTCGCAAACTTCCAACAAACGGCTCACGAACATCTATCGAACGTATATCGATGATTGTATTCGATCATCATTGAGCGATTATATTACTTTATTTTCAATCAAATGCCATACAAAAAAATGAGTTTCACATTCGAAAGTGATATTTTATTCAGTTGCACAATCCGATATCTGATGATGCTGACATAACTAAGTACGGGGTGAGGAGAATAAAAAGTACATAATGTTACATTTCTTTCATCTGCACGAATCATTATGATTCATCCACCAATTAAAGATTTTAAATACATATCGTAGGGCACAACTGTTTGTATGCTTTTCACACCATAGAGTAGAACTTCCATCTAATCTACTTGAGACATCCATATCGTCAAAGTCTATATTCAACGACTTAATAAATAGCTCATTTTTCATATTTAGTTTATCAGCTAGCCATTTTCGTTTTTCATCACCCTTAACATATACGATTGAACACATTTCGTCTTCCGTTGAACCTTCAACTGCAGCTGTTATTAAACCTTCAGTCACGCTATATAGAACGTTTCCATAAGCCCACTTTAGACCATTGCGAATCAACCATGATGCTTCGTATCTCTCGGAATTTTGCAGATCTATACAATTTTACCCATAATATCGGTCAATGAACAATATCAACGCGATCGTGTAAGATTTAAACAATAAGCAGTCGTATTCGGTGGTGAATCTTCTTTGCATTTAAACTCTATTCACACATCTACGGCAGCATTTTTGACAGGCTCGTTCTGATGCGATCAATCATTATCCGCGAGAGGGCCGTTACATTAAGACTTGGCGATGGTTAGTTAAGAACGATCACTATTGCAGTCTTAATGGTATTAACGAAATCGAGAGTACATATTGAACAAAATGCCAAAACTTTTTTGAAGTCCAAATGCGGGTTCTCTTGAGAAAAGAATGCTGAATTGAGATACAGTTTAACACTTGTGAGTTTGCAGTCGGTGAATAATATAATGTCATTTGCCATAGATTCTCTTTTGTACCAGTCTGTGCCGCACCAATTACATATTTTGGTTTCTCTAGTTGGGAGGCAGCTTTTACGGTCCATGAATGCTTCGTTGTGCTTTGAAGCGGTAGACATTCGTGTAGATCCCAAGAGTGAAAACTCATATTCAAGTATCGCCCACTTTCCAATGTTCAAAGTAATGATAATTTTTTGATCTCATCTAATATTATGTGGGGCATACGCCATTGTATCTTGAGTAATTCAACTTCTACCTCTATTGGTTGATGATGACTAAATGCACAATTATTGCCATAGCACGAACGCATTCGAATTAACTCATGATGAGCATTGATTTTCGTTGAAAATGTATTTTATGCACAGCACTAGTTTTTCCAGTTCTACCACAAACCATAATATGGAATCAGCGCTGTGATGTGATTGATACTATGATAGCGATTCGTCATATGAAAAGCACATGTGGTTATCAATACTAAATACTTCATGATATTGATACATATCCTCTGCTACATTCTTCTCATCAGTCTTTGCACACTCATATCTTCTCCCTATCATTAGTCAAAAACACTTCAAATAGGCATTTCCAATGAATGGATGTCGTGCTTTTCGACTGGAGTTGATGATTTGGAGCCACTTATTGGTGTTATTTGTTAGTCGGATGGGGCTCATGTGATTGCAGTTTATCCTTTGATCTAAAGTAATGCAGACACCTGCGAAATAATGGATTATTGCTTAATTCGTTTGGCACATATAACGATACAGTAATTATGTTAACTTCACACACTGATGGCATATATATATCGTTTTAATGGCTGTCTCTGTTTAGTCCTGCGCTCACGAGGCTTGACAGGTTCTTGATCTATGTAAAATGTCATACATTGTTATCCTCGGTATCTTGTAGAAAATTGATATGCTTTTATTCTCCTTATGTTGAGCCACTTGTATCGGAGCAATGTCTTCTTTGGTGGTATATATATTGATGGATAAATTGTTTTAAAGCTCAATTTAAATAGAAATTTACCTTTAGTCATTGGGCATCCAATATTCGATAGATTCAATACCGTTGAATAATGCATGTAAGAAGATCCATGGTCACTATTTTGTTCAGCTGGGTACAAAGCTGTGCCTGTCACCCATGCGAAACGTGTATTATCTCTTCATTGCACATCAATCGCAGCCCTCATACTCATTATCTCCGGTGGCAATGATATTCAACGCGTATTGATTCATACTCATTTACATTTATTGTAAGATTACGTACTTTTCGTAAAGCTCACCCACTCCCACGTTGTCGAAATTCATCGAGGAGGGGTTAAAGTATAGACCATAACTCGTTCAAGTCGATTTCTCGCCACATCAACCCATCACCGCTGTGTCCTGCACCCATGCATATAAAATGCCTGTACATGGTATACTTCAATTCTTCCAGATGCGGTTTTTGGACTATCAATGACTATTGATGTTTAGTTGATAATCGTTGGCGCTTTGCATGATCATCCATGATCGAATTGTCGAGTTCAATCCAATCAGTGATAGAGTTAAAAAATTGGTATAAAATCATGCCGATGATTCGCGTTCACTTCAATCAACATGGAGCTTATCGTCGATGTGCAGGGCTTCAAGAGACCCGTCAACAAATTTGTCCTAAAGGAGATGTCCATCATCAAACTCCACGACAAGGATGCTGACCCGCTGACACTCGCCTTCGACGCACCATTTGCATGGGACTCTTTACCGGCCAAGTACAAAATGACAAACAAGTGGTTGGAATGAAATTTTCATGGAATACGATGGGATCACAGCGGCATACCATACGAGGCAGCAAGGAAGACAGATCGAGAAATCTTGCAAGGAGCTCCCACCATTTATGCGAAGGCATTCGAGAAATGCGCATGGCTATCAAGATTTTTGGATTCCGCGACAAACGTCATCGCCTTGGAAACTCTGGACTGTCCTTCGCTGCAGAAGTCGCCGAAAATCACAAACTCCAAATGCCCCCATCATTCCTTCGACACGCAATACAACTGCGCCCATGATAATGTAAAATCGCTGAAAAGCTGGTTGACTGTATACGAAGCGTTGTGTGAGCGAGGAATTTTTTTTTAAACGAATAAAAAACATTCCGATGAAAATATATACTATTTGTATTCTTCATTTATTCTACGACAAAAATTGTTTTGTATTTCTTCATCTCATACATTTCGATAAAACAGTTTTTTTCAATATATTTTTTTTACATAGTCAACCACTTTAAACGTCGAA
>OY723387.1:21214142-21304142 GCA_963210295.1 Ophion ellenae | reverse complement strand
TTGGCTTCAGAAAGGAGCGCTCTACTCTGGATGCCATTAATACAGTGGTGAAGCAGGCGCAGGAGTCGACTGCGAGGAAACGATGGGCAAGAGGGTCCAAGAAGTACTGCGCAGTTGTCGCTCTCGACGTCAAAAACGCTTTCAACTCGGCGATATGGAAGTGTATCATGGATGCCCTAAAAACATTAGGTGTACCATGGTACCTACGGAGAATAGTGGCGAGTTACCTATGTAATAGGTGGCTCATGTACGACACAGAGGATGGACCAAAGACGTATAGGGTGACTGGAGGAGTTCCTCAGGGCTCTGTACTTGGACCGCTTCTGTGGATCATCATGTACAATGATCTGCTGCTATTAAAATTGCCGAAAGGAGTGTCCATCGTAGCGTTCGCAGATGACGCGGCGCTGATTGTCATCGCCAAATTCCTGGAGCAAATCACCGCACTCTTCGGCGAAGCTTTCGCCAAGATAAAGGAATGGATATATTCTGTTGGACTGCATCTTGCAGCCCACAAAACAGAAGTACTCCTCGTATCCAGCAGGAAGGTGATGGAAACGGTGACGCTCAGGGTTGGAAACTCCGAAATCACATCCCAACCGTTCATTCGGTACCTGGGTGTGATTCTCGACGCGAGGCTGAACTTCAAAGAGCAAACCGAGCAGATCAGCAGAAAGGCCGCTGGGGTGGCTACCACACTGGCGCGACTCATGCCTAATGTTGGTGGCCCCAGACAGAAGAGGAGGAAACTGCTGTCATCTGTGACGACCTCAGTGCTCACCTATGGCATACCCATATGGGCTGATGCACTGAAAATCCAGGAGTACCGCAGGAAGGCTGCAGCAACGTATCGCGTCAGTGCCTTGAGGGTAGCCTGTGCGTTTCGCACCGTCTCCGAGGACGCTATCGACGTTATCGCGGGAATGCTGCCCATTGAGGTGCTTGCCGAGGAGCGTAGATCGATGTACCAGCAGAAGGGAGCTAGAAACCCCAGTTATGCAAGGACAGAAGCGAGAGCAACCAGTCTCAACCAGTGGCAGACGATGTGGGATGCTTCTCCCAAGGGAAGGTGGACACATCGACTAATCCCAAAGGTGGAGATATGGGTGAACCGTCTACACGGGGAGCTCAACTATTATCTCACTCAAGTGATCTCAGGACACGGCTGTTTTCGGGCTTATCTCTATAAGTTTAATTATGAAGATTCCCCGGACTGCCCAGCATGTGTAGCAGTCGAGGAGAACGCTGAACATGCATTGTTCCAATGCCCACGTTTTAGTGCCTCCCGCGCGATAGTCGAGGATCAGCTGGAGACACGCATCACCCCGGACAATCTGGTTGAGTTGATGCTGAAGTCAGCAGACGCATGGACAGCGGTATCGGCTTATGCTGCCGCAGTGATGAAGGAGTTGTGACGTGCAGAACGTGCGAGGAAGAAGACGACGCCGGAAGACCAGGCAGTCATAGATTAAATCAGCGACACGAACCCCTAAACCACTCATAACATCTAGAGTGGAACGGGGGATGTAAGGTCGTCTGACAACACTGCAGGAAGAGCTACGGCTAAGGCCTCTCCCGCGATGTAATACCTAGCGGTCGTCCCGCGGGAGAATTTGTAAGGCCACAGAGGAATGGGGGTTTTTAGTCGGTGCAAGCCCGACACACGGCAATTATTTGCTACGGTGCGGAGGCATTTTCCCGCTAAACCTCTTTAAAAACACACACACACACACACACACACACACACACACACACACGCACGCACGCATGCACAAACACACACGCACACACACACACACACACACACACACACACACACATATTAGTGTAGAAATATAAACACTGCTTGCATCGATGATAATATTTGTATGCCTATAATAAAGTATGTCTATAATAAATTAGAAGATTTATGGGTTTTCAACGCTCACTCACCATGATCCCCGCCCCCACAAAACACTCGGCGACAGCGGCTTCCCGCCACCCGCTTTTCGGACCACATGTCTACGCCCTCCATAGAGACCCTTACATCCCCCCTCGTAACGTTACGCGCTCGACCCGCTCTCCGCCATGTATACTAGGCTTCCCCGCGCTGGACCCCCGCCCCGCTCCCCCCTATTTAGAATTGCACGTATCAAACGCAGGGGACCTTCGTCCGTGTTTCGGCGAAAAAGCGCATGGGATATAGAGTTCGATATCTGAGACCTAAGCATTCGCATGGTTTGTGTTATGACAATGTATGGCTCTGGTGACTTCTCATATCGCGAAGTTTGTATATCGGACTACGCTGCGAGACCGGATGTCTTATTATTTAGCCGGAGTTATAAGTTCGTCGGAACCGTCTAGGCTATGTTATGATGAAATAATCTAGAGTCGGGGCTTCTCTTGGTGACTATGCGGATGGGCCGGCGTAGGATTTTTGGAGTCTGTTGATCGAGCTGATGGTTGATTTTTCGTTCGACAGCTCTCCCTGGAATATGCGCCTGAGATCGTGTTCTTGTTGACAGCCAATGGGATAGAAAAAGTCGATGACTATGGCGGTGCGGCTATCGTGTATATATCGCTGTGATTTGAGTATGCTCACGAAACGTCCGCAAGTTCCGTTTAATGCTGTTACGCGTCTTATTCTTAGATTTATACATTTAATACGGTTATGACGGCAAATGAGGATATTCGAAATAACCAAGAGAAGGCACATTCGCTAGGATGTAACAATAGTAAAAATAAAAAAATCAGCGACGTACCCCTAGACCACACGGCTCTTAAAATCTTACTTTATTTATATAGTTGGAAAAGTTACGTGGAGGTATTCTCATTCTACTCTATTACAGAACCACCATACATCTCATGAAATCTATTGCGTCGCATAAATGTTCGTTCAATAGACAGTTTTGGCAGGCCGAACATCTAATTTCTATTAATTCTGTATATATGATGCAGTAACTGATGCGATGTTGCAATTTGAAATAATCCAAGTAAATAAATTGTTGCAAAAGTTACTTATGGAAGCGGTAGGAACGTTTCTTCAAGAAAATTGTGTATCTTCCCAAGCGTTTTTTCTTCATCATGCACGCCAAGTCGTTGCACAGCATTTCCAGTGATATATACATACAGTACTTGTGTGATGCATACGTTGTACTTTTATATAATCGTGATTCCAACTTCTCATTATAACAGTAATATGGTGTCTTAAAATAAAATGTTGAGAAAAGTAGTATTTCTAGGGTTGGACAATTTATTGTACGTTTCTAGTAAATTTGCTTGGCTTGGCGGGCAGCCCCTTTGTGTGGATAACAGCCGCAAAGGGGAAAAATGCTATCTTCCTGCGTCCACGTCGCGACCGCCGGAAACGCTACTGTCGCACCAATGTCCCTCGCGACAACGCAACAACAGAAGCGGCTAAGGGAAGCTCTGGCCGCAGCCGCATATAGTGGTAAGCGTCTGCTAGACACCCACTCATACACAAACACACTTCCACCTCTGAGCGGGCCGGCAGAGGCCCCGCGGCGGGGTGCGTCTGGCACCCTGAGAACGGGTACCGCCCAGAGCTGAAAGGGAACCGTATAGACGGGTATTTTTTCCAAGCGGGTCTTGGATGGAGGGGGCCCTATAAACGGGTATCGCCCACGAGAAAATGAACCCACGGGGCTCTCTCTGGCGAGACGCGAAGAGACAACGCAGAACTCCCAGGTGGAGATCTCTGACCACCTCACACCTACCCCACACAGAAAGGAGTAGACGGAACAATTATGATCGACACGAATGAACCAAAACAACTACCCCAGGTGGTTACTCTCAGACGGGGGGACTCCACCCTGAGCTCCGACCGGGTGCAAGCCCCGGTGGCTCAGAGTTGCAGCAAGGATTCTGGGGGCTGCAGAACATGCAAATCAACAACAGGAGACAAGACAGACGAAGACAAGACGGACGGGGACGGACGGGATGGGGACGGATAGGGACAGCCACTTGCTGTCACACGAGCCGGACGAGACGCAGCAGCGTCTCCAGCAATGCAAGCCTTGCGAGTTTTAAGAGCGCAACAGGCGGGAGCCTACTGACAAACGCGACGACAAAGTGTCTTGAAATGCAGACGATTGACGAGCTTAAGGACCATCTGCGGATAATCCTTAAGCGAGTCAGAGTCATGCAGGAAAAGACAAGCATACAGAAAAACGTGAACAAAGAGACAAAATACGGTATTAAAGTCATCACGGAGGTTGCTGAGATCGCCCTGGGCAAATGCGAAAGGCTCAGGAAACTAAAGATAGCCGGACAGGACGAAAATACGAAACTGGAGCGAACGCCGAAACGAAAACGTGACGAGCCTGACGCCAGCCCTCCCCAACAGCAGGCGAAAAGACCGACGGCGACTGACGAAACGCAACCGCCAGAGGGGAGCTGGCAAGTACAAACGACCGAAAAGAAACGTAAGAAAAAGAAACAAAAAACAGAACAAGCAGACGAACGAGGACAACAAAGTGGCCAGGCAGGACATACCGCGCCGTATGCCTCGGGAGACGGCCATCCTTGTCAAGCCACAAAACGGAACGACCTACGCAGACTTAGTGCGACAGGGTGAGGGGCTACCGCATGACAAAGGACGGAGGACTGCTGTTTAAAGTGCAGTCAGGACGAGAGGGGAGCCAAAACTTCCAGCGCTCCCTCCAGAGTGCAATCGGCCAGGAGAGGCGCGTCCGGGCCATAATTCCCAGCACATCGCTGGAGATTATGGACCTGGACTGCGTCACGACTCCCGAGGAGGCCGCGGTGATCCTCAAACAAGAGACGGGCAGGAAGGGGATCCGAAGGTGCACATCTTCGGCCCCAACAGATCCGGACAGTGCATGGCGGTGTGCGAGCTAGAATCGCAGAGAGCCATGCACTTACTGGAACGACAGCGACTTAAGATCGGGTGGGTCAATTGCCGCATCCGACTCAGGACAACAGTACCAAGGTGCTACCGGTGCCTTGGCTACGGACACACGAGACGGAACTGCAAAGGACCAGACAGGATGGACTGCTGCTGGAAGTGCGGGGGCGGGGGCCACGTTGGCAAGACGTGCCAAAACCAACCAGCCTGCTTCCTGTGCACCGAGGCCAAAAAACTGGAGGTGGCGCATCGGTCGGGCACCGGTTCGTGCGCTGTCTTCAGGGCCGCACTGGAAGAGAGCAGGAACAAGACTAAGACATGACGAAGGTCCTCCAGGGAAACCTTAACCGCAGTCAGACGGCACAGCTGCTGCTACCGCAAATAGCTGACGAACTTGACGCGACGATAATGATACTATCCGAACAATACCGTGACGGAACAACGCCTACGTGGCTCTCCAACACCAGGGGCACCGCCGCCATCTGGGCCAGGGGGGATGCCGCCTCCCGGATATCTTCTCTCGGTGCGGCAGACGACGTCGTCTGGGCAACAGTAGGCGCTGTGGCGTATGTCAGCGTGTACCTAACGCCAAACTGCACCATCGGGGAGTTCGGGGAGAGGGTGTCTCTCCTCGAGGATGAGCTACGGCACATACAAGGGCTCGTATTCGTTGCAGGCGACTTTAACGCTAGAGCGATCGAGTGGGGAATGACCACGACGAACAAACGGGGACGGCTCCTGCTGGAGATGGCCGCGAGGCTGGACCTAGCAGTGGCCAACACGGGAAACACGCCAACGTACAGAAGACCGGGCTTTGGGGACTCCATTCCGGACGTAACACTGACGTCGGACGAAATCCTCTCACAAATAAGGTGCTGGCGGGTGGTCGAAGGCTACAATGCCAGCGACCACCAGTACATAGCCTTTGAAGTGGGAGGAAACCGACAACAACAATACTGGTGGACAAACGAAATCGCGGAACTGCGGAGGACCTGCTTCGCCTGTAGGAGGAAACTCATTCGGGCGAGGGGGGGGACCCGAAGCAGAGACGCATAGAACAGCTTATGGGACGGCCCGAAAAAAACCGACGACGACGATTAAGGATACAAAACGGAAGCTTTAGAGGGAACTGTGTGACGGGGAGGATTGAGACCCCTGGAGCACCGGATACAAGTTAGTAACCGGCAGACTCGCGGCTCGGACGCCGATCGGCGCGATGGACCCTCCAACGACACAGACGATCATCGACGGACTGTTTCCAACGCACGACACGAGAACGGAGACGGACGATGACGACGAACCTGGGGACATACCACTCTTTTCCAAGGATGAGCTTGCGAGAGCGACCGCCTCGATAAGGGTCGGATAGGCCCCAGGACCGGATGGTATTCCAGGGGAGATTCTGCGGCTGATGGGCAACCTGAGGCCGCGGGTCCTCCTGGACATGTACAACACATATTTGAAGACAGGAACTTTCGGTGAGCGGTGGAAGGTGGCGAGGCTGGTGCTCATTGCCAAAGGCAAGGGGGACCCACACTCGCCGTCGGCCTACCGCCCGCTGAGCTTACTCGACACAACAGCAAAACTGTACGAACAATTGATAAGACCCAGACTCACGGACGCAATCGCAGCCGCTGGAGGACTATCGGACAGATAATACGGCTTCAGAAAGGGACGATTAGAGCAATCCAGGATGTCGTGGCGACCTTCCAACGGACGCAACAGTACTGCCAGGGGGCTCGCCCGATGGTGCTACTGGCGACACTGGACGTACAGAACGCCTTCAACTCGGCGAGCTGGGTGGACATCCTAGAACCGCTGAGAGGCGTTATCGGGGTCCCACCGTACCTACTCCGAGTGCTGAGCGATTACTTACGGCACAGACGTATTACGTACGAAACGACGGACGGCCAAGAAACCTGGACGATCACGGCGGGGGTCGCCCAGGGATCAATTCTCGGACCGGGCTTTTGGAATGGAGTGTACGACAGTTTGCTGCGGCTGGAGATGCCGCCGGATACTTTCTTAGTTGCTTACGCCGACGACGTAGCAGCTGTGATCGTCGAACGCGATCCGTCTCTGGCCCAGCTATAACTCAACCAAGTGATGAGACGGGTGGACAGATGGATGACAGAACACGGACTCCGACTAGCCACAGCCAAGACAGAACTTATGATACTGACAAGAAAGAGAATACCGACGATAATACCAATGAATGTCGGGACAGAGATGATGGAGACCAGAAACGAAATTAAGTATCTGGGGGTCACGCTGGATACGAAGATGACTTTCTGGCCCCACATAAGACAGACAGCCGAGAGGGCGGCGGAGAGAGTAAAATCTCTCAGCCGCCTGATGACGCATACCATAGGAACAAGACCGAGTAAACGTCGGCTACTTATGTCGATGACCTACTCGATCCTCCTATACGGCGCCGAGATATGGGGGGATGCAGTCCACGTAGCCAAATACAGACACGCAATGACGATGGTACAGAGACAAGGTGCGCTCAGAATCGCGTGCGCCTATAGGACTGTCTTGGTAGGGGCAGTTCTGGTCGTAGCGGGCGTGATCCCGGTGGATCTCCTAGCTTTTGAGCGAAGGAGAATCTACCTTCAGAGTGCACAGACGGGACGGACAAATGCGGCACGAAGGGAACGGGAAACGACGATAGGACAATGGCAGACCAAATCGACAAACGAGCCGTCTGGGACGTAGACAAAACGACTAATACCGGAACTGAAACCGTGGCTCGGAAGGGGCTGCGGGGAGATAAATTTTTATCTCACGCAGTTCCTGACGGTACACGGATACTTTGGATGTTACCTACACAACATGGGAAGGGTACGGACTGCAGACTGCAAATACTGCGGACATGACCGAGACGACGCGGAGCACACATTCTTTATAGGTGACCGATGGACCGAGATGAGACGCCGACTAGAGGCGACAGTCGGAGAAATCACGCCAGACAACATCGTTGGCGTGATGACCCAGGACAGCGAACGGTGGGCCATCGTGTCCACCTTCGTAGAGACTGTCCTTAGGAGAAAGAATGCAGACGGATGCTTGGGTGACTGAGCGAATGAGAAGGGCCGGCACTCAGTAGCCAAGACTACGACGAAACGATACGAACAGACAAGAGGTCATGGACAGGATGTCCGGCCGGAAGTAATGCTAACGCAGTCCACGGCCGGTCATCGGACAGAAGTGGTTCCCCCGTCCTGACCAAGAATTTTCGATTTCTTGGCCAGGGGAGGGGGGGGGGGGGAGGGGTTAGCCGGTATGCAGCTCGTGAATGCGATATGAGAGTCCGGCGCACGGGTGACGATGCTGCTCCGGGTTTTAAGGGGGGATTGTCTTTTTTTCACAAAATTTACCGCTTTTTGGGAATTTTTTTGGGAAGAAAGTATACAACGGATAACTTGTGAAACTTGGCATATCGTTTTATTGATCTGTTTACTACATACAAAAATTTTTTTAAACAATTTCATCAAAAAATCCGCCTCTCACCCCCCTCGACGCGCGATGGTCCTTTTTTGATGGTGTGCACGATTTCTCAAAAACTATTCAACCGATTGCCTTCAAATTTGGACAGAATGCTCAGCTGACATCCTTTTATCGTTTGATGAAGCAAAAAAGCAATACGTTTAATAGTTTTTTATTTATAACAAAAAATCGACCAATTTTTTTCGAAAAATCGATACTTCAAGTTCAAAACGTCACCAAATCGTCAATTTTTTTTTTCCGTTCATCGAACGATAGCTATATGTGTCTAAAGTAAAATGCTTTTTGGGTTTTTGTTGCAGGATGAACGTGAAGGCTGTAATCGTGCACACCATCAAAAAAGGACCATCGCGCGTCGAGGGGGGTGGGAGGCGGATTTTTTGATGAAATTGTTTAAAATTTTTTTTGTATGTAGTAAACAGATCAATAAAACTATATGACAAGTTTCACAAGTTTTCCGTTGTATACTTTCTTCACAAAAAAATTCCCAAAAAGCGGTAAATTTTGCGAAAAAAAAAGACAATCCCCCGTTAAGAGGCAACTCCTAACCCCTGGCGCAGTGGAGACGCCCATGGTCTTTAAAAGATTTTTCCCCCTTTTTACCACGATAAAAAAAATTGCTTGGCTTTTGCATAAAAAGTTATTTCACTTCTTTTGTACGTTTGAATTGAAAAAGTAATAATGTAAATAAAAGTATTCTTTGAACAAAATCACAAGTATTGCGAGGTTAATTAGAATTTTGTAGATAGTGAAACGACCAATAATTTTTTCGAGGGCATTTTTTATTACTTGGCGTTTTTTTTTACTTGTTCATATATATATATATATATATATATATATATAACTTCGATACTCAGTTCGCGTAAACGGTCAGAAATCCGTGTCTTACTCCGTACATTTATGTAGAGTCTCAAGTCGCTCTCGTCGTACATATATACACATCTATAACTCCGCGTCGACGAAAATCGTGTGCGCGTGTCACCGACCTACTCCAACAGCGAGCGCATCGGGCCACGAGCGAAGGGCCACATTCATAAGAGCGCCTACCGATATCTTTACCAGCGAACACACACACATAGCTATGCACACCAAGAAATGTAAGCAAACCACATCCTTCTGTTATTTTTCGGTATTACTCTTTTACTCTCTTGTTATTATTAATTCACATTCAAATTCGACTATCCATTTGCAATAAAACGTCCGTTAAATTTATATGAGCTTGTCGAATTATTCCTCAATACCGGAATATCGCGTCAATTCCTTAATTCTATTCTTTCCCACGCCTTTTTACCCTCATCTCGTGCTATTCGCTAGGCATAGACAACAAAGAGGGAAACAAAAATATAATGCTCGCGTTCCTTCCGGTTGTGACGTATTAATTTTTGGGGGCTTGTTCGCGATTTTAAAAATGGAATGTGCTAATTAATCCAATGTCCATGAGTGATTCATTTGGAAATTGATACCTCGAATTTATTACCCGGTTTGGAACCTCCTAAGCGATCGATAGAGAAATTACAAAAATCCTCAAAAATCGAAAACAAATCTACAAAAACAATGACGACGTTAAGAACGAACCAGTTAATATCCCTGAGCGACGCCATCAGCTGCGTCCCCGAATTCGACAGACAAAATATCCTTTTATCAGAATTCATAACCTCGTGCGAGGACGCAAAAGATATGCTCCCTCCCGAAGCCGAAAAATATTTATCCAAATTAATTAGATACAAATTGAATAATCAAGCTAGAGCAGCAATCCACGGAACCAAATTCGAAACGATAGAAGCACTGAAAAAAATGCTCAAAAAAGTATACACACCAAACAAATCCGAAATGCAATTATTGGGCGAGCTCGGTAATATTTTTCAAACGCCCAACTACAGTACCGTAGATTTCACCGCAAAAATCAGGAAAATGACAAGAGAAATAATCGATGCGTTTGTCCCGTCAAGATCCGTAAAATATTGTAACGTGTGCAAAAAAGCTAATCATTCGACAGAAGCCTGCCGATTCGCGATCCTTACATGCCAAATTTACAAGAAACTCGGTCACACCGCCGACAGGTGTTACACCGATCAGAATTCCCGCACCACAAACTACCAATTGTATAAAAACTCAGGGCACACAGTCGATAAATGTCCTTCGCAAGGCATGGCCGTTCGAACGAACAAACGAACCCGACGAGGTAGCAGAAATCCCCGCGCGTTCAAAACCTTTTTCCACGTGAGAGTCGAAAACCGCACGTTAAAGGAAAGGTATATGCCGCCTTTGAAAATACGTAAGGGTGTTCACGCCGGCGACTGCCTAGTAACAAACATCGACGGAAAGGCCTATTTGAAGGTTTTCAACCGCTCAATTGAAGCCGTACGACTTGCGGGTAATAAAATTCCAGGAGTTCGACATCGTGGAAAACAAAAGCAAACACAATCAGATTGTACGACAATCTGCGATTCCAATCAAAAATCAGATTGCACGACATTCTGCGAATCTAATCTAGTTCCTCGCGATGCAATTTCTCGCGATAATTCTAATACAAAATCAGATTGTACGACAATCTGCGAATCTCATCCAATTTCTCGCGATGCTAATATATTTCCTTAAGATTCGAACCCAAATTCGGACGTAGATTGCACAACAACTACGCCGATCCAGAGCCAAGTAGTGGACAATAATTTTTTTTTTAATCGACGATAACGTCGAAATAAAACTTTGTCAACGCTCCAGTGAGAGCGATGATGAAGAACAACGAAACAAAAAAAACCAACCACAAAGCCGAACAAACTCACAATCAGATTGCATGACAATCTCCGATTCTAACCCAATTTCTCGCGATGCTAATCCCGATTTCTCGCAATGCTAATCCATTTCCTCAAGACTCTAATCCTAATTTGGACGCCGATTGCATGACAACTACGTTAATTCAAAGCCCGAAAGTGGCCATTCTCAAAACTCTGGCAAAAAACGTTGAAGCAAAACCTTGCATTCACTCCGACGAGAGCAACGACTAAGGAAAATCAAATAAAAAATCCAGTAGCGACGAAAAATAAAAAATAAAAGCAAACGAAAAAGAAAAAATTAAACAAAAACCAAAACGAAAAAGAAATTCCAAAACAATTCAAAATAAAAACGAAAAAGGGAAACCCAAAATAAAACAAAAACAAAAATTCAAAATAATTCAAAACCAACACGAAGAAGAAGGCCTATAAATGGAACAAAACTCGAATCAAATTCCAATCACAGAAGCAAATTCGCGAACGAACGTAAATTCTATCGCCACTTCCGAGCCAATATCGCGTGTATCCGAAAATAATTCAGAACGTCGGAAAATAATAAAAAATCTATGGCGACTCAAACTTTCCGAATACGACTACGATGTCGTTTACGAGCTCAGTTCGCTCAATTCAAACTCTGACGCGCAATCACGAAATTTGTTAGAAACGGTAGAAGAAATAAAAACTATCCCTCATTGTGAGAAAAACCAAATCGAAACCTCAGCAGAGGCGTTACGAGATATAACTAGCCAGTTAGACGAGACTAGCAATAGCGATGACGAAAACAAAAATCCAACGACCTTTTCTGTTCGAGCAGATGTCCACCCCGTCCCGCGTGAGAAAAATATAAACATCGTCACACACTCTCAAGCGACAAACGATATAGAACAAGTGCACGAGTCATGTGGCGACTACGCTACCGTCAAGGCCAACGCGCCTGCAGCCGAACGCGTAAACGCGCACTTCAATACTCGACACCTTACGCATCGAACTCGTAAACCCATAAACTGCGCAGAGAGTAGCGACAACGAGACGGAGGACGAGATAGTAACACCCATACGCACTACTCGACCCACGGAGGGCATTGCCCCGAAATCAGCTGAGGGCTCTGACAAGCGTAAAGTGATAATTCGACAAATTCAGAATCTAACTCTCTCGATTGATAACCCCCCGAAGATGAGGATCCTCCAGCGGAGGGAAGAAAAATATCAGAATTAAAAATTGCTAATTGCGTCAACACCAAAGAGTTGTTCCATTTTCGAAACGATAGTCCGGTTTATTTCACCGACTCAACGAGTAAGACGTGTGACCCTGGAGGACACGAGGGTGTCTCGAAAACCGATTTCCATCCTGATTAAGGAATAATCATAATAATTATCCTGTTTTTTAGATGGCCGTTATCAACCTACTCTGCAACGTCTAGCGATATGACGTTTGCACTTGAAATCAGAGAAACAGATCAAATTTTTAGTTACAGTATATTCAGTACAGAACACTCAAAATTATTTATATTCAAAACTCGCCGAACTAACTGATTAAAAATTCGAGAGAGATTGCCAGTCTTTATGCTAGATACAATCGCTTACGTCAATTCAAAATTCATATACGTAGTCATTATATTATATTAGAAAATCATTATATTACGATATCCATACGCAACAGTGTAGCAAAGAGCGCCAAATGCTCTCAAACAGTTTGTTTTCAGCGATCCAAGCCTTGGACGAATTGCACACAATTGAATGAAGAAGCCGAGTTATCTGGCTTCATGGAAAATATGGCCAGGTTGAAAGAATTTTACGATCAATCTCTTGTCACTCGTGGGAATGAAAAATATCTCCTTAGGTACTCCTCGAACTCACATATAACCAATTACCAAAAGAGAAACTCAAATAATGTGCAATTCCTTACTTCCCCTATTCACCAGTTTGGGAACATCTGGTACAAGTTTATGCCTGTTCCGGTCGAAGACATACTACCTGCAAACACGAAGCCATCGACGAAATCTACTCGGCGATACACCAAACCCAGGATCACTGGCATCATGTGGGATCGATTCCACAGAAGACATCGACAACGTACGAGAACGCATAATGTTTCCCGTAGAGAAACCCGCTGTCGTGAACAATATGCCACGGGGCATCAGTGGTCAAAACACTATCAATCAGGAGGACAAGTTGTTAAATCTCCTGGATAAAACAATCTGTAACACCAAGCAGACTCCATCTGGAATCGCACCTGGGAAAAAATTCATTCAATTCGGTATAGCAAGCGCTGGTTTCACCCGAACCTCACTCGTCGTGCGAGCGATCAAGGTCATCTTGGATACGGTGATCCATGCTAACAGCCGACACCCTGTGTACGGCTAATCGATCTTACTTCGTCGGTGCAGTATGGGGCTCGGTTACGTACCTCCTGATGCACCTGGCTAAACGACCCAAGAAGAAAACATCAACGGATGCAGCGACTAGTCAAGAATTTCATCAACTGGTGTCGGCTTCTCCTGCTGAACCAGAGGGCCAAGACCAAGGCTGGAACACATTATCTGTACCCTGAAATCTCCGATCACCCAGAAAGCAACCAATCCTCCAAACCGCGTTCCTTCCCTTAAGTTTGCACGAGGAGACTTACGATAATTCTGATCATGCTAATAATTTTCTTTAGTCATCGTTCTTTTAACCTTATCAAATAAAAAATGAGGTAAAATAATCATACAAGTACCAATCCATAAGAAAAATAAGAAGGAGAAATCACGCACACAGCATTTCATAGAAGAAAAAAAAATATATATATATATATATGATTATTGGAAAAACGGAGGTGGAGAACTTCCCTGCATAAAGATCTATGTATAAAATAATAATACACACATACTTTATTTTTTCTATAGTCTACATAATACTCGAATCCAAAGATTGTATGTACCGATACCGCAACCACTCAAGAATAGGCTGATGACGATATTGAGATGACTGTCCGAACATTCATAATAATTGGGTGGGACACTTAACCTCAAACCGGGGAGGTGTCACGTCTTGCGACAAATCCCAAAATGCAAGATTTTCCTTCTTTTTCAACTCAGTCGATACCGTCTTGTGTCAGAACTTAATAAATTTCGGAGGTGTGGGGCGAAATAATTAACACTCAAAAAATAGTACTAGGCGCATCTGAGACACTACACAGAGCCTCACCACCATAAACCTTAAGGGGTCTCGACCCTATATTATTTAAACATAACATAGACTAGATGGCTCCGACAAATTTATAACTCTGACTTAAAAAAAAGACATCCGGTCTCGCAGCGTAGTCCGATATATAAACTTCTCGATATAAGAAGTCACCATAGCCATAAATCGACATAACACAAACCATGCGCATGCTTAGATATCGAACACTATCCCATGCACCTCTTCGCCGAAATAAGGGACAAAGATCCCCCTCTTTTCATACGCGTAATTATTAGAACCGAAGCTCTGGAATAAGGTCACGCGCGTACCTAGCGAATCTGTAATCTACTCGCACACCATAGCGTGACCAATCACGCTAATTAACCGATATATTCACGACCAATGAACCAATCCCCGATCAACTAGATGACCAAAACGACGCTCTCCCTAAGGTTCCCTCTCGCACTATTGAGCCCTCCTAATTTTAATATCAATAAAGTCTTCCTTCCTGAAGTCAGTCTCCCGTCAACTACCATCGAACCGCATTCTTCTATCGACTCTCAAACTCAGTCTCCCGTCAACTACCATCGAATCAAGTTCTTCTATCGAGTCACAATCTAAGTCTCCCGACAACATCCATTGAATTTAGAGCTCAATCACCCGTCAGCCAAATTCGAATCAAGTTTTATCACGTCTTGATTCCGATCTACGTACGAACAATCTTATCGCAAGTCTTTCCTTTCGAGTTCTTTATATATATATATATCAAAAGACGCGGCAGCGTCTACACGACAAGTAATAATAAAAAAAATGCTACGCCACTGACTGCCTGATGACACGCCGCGTCTCTTTATACAGTAAGATGGGCTTCTAGCAGACGACTTTTAACTTTCAATCGACATTACGCGAAAACGCGGCGACAAATCGAAAATGTAATGACATTTTACCAATGTAATGTGATGTTTTCCTATCGATTTTGTTTGGAGCATTTTTCGACCCGTGTACTAAATCCCCTTGATCTCATAATATTCACCGAATTTCCGATCGAATTCACGACAAGAAATTTTTCCACCCTCGGGGGGTTTTCCGAATCGAATAAAGTCTTTCAGCCATGTCATAAATATGAAACATACGCCCCTATTAGGGTTGATTAACATTTGCCTGTCAACATCCGCATTAGTCGCATTTGCGATGCTCTGCGCAGTCGCGAGAGCGCCACATCCGGGCGCACGCAGCGCGTCCGAGTAGCACTGCATGCTACTAACTTTTTCGTTCCAATGTTTACCGTGATCTGACAGCGTAACCCCTAAATAGGGTTAGGCTGTGCAAAGTTGAGAAAAGTTAGAGTGTAAAGCTAAAAACAAAAGAAGTGGCCCTTTTTAGGGCCATATTAATTTGACGACGGTTGTGACCTTAAAAAAAAACAAACGCCTCTTTTCAGAGCCAAAATAAATTTGACGAAGGTACTGCAAATCGCAGATTCGGACCTCAGAAAATTCTCTGACATGGACACAGAAACAATCGATTTACGTGATAACGGAGAAAATAAAAGCCAACCACATGAAATCGCCTAGCATCGGATACGGGTAAGAAAAAATCAGATACTGGAAAGTGAAGATGAAGAATAAAGATCAGTTCCCTTCCTTGTGTGATACAAAGATGCTCGTATTTTCATTAATTGAAGAATTATTCGCGACCATTGGAGGAGTACGATATGGATAAGTTCAAGAGTCGAAAGTATCAAGATTTTCCAAGCTTCGAGCCGTCCCACGTGCCGCAGTCACAGTGACCTGCAGCACTGGTAAGCTCGAGGTGGAGGCATTTGCGACCTTAAAGAACAATGCGAAGCACGATTAGGGCCAACTGATGTTTGACGAACGTGTGAGAAATACGAGCTTCAAAAAGCCACATGACCTGATCACCACCGATGCCCGGTAAACTGCAATCGACGTCACTGAGCACATGGCGAATCTCAACACGCTGGACCGAACTGTCGATAGCGGCCTGCGAGTCGGTCAGCAGAGCGAAGAACCTCTATCCCAGTCTGGGAAATTACAGCGGTGCAATGAGAACCCCCATGACAATGAAGCCCAACGCGACACTCGGTAATGCTTCTCTGATATTGGAAAGTAGCTATGAGCCACTCCTCAGGTTAGCCGCAGTTGATTCAAATTCATAATATTGAAAATCAATTCGATACACTAAATTAAGCAAAAAGCCAAAATTATCAATTGTGGTATATCTACCACAATTCATATTTTTGGCTTTCGATAAATTGATAAATTGCAAGAAATAAAAAATGTTTCAGGTATCGTGAGACCGCAAAGATAAATTTGGCATCAACCATAGGCAATGAAACTTACCTTACGTTAAACAGCACAGGATTCCAAAAATCTGGATGTCGTTGGGCTGCCCGCAACAAATGAAAAATTATTTCAGGCGTCGGAAAGAGGCAAAAGAATGCATATGGCCTCGCAAGTAAAGCGGACAACAAGTGCCTGCTCAATATAATATTTGGGATCGTTGGTAACTTTCGACGATGCGGCAGCCGGAAACATGATAGAAAACTCGTCAGTCCAGCACCATGGATGTCTGGTTCAGTGTGTGAGCCAGAGTTGGGCGTAATTCTATTTATAAATACGAATACGAATTTATTCACATCCCGATTTTCATGTAAATATAAATACAAATTTATTCATACATCACTTATTTGTATTCACATGCATGCATACAAATACAATTGTATTGACAAATATTCTGAACATACAAATAAATTCACACAAAAAATTGTGAATATTTACAAAAAATCCTGTGAATTAAAAAAAAATTCACATCAAAATCTGTGAATGCAAATGTATTCACAAAAAATTGTAAATACAAGAAAATTCACAAAATAAATTGTGATCTTTTTCGTATTTAAGACAAATTAAAATAAAATTCACAATGAATAGATTGAAAATTGCACCAAAGGTGAGTTTGTACATATTTTGACAGAAAACATTGCCTCATCACAATGTTTTCTCTCAAAATACGTGAGAACTCTCTTGTGGTGTAAATTTTAATATAATTGTCGTGAATTTGATTTTTATTTTCTTCAACTTGAGGAAATTCACAACTCATTTTGTGAATTTTTCCATATTTATAATGTAATACTTGAAACTCACAACTTTTTTTCAAAAATTTATTTGCCTCGACGCAATGTTTTCTCTCAAAATACGTAAGAACTCACGGTTGGTGTAAATTTTAATTTAGGTTAAATATACGCAACTAAAAGCTTTACATGTCAAAAGGTTAAAAATGTTGATTTCTCTTTAATAAGTTCGACAAAGAATATATACTTTTTATGCGTACTGCAAAGTAGTCACTTAAAAATAATATATGTTTCTGAGATCACCGGCAGGGTCAGCGAGTTCCACCATCCAACGTGTGAAGATTAAATGGAAAAGTTGAAAAGATTAAGAATGAAAATTATGCTGTGGATGCCATTTTCTAGGCTCCGACTGATTCAAATATCTTGAAATACTTTTCCCTGTTCAATACGAATATGGAATCGCAGACGTCTAGTTTGGACAGATATATTGAAATTCCCCTTACAAAAAGATATGAAATCCCCCTTAAAAACTTTTAAAAAGTAAAAAAACGCCAGGTAATAAAAATCCCCTTAAAAACTTTAAACAAGTAAAAAAACGCCAAGTAATAAAAATCCCTCAAAATCGTTATCGCTTGTTTTACTATATAAAAAATTATGATTTATCTCAAATATCTCAAACCATACTTATCATTTAAGTTCAAAAAATGGTTTTATTTTACTTCTTCAATGCAAATGTAGAAAAAAAAAGTGAAATCACTTTTATGAAATAGTCAAGCAAGTTTAGACATGGTGTACACAATATTTTAAAGCTTAAGAATAATATTTTTGAAATTTTTTAGTTTGAAAGAGTTTTAGCAAACCATTATAGCAAAAATATGATATCGCCATTAGTTAAAAGTACAAAGTAGGTACCACACAAGTACACTGGAAATGCTGTGCAACGACTTGGCATGCGTCGTTAAGAAAAAAGCTCGGGAAGTCAGAGAATGTTCCGTTCCGACCAATATATATACATACATAGATACATATATATATATATATATATATATATATATATATATATATATATATATATATATATATATATATATAATTTTACATAATAACGTGGCATCGACTACCAGGGCTATTAGCAATTATGTTCTACTGCCGCTCGCACTAGTGGCATTCGCACAAAATAACTTTGATATGGAGCTTTATCGGTACGCAGGTCAGTCAGCAGGTACGAAGCTACGTTATATTCGCTTAAAAAACGACTCGATAAATTGCTTTTATATAATTATCTTGTATTATGCAAATAAAATAACATTTTAAATGCCGTGTGGTCGAAGGATAGATCACTTATTTCAGCCGTACTCCACATGAATCTGGTTTTCACTTGCATAATAAATCGTGACGATTTATGTTTTGTTAACCCGAAAATTGACATGCTGAGATGACGAAATCCTTCGCCGAGCTTTTTTCTTAACCATGCACGCCAAGTCGTTGCACAGCTTTTCCAGTGTACTTGTGTGGTACCTACTTTGTACTTTTAACTAATGGTGATATCATTTTTTTGCTATAATGGTTTGCTAAAACTCTTTAAACTAAAAATTTTCAAAAATATTATTCCTAAGCTTTAAAAATGTTGTGTACACCATATCTAAACTTGCTTGACTATTTCATAAAAGTGATTTCACTTTTTTTGGTACATTTGCGTTAAAGAAGTAAAATAAAACCATTTTTTTAACTTAAATAATAAGTATGGTTTGAGATATTTGAGATAAATCATAATTTTTTATATAGTAAAACAAGCGATAACGATTTTGAGGGATTTTGATGACTTGGCGTCTTTTTACTTGTATATATATACAGGGTGAGGCACTAACTGTTGCCACCTTGAATATCTCTGTAATTATCGACGGCACAAAAAAATGTTTGAAACAAAAGTTGTACTGTACGAAAGGGGTCACAAATGCGACCATTATTTCATCTCAGTGGAGGCGCTGTCGCACAGTGGAGGTCACCTCCACGTTTTTTAATGGGACGGTACATTTTTTTCAACTATCTTGTAGAGCATCAATAACTGCATAAAAAACATTCAGGGGTCAAAGTCGTTCAAGGTCATTTAAGATCAAAAAGTGACATGAACTTTATTTCTATTTGAAATTACCTTTATTTACAGTAGATGTTCAAAGTGATTGCCATTGGAATCAATGCAGTATTGCAATCTCCTCATCACGAATTTGTTATCACTTCGGCACTTATCGCCAAAGTCTTGCCATTGTCTTGTTTGTAAACAACGGCACCAAACCTACAATGTACACGGAACATTGTACAATGTTTCGCCCAAACAAACTCAATATAACGATAGTAAGAATGATGAGACTAGTATTAATGCATCAAGCGAATGTAAAACATGTATTCTTTTGAAGAGTAAACTGATACGCTTCTAATTTACGGAGAATGTCAGAAAAAAGCAGTGAGAACTAGAGACTTATACGCTGAAAGATTTCCTGAACGTTCTCATCCTACACGCCGTACATTTCAAATTTTGTACACTAAACTGAGGACAACTAGATCCTTAACCCGTCGGGAAAGTAACCGACAAAAGCGAGTTACTAACGAAGAAACGAAAATTGGTGTTCTTGCCGCCGTTCATCGAGACCCTTGTGCGAGTTCTCGTCAAATGCGAGGGAATCTGGCGTAAGCCAAAGAAGTATTCTACGTGTTGTACATCGTCATAAATATCATCCTTTCCACATCAGTTTCCACCAAGAATTAACTGGTACGGATTTCATGAATCGCACTGAATTCTGCCGATGGGCTCAACGCCAGATTCAGAGAGATGACTCATTTATTAATCGGATTTTATTTACTGATAAGGCAACATTTACGAATCATGGAAATATTAACTTGCATAACATGCATTTGTGGTCAACTGAAAATCCACATTGGCTGCGGCAAGTTGCACACCAAAGACCGTGGTCGGTTAAGGGGTTACCCCCACTTGCGATTTCAAAAAAATCGATTTTTTTAATTGCATTTTTTGAAGTATAAGTATCTGAGAATATGTCCTGAAAATTTCAAGTCGATCCGAACAAAATTGACTGAGATATGAGCGTTGAAAGAGAAGAATCCGCGTTGAAAGAGCGTCGAAAGAGAAACTTTAAACGCGTTTTTCTCAAAATGGCATTTCTGAGGTCGGTGACCAAGATTACCCGAACACTAATGAACCGATCTTCTTGAAATTTTGCAGGCTTATTTAATACATAAAAATGTAGTCTTTAATTGTTCGATTTTTTTTTTCGAAAAAAATGGCCGTTTTATAGCCAAAAAACGGCCGTTTTTTTCGTTAAAATCGAACCATTAACTTTGACTGTCCGCCATTTTGTGAAAAATGAATATTTTTTAAAATCCTTCGATTAAAGACTAGTTTATACTTATATTTGACTAAATCCATCCGCATTTTTTTTCAGATGATCCACTTCGCCGCAATGTTGGTCACCGCAAACCGTGTATATAAAAACATTATTTCATTGACGGCCATTTGCCAGCAAACAATGTAATATTTTTCAATAAAAAAATTACTGAAAGTTCTTCAAGATGTGTTCTTTAAGATGGTATATTGATCGATTAAAAAAGTTTTGTAGTTTTCTTTTAAAAAATTCATGAAAAAGGCCTTTTTTGCGCTACAAGTGGGGGTAACGCCTTAATGTATGGTGTGGGATTATTGGGATATAATCATAGGCCCTTATTTCACCGAAGGGAATCTTAATGGTAGGAAGTATACCACATTCCTTCAAGAAACATTAGGTCCGTTATTGGAAGAAATACCTTTAGAAACAAGAAACAGAATGTGGTATCAACACGATGGGTGCCCGGCACATTTTTCGCTGATAGCTAGAAATGAATTGCAAAAGGGATTTCCAAATCGTTGTATTGGACGCGGAGGAGCTGTATCGTGACCGGCTCGCTCGCCAGACTTGACGCCTCTGGATTTTTCCTTGTGGGGGATACTTGAAAGATCTTGTTTATAAAGAACGTCCAACTACGCCGGATGATATGCGGGAGAGAATTCTTCGAGCCTGTGATTCGATAAGTGCCGAAGTGATAAGAAATTCTACACAATCCGTGATGAGGAGATTGCAATACTGCATTAATTCCAATGGCAATCACTTTGAACATCTGCTGTGAATAAAGGTAATTTCACATTAAAATAAAGTTCATGTCACTTTTTTATCTTTAATGACCTTGAACGACTTTGACCCCTAAATGTTTTTTATGCAGCTTTCGATGCTCTACAAGATAGTTGGAAAAAAATGTACCGCCCCTTTTAAAAAAGTGGAGGTGACCTTTACTGTGCGACAGCGCCTCCACTGAGATAGAAAAAAAATCATCGCATTTGATGACCCCTTTCGTACGGTACAACTTTTGTTTCAAACATTTTTTTGTGACGTCGATAATTACAGAAATATTCAAGGTGGCAACGGTTAGTGCCTCGCCCTATATATATATATATATATATATATATATATATATATATATATATATATATATATATATATATATATATATATATATATATATATATATATATATAAATAACTTCGATCCTCAGTTCACGGAATCGATCAGGAATCCGTGTCCCACTCTCTACATTTATGTAGGCACATAAAGTGTTACAGAGCAATAGCACTCAAACTATTGATCATATTCAAAAGTGTTTCAGACAAAAGTTTCAGTGTTCGAGAATGCCGTCATACTGGACGACCCTATTGGCGCTGAAGCTATTCACGATTATGCAAACCTATTTAGATTTGCATAATCGATACTGACCTTGAATGACCTTGAACGACTTTGACCCCATGATTTTTTTTATGCGGCTTAAGGTGCTCCACAAGATGGTTGAAAAAAAATGTATCATTCCATTTCAAAAAGTGGAGTCGACCTTGACGTAGCTACAGCGCCTCCACCGATAAAAAAAGGGTGGTCCAGTATGACGGCCTTCTCGAACACTGAAACTTTTGTCTAAAACATTTTTGGATATGATCAATAGTTTAAGTGCTAGTGCTCTGTAACACTTGATGTGCCTCACCCTGTATAGAGTTTCGAGTGGCTCTCGCCGTACATACATGCACATATATTGTGCGCGTGTCACCGATATACTCCATCAGCGAGCACATTTGGCCACGAGCAAAGGGCCATATTCATGAGAGCGCCTACCGATATATTGACCAGCGAACACACGCAAGGCTACGCACGCCAACAAATGTAAGCGAACCACAAATTCTGTTTTTTTTTCTGTATTATTCTTTTACTCTTCTGTTATTATTAATTTATATTCAAATTCGACTATCCATTTGTGATAAAACGTGGGTTAAATTTATATGAGCTTGTCGAATTATTCCTCAATACCGAAATATCGCGTCGATTCCTTAAGGTGTTTCGATACGGGCGATACAATGTTGCCATGCTAAACCATGTTAAAAACATAAAAAGTTTCAAAAAGTTCAGAATTTTATATAATTTGGTAAACATATTCTTTAGTGCCAAATTTGACAATACAAATTTTTTCAGATTCGTTTTCTGCATACTTATCGAGTAAGTTAGTAATAAAGTTCACGTGTATAAGCATAGCGTTTCCATATATATAGGTATACATTGCGGGCATAAGAAATCTGCTTCAATGCTCAATTACTCGATAACTAAGAAGAAGAAAATTTTGAAAAAAATTGTGTTTTTGCACTTAATGTTAAAGAACATTATCACCAAATTTGATCAATTTCTTAACATTTTGTCTTTTGTAGCGAAACTTCTTAATTCTATTCTTTTCAACGCACTACCCATTTTTATACTCATCCCGTGCTATTGCGCTAGGCATAGGCAACAAAGAGGGAAAACAAAATATTATACTCGCGTCCCTTCCGGATGTGACACCAGTCAAGTCAAATGACGATTTATATATTTTTTTCTTCATTGAACCTCAAAAAAGGGCATACGAAGTATAGATATAAAAAAGTAAAAAAAGAACGCCAAGTAACAAAATGCCCCCGAAAACAATATTGCTTGTTTGACCATATACAAAATTCTGATTTATCTTGAAATATGTTTTAATTTTATTTAACGAATCCTTTTATTATATTTTTTCAATTGAAATGTACAAAAAAAGTGAAATAACTTTTCATAAAATAGCCAAGCAAGTTTACTAAAAACGTAAACAAAATTGTTAAACCTTAGAACTAATATTTTCCGAAATATTTCATTTTTATTTTAAAAATCACATTACTATTATAACAAGAAATTGGTATTACCATTGCATGCATGGTGCATGCAATGGTAATACCAATGCTTGGTGCATGGTAGGTAAGGACTTGGCGTGCATGGGTAAGAGAAAAAGCTCGGGAAGATACACAATATATATATATGTATATGTGCGTGCGTGCGTGCGTGCGTGCGTGCGTGCGTGTGTGTGTGTGTGTGTGTGTGTATATAACCTGTAACAACGCATCAACTGCCAGTGTTATTAGCAGTGCGATTTCCTGCACCTTGCACTAGTGTGATTCGGACAAGATAATAGTGTTATCAGTGTATATATCGGTCCACACAATTCACGTGACCGTGTCAGAGCTACGTTATATCCACTATTGACAAATATTCGACTGTACTCGGAAAAACCATCGAATATAGCGCAATGAGTATCAGGAGATATACTCAGATATTTCGTTTTTACTCGCAAGACGACGGCACCGTAATTCGACCTTTAAACTTGCCGATGCTGTGGCTTAGAGACGGATACAATACACAAAAAGACGGATCAATACACAAAAGTATATACGAAATATATTTCATGTAATGTATAAAGTTGTCTGATAGAGAGAAAGTATATACTTTTATATATCGTATTAAATTATGCATAAAAACAAGGTTTAACGTATCGTGTCGTCTAGGGGAACATCACTGATTTGATCCATACTTTGCGCGATCACAAAATTTGATTTCCAGTTGCATAACAAATTGCAGCAGTCTATGTTTTCCCAACCTGAGAGTTAAGTAGTTGGAAAGACGAAATCCTTCGCCGAGCTTTTTTTCTTAACCATGCACGCCAAGTCGTTGCACAGCATTTCCAGTGTACTTATGTGGTAAATACGTTGTATTTTTATATAATGGTAATATCAATTTCTTGTTATAATAGTAATGTGATTTTTAAAATAAAAATGAAATATTTAGGAAAATATTAGTTCTAAGGTTTAACAATTTTGTTTACGTTTTTAGTAAACTTGCTTGGCTATTTTATAAAAAGTTATTTCACTTTTTTGTACATTTCAATTGAAAAAATATAATAAAAGGATTCGTTAAATAAAATTAAAAAATATTTCAAGATAAATCAGCATTTTGTATATTGTCAAACAAGCAATATTGTTTTCGGGGGCATTTTGTTACTTGGCGTTCTTTTTTTACTTTTTAAAAGTTTTTAAAGGGGATTTCATATCTCTTTGAAAGGGGAGAAATCTTTTTTTTCCTTCTGCGCCAGTTCGAAGAGGAGTGAATTCAAATATGTTTTCATTACTTGGCATTCTTTTTTTTTTACTTTTTCAAAGATTCTACAAGGGTAAGATTTAAACAGATAGTTAAAAAACAGGACACGTCATTTCTGAAACCTTGTATATTACCAAATGCTATAAATATATTTTTTTAAGTCTTCACTCCCCTCCACTAGTAAATCGACGTATTTTCAGGGTGACCTATTAGTGAAATATTTATTCATACTTCGCTTATTTGTATTCACATGCATGCAAACAAATATAATTGTATTCACAAATATTCTGAACATACAAATAAATCCACAGAAAAAAATTGTGAATGATCACAAAAAATGTGAATATTTACAAGAAATCCTGTGAATCAAAAAAAAATCACATCTAAATCTGTGAATGCAAATGTATTCACAAAAAATTGTAAATGCAAAAAAATTCACAAAATAAGTTGAGAATTTTTTCGTATTTAAGACACATTAAAATAAAATTCACAATGATTAGATTAATATTTACACCAAACGTGAGTTCTTACGTATTTTGAGAGAAAACATTGCGGCGAGGCAAATAATTTTTTGCAAAAAAAGTTGAGTTTCAAATATTACGTCATAAATATGAAAAAATTCACAAAATGAGTTGTGAATTTCCTCAAGTTGAAGAAAATTAAAATCGAATTCACGACAATTATATTAAAATTTACACCACGAGTGAGTGCTTATGTATTTTGAGAGAAAACATTGTGTTGAGGCAAAGGAATTTTCGCACAAAAAGTTTTGTGCATAAATTGCTTGCCTCGAGGCAATGTTTTCTCTCAAAATGCATACGAACTCACTAATGGTGTGAATTTTAATCTAATCATTGTGAATTTGATTTTAATTTGTCTTAAGTATGAAAAAATTCACAACTTATTTTGTGAATTTTTTTGTATTTACAATTTTTTGTGAATACATTTGCATTCACAGATTTTGATGTGAATTTTCTTTAATTCACAGGATTTTTTGTAAATATTCACTTTTTTGTGAATATTCACAATTTTTTCTGTGAATTTATTTGTATGTTCAGAATATTTGTGAATACAATTGTTCTTGTATGCATGCATGTGAATACAAAGAGTGAAGTATGAATACATTTGTATTTATATTCACATGAAAATCACGATGTGAATAAATTCGTATTCGTATTTATAAATAGAACTACGCCCAACTCTGTACCTCTTAATGTTTTACTTTTTGATATACCGTCTCCATGTTTCATGAACAGCGCTTTGTTTGTTGCAGCAGGAGAAAACACTTAATTAAAAAATACTTGAGATAAAAAAAAATTTTACGAATATCCAACTTCATTGCGTTATTGTATTTTCGTGTTCAGCGAGTGGAATGCGAATCGATTTGTTCATTCTAAACAAAAACCGGATGCACTCGGATAACGCGTCACGGTTACCCTGCTGGAGGCTGCTCAAGAATACACGTCTTTCCTTATATCGTTAAGAAGATTCGGGTCAAGTGATCAAATGTTACCATTTGTTCAAATTTATATAGTGGATTCGTTATCATATACTGAATGCACTCTTTAAATTTTAATATTTCATTTGAATGATTTTGAATTGAATTTTTATTTAATAAATTCATTTTTAATTTGAATTGAACAAACAGTTTTCACATAAGAAGATCCCTAGACTCATACCGATCGGCAGTTTTATACACGGAATAGTGTGAAAAACGTTGAGGATGTTATGAAAAAATGTCAAATCATTCGGTACATTATCAAAATTGTCACCCAAAAATTAAATGACCCGTCTACGGCATATATTAAATATTGACTTTTATGTAAATGAAGACGTCAGTTTTTCTCCCGGCGACGAAACGGAGAGGTAGAGCGTGCCAACGTCGCATGAAGGCTTATAGCGCACATGTCTCTATGCCATTGGTCACCGTGGCCGCCCCATACTTTCAATGAAGCCCATTTTCAAAGAGAACTCATCTGTTTTGTTCTCTTAGACAATTGACATTTATCGTTCAAAATTAATTCGGTTGAATAAAGGAATGTAAACATCGTGTAAAAATAATAGACGAAAATCAGTTATTTGTTAAATATTCGGGTTCGTGAAAGAAATACCTTAAAGTGCAGAACCATATATTTTCGAAACGCGGTCTTTTTTTTTCATTTAACACAGTCAGATTGATACGGAAAATTTGTATATAAAAAAAACTTTTCTTTTATACAAGCTTTTATTTAATGTACTAAAAAAGGGTAAAAAATTTTTTTTTACCAAGTCACCTATATGTGACTATTTAGGCTTAGGGCGAAAACGCGCTGTAGGCCGAGAAAGACCAGACGAAGAACCACGTTTTGTCTGCTGAACACTCACACACGCTCTCTGAAGTGAGGTTTATTAAGTTTAAATATATTTTACAATGAATAAACGAAGTAACGACTGAGTACAAAAGACAATTATGATCTAGGGTTTTTTTTGTGTGCGCCAACTCCGCGCTCACACGCTCTCGCGACCGCGTCCCGAACTTTCGCGACGACACGCTTACTCGTGCCTCGCGACCAAACACGCTTCTTTCTCCGCCTTTGCACTTATCTCTTTTTCCTATACTACGGCTACGACCTCCTCCACGCGCGTTCGATGAGGAAGAAGCCCTCGTGCGAGAGTCGAGCCTCGTCCCACGCTCAATCGCTCTCTCTCTCTCTCTCTCTCTCTCTTTTTCTACGCCGCTATCAGCGCCCTCCCTGCGGTCTCGCGCATGCATCCGCCGATTTACGCCTTTAACAACTCGGCCATCCTACCCGCCGCTCGTCCTCAAGCGTTGCGTTTGAGCCCCGCTCTTTTTTTTATATCATACATAATCTTCTAATCGGCGCGGTCGTCGTCGCTCGCGCGGTGCTCGGCGTCTGGAGTCGTCTGGTTGCCCTGCCGGGGCCGTTCCGTCTCCGCTCGACGTTTCGGCCACGCTCCGCTCGATCGGTACCGCCTCGCCATCATCTTCTGTCTCGGGCTCGCTGTCCGTGTCGCTCTCGGCTGGGGTCCAGGGCTTAAGTTGGCTAACGTGCGCGGTCGTGGCGTACCGCCACCCTCCTGCTTCCCTCAGTTCTGCTACACAGAAGGTGTCCTCTGACACACGTTTGACCAAAACCAAAGGCCTCCGGTATTTCAGCTGCAGTTTAATCGATTCCCCGGTCTGCTGCGGCGCGACCTTCATGAAGACTATGTCCCCCGGGCTGAAGTCGTGGTTCCTTAGGCGTCCGGCATCATACCGCCGTTTCACCTTACCCCGCGCGTCCTCGATGTTCCTCCGCGCCGTCTCCTGCAGTACCTCTGGTCGAGTGTAAGAGTCCCCTCCGGGCGCTGAGAGCCTCCGCAGGGCCCCTTCCGCACTGCGCGGCAGGTAGCCATAGACGAGCTCGAACGGGCTCTTCCCCGTGCTCGCGTTCGCCAACTCGTTTAGGTCCGCCTGGATCTTTCGTAGCTGCCGATCCCATGTGGCCCCCTCGTGTGCAATTAGACTGGCCCGTATTGCCGGCACCAATGTGGCGTTTAGCCGTTCCACTTTGCCATTCGCCTGTGGATGCCTCGGAGAATTTAGATGATGTCTCACGCCGTGCCGCCTGCAAAACTCCTCGAAGGCCCCGGACGTGAAGCAGGTGCCCCGATCCGCTCCGGCGCCCGTATGTATCCACGAACTCCTCCAGGATCCGCACCGCCGTCGCCGTCCGCGTGTCCTTCACCGGTCGAATCCAAGAGAATTTTGTCAAATTGTCAATTAGCACGAACGCGTATTTGTTTCCGCGCCGGCTGGTGACGAACGGGCCGAGGTGGTCCACACGGATCACCTCGAAGGGCCGTTGCCCCGGCGCTATGGCGCCTAACGTCCCGGCTTGCATTCCCGGCTTTGACTTCCCGGTGATACAAGTCAGGCACGCCTTTACATGCTTCCGTACATACGCTCGCATTGTCGGGAAGTAATAATGCTCACAATCCGCGTCACTGTTCGCTCCGCTCCGGGGTGGCTCTTCAGATCATGGAACTGCACAACCACGCCTTTCCTCATCTGTCTCGGGAGCGCCACAAGGAGCCGGTCATTTTCCCATTTGTAGATGATTCCGCGGTGCAGCTCGTACGAGCTTACCCGACTCCGCTCGTCTGCCGTTCGCTGGTTGTCCGGTTTGGCAAGGATTTCGCCTTTTCGTCGAAGTTCTTCGTCCGTCGCCTGGTTCATGGCGGCTACTCTGTCGGTGGTGTATAACGACCAAACGTGCTGAAGCTCCCGCTCGTCAGGGTCCTTCACGGAGGCCCGACTCAGCGCGTCTACGTGCGCGAGTCGCTCGCCCGGACGATGTACGATTTTGAAGGCGTACTCGCTCAGCAGGTTGCTCCAACGTACGATCTGGGGGTTTATGGTCCGCTGGGTGCTAAGATAGCACAGTACTTGGCAGTCGGTGACGATGGTGAACTCCAGATTCGCCAGCAGTGGTCTCAAGCGTGTTACCGCCCACACTATCGCCAGCAACTCGAGCTTGCTGCTGTGATAGCTTTTCTCCGGCTCCGATGTCCTGCGGCTGATCGCGTACACGAGCTTCATCACCCCGTGCGTATTCCGTTGCATCAGCATACCGGCCAATTCCTCCGAGCTCGCATCAGTGTGCAGTTTCCGTCTCGCCCTCAGGGTCGAGAGCTTGCAGCACCGGCGGTCTCCCCAAGGCTGCTCGTAGGGACTCGAACGCCCGTTGCTGCGGCTCTCCCCACTCGAAGCCCGCTGTGGATTTAAGCAAAGCGGATAATGGCGCGGCTATGGTGGCGAAACGCGGAACGAATTTTCGAAAGAAACTCGTTAGACCCAAGAAACGACGAATCTCGTGGGCGTTTCTCGGAGGCGGATAATTAACGATGGCCGCGACCTTCGCACGACCCGGCTCGATCCCCCTCTGCGAGAGTTAATGCCCCAGGTATGTCACATCGCTGCATAAGAAACGACACTTCGCTAGGTTTAATGTCAATCCCTACGTAATCCGGCTAGCGTTTCGCACAATTTCGGCTTCAAATCCGCCCACGAATGTCTGGGAATCAGAATATCGTCCAAGTAAAACAACACTACGTTGTCGCGCAACGGTCCCAGCGCCTTCTGCATGACCTTACTGAAGTAGGCCGGACCATTCATTAACCCGAAAATCATACGGGTAAATTCTACCGTTTCCTCCGGGGTAATGATAGCCGTCTTGGCACAGGCCTCCTCTGTAAGTGGAATTTGCAAGTACCCATGTGCCAGGTCGAGTAGGATGTAGAGCGAGCTGTCCCGAATTTGCGCCAGATGATCGTCCATGTTCGGGAGCGGAATATGTACCCTCTGCGTAACGGAGTTAAGCTTACCAAAGTCTACGCAAAGCCTGGCTTTTCCCGACTTCTTCCGTACCAGCAGTACCGGGCTGGCATAAGGCGATTGGGTCTCCCTCACGATCCCCAACTCGCGCCACTCGCAAATTATATCGCGGATCTCACGTCGCTCCTTTTCCGTTGCGCGGTAAGGCCTGCTTGCCACAGGCACGGAATCCGGGGTTACACGAATGTCCATGACGCTCTCCCTCGCGCGCCCCATTTCGCGCAGACTCAGCGCCACGCAGTCGCGGTATTCCTGTAGTACGGTGAGTAGTTGCTGCCTCACTTCCGGAGGCTGTTCTTCGCCCACCTGAACATCGTCCTCTCGTAGCTGCGGCCGTTCTTTGGTGTTCTCGATGACGTGTAACCGCTCGCACTCCCCGCGTACCATCGCCGTGCCTGCCGTCGCTTGGGCCGACCGGCTCCCCCAGTTGGCCACAGGGACTAGCACATCATCCCCGACCCCTACAACCTCGATTAACGAAATTGAGAACGGCGGCAACGGGGCGTCTTGCCCCACTGTCATCGGTACTTCCTGGGACGCACACTCCGTGGGTAACGGCTGCTCTCTGTAAAATGTAAGTTCACCGTTTGACTTTGTAAAAGACACGCCTGAGCCGTCGGTGAAGGTTCGCCCTAGCAAGATGTCCACTGCCTGGACCTCATCGGGTACTACGCGCAAATTGACCCTACTAACACCCACTCCGTCTATTTCAATGTCACCGCGCACCGCACCGGTACTCTTTACCACATACTCCGGAGGACTGAAGGGTTTCAAGTCCGTGGCACTGGTGTTTACTTGAAATTTCTCCGCTAAAGCGCGCGACGCTTTGATCGTGCACTCGGCGCTTCCCGTGCCCACGAAGACCCTCATCGGACGCCTATTCACCGTCGCGTCCTTCATGTACTTGGCTGCCGAGCTGTCCCGACAGACCGCTACCGACTGGACGCTCCGCCTTGGACCGATGTCACCCCTCGGGCACTGGCTGCGCACATGCCCTGGCTGCTGACAACGGTAGCACGTCATCCCGCGCCTCGGCTCTGGGCAATCTCTCATAATATATCAAGTCATGAAGCAACGCATCGGGCGTGCACTGAAAGGACGGCATCACCACACTGAATAGTTCGCGCGAGCTTATGCCGGAGAGGAGCTCACCCCTTTCCTCGCGAAAAGTCATCCACAACGGGGCACACAAGCGCATCTTTGCGTGAAAGTAGGCCGATAAAGACTCACCTTTTTCCTGCCTTCGGGCTTTCATTCTAGCCCACCTGGTCGTCAGATCGTCGCTTACCAAGAACGTGGCCTCGAAGGCCCCCTTGAAGTCGTGCCAGCTTCGGATCTCCCTAGACCTTGCACGGTACCAATCCTTCGCCCCCGCTGCCAGATGCATTCTTGCGGCGGCCAGGAGATATCCCTCGGGCCATGCGTGCAACTCCCGAAGTGTCTCGAGATTTTCTAGCCATTCCCTGGCTCGGATCCCGTCCGGCTCTCCTGTGAAGAGTTCGATATCCTTTGACAGGTCCGGGATGACCTGGTATGTCGGTACCCCTCCCGACGATGTCAGCGACGGTGACGCTCGCTGGCGAATCGAACTGTTTGCCACTACCTCGGACAAAAGCCTCACCAATTGTTCCTGTAAATCCGTATTCTGGCCCACGCGCACCGGGCTTGTAGCGTCTTCTAAAACGGAAGACTGCTCCCTCGGTCTTGCGCGCGCATCACATTGTTCGACACTCGCGGTCTCTCTCGCACTCGTGACACTCGCGCTTTCAATTCCGCTGGAACGCGCACGCGCCTCGGGCGCGTCGCTCCTTCGAGTCACGTGATCGCGTTCCTTTTCTCTGTCGGCCAGGTGGCTTGCCGGCGCCGACCGGCCGCCATCTTGTGCGCTTGGGCGCCCGCCCGTTACCAGCGTAAAACCGCGTCCCCGACCGAATGCTCCCGAATGGTTCAACGGCATCGCGGCCCAATTTTCCTGCACGAACCGTTCGAACAGTTCCTCCTCCACCATCTGACCCAGTCCACCACTATTGTTTTTTTTTTGACTGCCACTCACGACCGAGACCCGTCGGAATCCCACTTCTGAAATATTAAGGCTTAGGGCGAAAACGCGCTGTAGGCCGAGAAAGACCAGACGAAGAACCACTTTTTGTCTGCTGAACACTCACACAAGCTCTCTGAAGTGAGGTTTATTAAGTTTAAATATATTTTACAATGAATAAACGGAGTAACGACTGAGTACAAAAGACAATTATGATCTAGGGGTTTTTTTGTGTGCACCAACTCCGCTCTCACACGCTCTCACGACGGCGTCTCGAACTTTCGCGACGACACGCTTACTCGTGCCTCGCGACCAAACACGCTTCTTTCTCCGGCTTCGCACTTATCGCTTTTTCCTATACTACGGCTACGACCTCCTCCACGCGCGTTCGATGAGGAAGAAGCCCTCGTGCGAGAGTCGAGCCTCGTCCCACGCTCAATCTCTCTCTCTCTCTCTCTTTTTCTACGCCGCTATCAGCGCCCTCCCTGCGGTCTCGCGCATGCGTCCGCCGATTTACGCCTTTAACATGACTATAAATAAAAGTTTGAGGGTTTCTACGTTTTAAATGTTTGTTAGTTGAGGAGCTAGGCCGGTTCTAACTCAGGGATCTCAGGGGGGAGCGGGGCGGGGGAGTCGAGCGCGGGGAAGCCAAGGTATGCATGGCGGCGGGGGGAGGGGGGGATCCTGCATGCGGCAGCCGAGTGCGGGGTTCCGGCAGAGGGAAAGGGGAGGGGTGTTAGAGAGTGGGGATGCTAGTTTTTGGTGACGATGGCTTCCCGGCGATAGCTGGACCCGCGGGCGAGAGGGGGAAGCCGCTGTCGACTCTGTGGGGGACTCATTTATTCAATGAAAGACAATGGACGAGTGTGGAAGAATTTTTGGGGTAAAAAGTCACCCAAAAATTCGGCAAGAAATTATGAGATCCCAAGATTGAATGGACAAATCGAAAAATAGCCCGAACAAAATCGATAGGAAAAAATCACATTACATTGGTAAACTGCCATTAGACTTCCGATTTGTTGTCGCGTTTTCGCGTAATATCAGAACAAAGTTAAAACGTCGTCTGCTAAAGCCCATCTTACTGTATAAAGAGTCGCGGCGTGTTCGTCAGTCGGTCAGTGGCGTCGAGATCGGTGGCATCGATCAGTGGCGTCAAATTTTTTGTTATTAATTGGCGTCATGACGCTTCCGCGTCTCTTGATTCTGTAGATGCTAATTTTTCATAACGTACACTACTCCAAAAAATTAAAGGAACAGAAAATGTCTTTAATTTTCTTTGTGTTTTTTGGCGATCTATGTGAAAAATATTTGTATCGAGATGGAAAAAAAGCATTTTGAAGCTTCAAGTTTCTAGTTTTGAGATCTTTTGGTGAACTGTTTTTGTGAGCTACGGTTATCGCGCAATCATAAGAAATAGGGCGAGAAAAAAATGTTGAAATTCGTTTGTCTTCTTTCAAGGATCGAGGGGCTCGAATTTTTTTCAGTTAAAGTAGTTCTGTAGGTACACGTATGAGCCAAAAGTTTCGGTCGATGCGCATAGTAACATCCAACACCTATACGATGCTGTTGAGTGTAATTTTTTTGCAGAGCTTGTACCCTCTACATGTCCCACACATTCGCATCTCCTGCATAGATAAGTCTCATACTCGTATAGAGAGCCGCACTGTTATCGTGGCAACAGCGCGATTTTTCTGCAGTCATAGCGTTAAGGTTCCTACGATCCGTCTTTCGCGAAATGTTTTATAAAAATAAAAAAGCGTGAAAATATCAACCCAAATGCGATACGAAGGAAAGTTCACCAGAAAAAAGGCGCTTGCTAAAAGACTGAAAGCTATGGCAGCCATGTGTCAAGCAAATGCGGCTAACCGCGATGAGAATAACTATAACCTCAACGATCAGCAACAAAAATTCGCTGTCGAAGGACGTCGGATCGCGGATTTACAACATCTTGCCGACAGTATAAATTGTATTCGCTGTAACAAAGACAAATACATGCATAAATTGAACAAATTAAATTAGTTTACCGCATAAGTCTATTTCACATCCGTCTCAGAATTACTAGAACTCAGGGGAAAAAAACACGCTTCGAGTTCCCAGACCACGCGCCGATCAGCTGGCTGCATCATACACTGCTGCCATTCCGTTACAGATGGCTGAGCCCGAGCAGAGATGGGCGTGGGCCATTACCCACGTAATGAAATTACATATCTAATTACTTATCACTTTTAGCGTTTGTAATAAAAAATCATTTAATTACAAATTATCTCGATCGTTGGTCATTCGAATTTTCTAATTACAAATTACTTCAAGCGTTTGTAATTGGAAATTATTTAATTAAAAATTCCTTCGACCGTTTGTAATTAGAAATTATTTAATTACAAATTACTTCGAGCGTTTGCAATCAGAATGTATATGATATGTGATATGTGTATTCCTCCGAGGTCCTCCTTCTCATTTTACCATCCCCTTCTTTATTCCTTCCATTCCTTCCGACATTCACAATCCTTCCAGAGTTCCCTCCTAGAGTGTTGACCGAAGCCACTCCTTTCCTAATGCACTACTGTTTCGCAACTGAATTTGCGCTCCGCACTGAAATTACGGAATACCTGGGCCGATACAGGAATTCCGCACTGAAATTGTGGAATACCTGGGCCGATACAGGAATTCCGCACTGAAATTGCGGAATACCTGGGCCGATACAGGCGGCTATATTTGGCTGAGTTTCAGTTGTATTACCATCAGAAACTCAGACAAACTGCCTCCCACTCAGAAGTTGACGCGCAAACCAGTGCACGAAAAAGCGGTCACCGCTCCAAGTACCGGCAGCCTCCAATGCTGCTTAACTTCAGTGACCGTCGAGCCCGCACACCGACCGCGCGCCCATCTCTGTCGGTGCAATCAGAATGTATTTAATTACAAATTACTTCGAGCGTTTGTAATTGAATTATTTTGGGAATTTAATTACATTTTTTTAAAATTACATTTGTTATTTAATTACATTTTTTTAAAATTACATTTGTAATTTAATTACATTTTTTTAAAATTACATTTGTAATTTAATTATATTTTTTATTTAATTACAATTCTAATTCACTCACTTATGTGATCACGTGGTTACTTTTTAAAAATAATTACATTTATAGAGTTTAAATTATTTGATGATGATGACGTGAGTAAATGTTCATAAGACTGTCGAGATGAGGATTGTGCCCGGGCCTTAGAGAGCGGTTGTGAGCGGGTGTGTATAAGTGAATGTGGATGTGGTTATGCCTCTCTGAAGTCCTGTGTGTGCGCCTAGATAGGTGACTGTGTGAGTAACAAGGTGAGTGACTGTGCGTGTTTGCAGTGAGGGTTGGAACTAGTGTGAAACGTGGTATCGTCCACTTTGTGGGGGAAGATAAGGGCAAAATGGACAGTAGAGCAAAACGGGCACCTCTGCTGAATACGGGAATTGTGGAATAATCGGGCACCAACCTTAAACATAATAATTTTGTTTTAAGGGGTTACGTGGGTTTCGAAGCCAACAAAAGCATATTTTCTCTATTTAAAAAAATATAATATATAAATTATTTCATTTAAAATGTTAAGCACATAAAAGAGCAACATTTCAACAATACTTAGAAAAAAAAAATTTCAATAATTTGGCAAATTCAGCCAATGGGACCTGGTTTTCGGAGACCCCTAAAAAACCGGTGGACACGATTTCGCAAAAACTAATGCACCGATCTTGTTGAAATTTTGCACACTTCTTCAAAATAGCATTGACTAGTGATTGAACGAAGCATTTAAAAAAAAAAATTTGAATTTTTTGGAGAGTTGTATACAAAATAGTTCAATTTTTGGTACAATTTACACTACGTATTGCCTTATAGAATTAGTAGCAATTGAAATAAAAAAACCTTCCTTCAATCTCTAGTCAATGCTATTTTGAAGAAGTGTGCAAAATTTCAATAAGAGAGGTGGATTAGTCTTTGAGAAATTGTGTCCACCGTTTTTGAGGGGTCTCCGGAAACCAGGTCCCACCGGCTGAATTTTCTAAATTTTTGGATGAATTTTGTTTTTGAATATTGTTGTAATATTGCTCTTTTATGTGCTTAAGATTTTGATTAAAAATTCATATATTATTTTTTTTTAATACAGAATTTTTTTGCCTCGACACCACGTAACCCCTGAATTGATTTTGTTATGATATTCCGACGTATGTTGTATCGACAATAACACAAGAATGCAAAAACATAAATGAAATTTAAAAAAATAAATAAATTTTAATCGTACAATTTATTAAATTCAACAATGAATACAATTCAAAAATCAATATTTTGATTGATTCGAAAATTTCGAAAAAAATGATCGAATGCCATATCGAATACTATATGGAAATGTAATCTAACACTCGGGGACTTTGGGGTCATTGAATTCAAATTCCATATCAAATTTTATAAATTCTAAATAGCGGAGTCAATATGGTGGACTAAAAAAGCTAAATGTGATTTTATTAAAACGAAATCTGTCACTCGAAAGTTGTTGACGTCACACGATCCCAAGTTAATGTAAATATTCGAAATTCAAAAGAGCTTTGAAACGTCTGCGAAGAATTGAAAAAAATTGAACAAATGAGACATTAAATAAAAAAATTAGTAAAAAATCTAACGATCGCGCCAACTTTACTAAACAAAAATATAGTTTGGCTCAGCGGAAGAGATGGAAAGTATAAGTTTCATCCTAATCCGACAATTTTTGAGTTTTGTAGAAACCATTTTGAAGTCGCTAGGTTCAAATTCATTATTTGAATACGAAGTTTGAATTCAGGAACCGAAAAACCCCCGAGCATCAGCTTTCATTTGAAAACAAATAATTTTTGGTTCTTATCCACCATTTAGAATTTTGAAAATTCAACTCCAGATATGAATTAATTGGTCTCAAAAACCGAAGTATACTCACTCTTGTCGAAATGCAACTATATTTTTAGTTTGCATCCACGATATTGTATCCACCGTTGAAAATATTGAAAAACTTATGTTAGGTTTGAATTTAACGACCTTGAAAACAAAAGATACTTTTGTCGGATTCAAACGATTTTTCGAATTTTGCATTCACTATATTCTACTATATCCGCCAAAAATTGAAATGTTCTTTCTTTCGATCCGTTAATTATATCCGAGTAGAATAGCTGTAGCGGTTCTGACGCAAGGGGAGGTGGTGTGTCAAAAGTAGGGAAGCCAAGGTGGCGCTACTGTCGTGGGGAGGTCACCGGGGCGCGTGTGACGTCACAGCGGGGCCTCTGCGGCGGGGGGAGATGTGGTCCGTGGAGCGACTGGGGGGGGGGGAATCCACCGTCGATCTGTGTGTCTGTGTGTGTGTGTGTGTGTGTGTGTGTGTGTGTGTGTGTGTGTGTGTGTGTGTGTGTGTGTGTGTGTGTGTGTGTGTGTGTGTGTGTGTGTGTGTGTGTGTGTGTGTGTGTGTAAGCCGATTCTAACGCAGGGATCTCAGGGGGGAGCGGGGTCGGGGGAGTCGAGCGCGGGGAAGCCGAGGTATGCATGGCGGAGGGGTGGGGGATCCTGCATGCGGCAGCCGAGTGAGGGGTTCCGGCGGAGGGAAACGGGAGGGGTGTTAGAGAGTGGGGAGGCTAGTTTTTGGTGACGATGTCTTCCAGGCAATAGCTGGACCCGCGGGCGAGAGAGGAGAAGGGAGAGGGTTAATGAAACATACACTTTTTGTTATTATAACAATCACTTTTTATTTTTAATTGTGTGTGTGTGTGTTCGCGCATGCGTTACAAAACGAGTCTCGATTCACAACCCGTGTCACCAAACTGAAACAAACAAGAAAAAACATTTATTTATTGTTAAGACTTTTTTTTAAATATTTTTTAAAATATTTTTTACATAAACTTATTTCATTCTTATGATTCAATTCACAACACTCACAATGATTTTTGATCCAGTGCATCTCAAACACGCGGATTTCGGCATCGCTTGGAATAAAGGCTCTCTGCAGTCCTTGCAATTTTTGCCCTCAATGAATTTTAGTATTTCCACGGTGTAGACGCGGACCTCACGCATTTCCGTAAAAACGCCTCTTGCAATGACGAAACACGATTTGCAAAGCGAAATATCCATGTGCACGCCTTCATAAAACAGATGGTGCACGCAAACTTTGTCCATATCGTTGAAACTATTTACGGCCACTCTATTTAAATAGCGTTCCGAGTATTCATAGTGTTCACCATCATCACTATCACTCGCATAATCCGAGTCATCCGAGATGACTTGATCGTCGTTGTCGTCATGGTTGGCGTTGTCGACATCATCATCATCTTCATCGTCAGCGTCGTCGTCGACGTCGTCCTCAATGGCGTTAACTTCAGGCTCTTCATCTTCAATCGCGATGACCTCAGGCTCTTCATCTTCAATAACGATGACCTCGGGCTCATCATCATCGTCCGGTTCGGCAACTCCATTGTTGACGTCCATGCGGCGTTCACTACCGTCATTGATTTCAACGACGTCACTATCATAATAGTGATATTCAGGTAAATATACATCGTCAACCACGATAATTTCGTCTTCACTATCCGAAATCACGATTTCTTCAGCCATTTTTAATCTTTCTCACGCTATCTTGTCGATGTACAGTCAAAAGTGCACTCTCCGGAGGTTCGAGACTATAATGATGAAAACTGCTGCCCCAAAAGCCTTTTTTTGGGGAAGTGCATATTTTCGAATCCCTATAGGTTTTTTCTAGTATGGTGGGGATGCCTATCTGCTGTTCGATTTTTTTTTTTAACATAGTTTTAGTACGAGAGATGGAAAGCGCTTTCACACTTGAACATAGGCGAAATACGACAAAAAAACGTTGTCTCTTAAGACGTTACGTAAAGGGGTAAGAAAAGGTGCATGAATTTATCCAGATGTTCTTCTTTTTTCAACTATCTGGACGGAGGCTCATGTCCGAGACACTGTTATACAGTGCAACGTTTCAACCACCTCGTCCGAAAGTCTCAAATTTTACGACTCTTTTTTTCTTACGTCGAGCGCCAGGGACAGTCATACCCTATCGCTTCGCATGTGCAACTCGAGCCTCATCATTCCATAGGTCCACACTTGAAAACTCATAAAATTTTACGACAGCATGCGACAATGACAGTGATCCGGGGAAAAAATTGCATTTCCATTTTACAGGGCTTCAGTTTGTCATCTCTGAATGATAATATATACAGAGAGTGCAACGTCAAACCTTGATGCCGACACTTGAGATCATGCAGGTCTGGACAAGTTAGCCCCATGGTTAAGGATTTTTTCTTCGTTAACACCACTCTCCAAGCTATTAGATTTGTTTTTATTGCTCCGCTATTCAGAGCATATATGATAACGAGGTGTTTATTTTGAAAAACTATAAACTTTTGGAGATCTATGGATAAAGTTTGTCATACTCGTTTCAGTTCAACGGTATTGAATCTGACGAATATTGGATTCCCAATAACTATAGGTCAAATTAAAAAAAAAAAAAATTGTGCTTCAAAACAATTTATCCATCAATGTGTGTACCACCGAAGAAGACATTGCTCCGATACGCGTGGCTGAACATAAGAAGAAGAAAAGCATATCAATTCGCTATACCTACAAGATACCGAAGATAACAATGTATGACATAGATAAAGAACCTGTCATGCCTCGTCAGCGCAGAACAGAAGCAACCATTAAAAAAAATATATATATGCCATCGGTGTGTGAAGTTAACACAATTACTATATCCTCATATGTGCTAGACGAATTAAACAACAATCCATTATTTCGCAGGTGTCTGCATTACATTAGATCAACGGATAAACTGCAATCACATGAGATCGATTATGGAGCAATAAAGCACTGCGCCATCCGACTATCAAATGATACCAATAAGTGGCTCCAAATAATCAACTCCAATCGGAAAGCAACACATCCATTCACTGTAAATGCCTACTCAGAGTGTTTTTTTTTCACTAATTATATAGAAAAGATGAGAGTGTGCAACGACTGATGAGAAGAACGTAGCAGAGGATATGTATGAATATCATGAAGTATTTACTATTGATTACCACATGTGTTTTTTTTTCATATGATGAATCGCTATCATAGTATCGATCACATCATGCCCAGTGACTATGGGTGAATTTTTTTTTTTAATTGTGCTTCAAAAATAATTAATCCGTCAATATGTATACCATCAAAGAAGACATTGCTCCGATACGCGTGGCTCAACATATGAAGAAGAAAAGCATGTCAATTTGCTACAAGATACCGAGGATAACAATGTATGACATTTCACATAGATCAAGAACCTGCCAAGCCTTGTGAGCGCAGGACTAAACAGAGACAACCATCAAAAATATATATATATATATACCATCGGTGTGTGAAGTTAACATAATTACTATATCGTTCTATAATTACTATATCATAATTACTATATGTGCTAGACGAATCAAACAACAATCCATTATTTCGCAGGTGTCGGCATTACTTTATATCAAAGGATAAACTCACATGAGATCGATTGTGGAACACTAAAGCACTGCCACATCCGACAGACAATGAATACCAATAAGTGGCTCCAAATCATCAACTCTAGTCGGAAAGCACGACATTCATTCATTGAAAATGCCTATTTGGAGTGTTTTTGACTAATGATAGAGAGAAGATGAGAGTGTGCAAAGACTGATGAGAAGAACGTAGCAAAGGATATGTATCAATATCATGAAGTATTTACTATTGATAACCACATGTGCTTTTCATATGACGAATCGCTATCATAGTATCAATCACAGCGCTGATTCCATATCATGGTTTGTGGCAGAACTGGAAAAACTAGTGCTGTGCATAAAATACCTTTTCAACGAAAATTAATGCTCATCATGAGCTATTTCTAATCCGTTCACGCTATGACAATAATTGTGTATTCAATCATCATCAACCAATAGAGGTAGAAGTTGAATTACTCAAGATACATTGGCGTATGCCCCACATAATAGTAGATGAGATCAATAAATTATCACTACTTCGAACATTGAAAAGTGGGCGATGCTTGAATATGAGTTTTCGCTCCTGGGATCTATACGACTGTCCACCGCTTCAAAGCACAACGAAGCATTCATGGACCGTAAAAGCTGCCTCTCAACTAGAGAAATCAATATATGTAATTGGTACCGCGCAGACTGGTAAAAAAGATAATCTATGGCAAAGGACATTATATTATTCACCGACTGCAAATTCACAACTACTAAACTTTTTCTCATGTCAGCATTCTGTTCTAAAGATGACTCAAATTTGGACTTCAAAAAAGTTTCGGCATTTTGTTCAATATGTACTCTCGATTTCGTAAGTATCATTATGACTGAAATAGTGATGGTTCTTTATTAACCATCGCCAAGTCTTAATGTAACTGCCCTCCCGCGGATGATGATTGGTCGCATCAAAACGAGCCTGTAAAAAATGGCTGCCGTAGATGTGTGAATAGAGTTCGAATGCGAAGAAGATTCACCTTCGATTACAGCTGCATATTGATTTAATCTTACACGATCGCGTTGTTGGATATTGTCCATTCATCGATATTATTCGTAAAATTGTATAGATCAGCAAAATTCCGAGAGATACGAAGCATCATGGTTGATTCGCAATCGTCATGGTCTAAAGTGGACCTATGGAAACGTTCCATACAGCGTGACTGAAGGTCTAATAACAGCTGCAGTTGAAGGTTAAACGGAAGATGACATGTGTCCAATCGTATATGTTAAGGATCATGAAAAACGAAAATGGCTAGCTGATATACTAAGTATGAGGAATGGGCTATTTATTGAGTCGTTGAATATAGACTTTGACGATACGGATGTCTCAAGTAAACTAGATGGAAGTTCTACTCTACGATGCGGAAAGCATACAAACAATTGTGCCTTACGAAATGTTTTTAAAATCATTAAATGGTGGCTGAATCATAAAGATTCGTGCAAATAAAAGAAATGTACCATTATGTACTCATTATTCTCCTCACCTCGTACTCAGTTATGCCAGCATAATCTGATATCGGATTGTGCAACTGAATACAATATTACTTTCGAATGTGAAACTCAATTTTTTGTATGGAATTTGATGGAAAATAAATTAATAAAATCGCTTTACGATGATTGAATACATTCATCGGTAGACGTTCGATAGATGTTCGTGAGCCGATTGTTGGAATTTTGCGAGGCATTTGAAAATTTTCGACAGTCGTTCGTGAGGCGTTCCAGAGCCTTCCGAAGACATTCATGAGATGTTCGAAGACATTCAAGCGACGTTCGAAAACATTCATAACACGTTGAAGACATGTATGAGGGGTTCAAAGAGTATCAAAAGACTTTCTACGACGTTCATGAGACGTCTGAAGCGTTCGTGAGACGTTCAAGAGACTTTCGACGGCATTCATAATACGTTTGAAGACATTTATGAGGGGTTCGAAGACGCTTGAGAGAGACTTTCAAAGACATTCACGAGTGGTTCGAAGACGTTCAAGAGACTTTCGACGGCATTCATAATACGTTTGAAGACATTCATGAGGGGTTCGAAGACACTTGAGAGACTGTCAAAGACATTCGCGAGGGGTTTAAAGACGTTCAAGAGACTTTGGACGGCATTCATAATACGTTTGAGGACATTTATGAGAAGTTCGAAGATACTTAAGAGACTTTCAAAGACATTCACAAGAGGTGCGAAGAAGTTCAGACATTTTCGAAGACATTCAAGAGATCTTTGACAATATTCATAATATGTTTGAAGACATCGACAAGGGGTTCGACGACGTTTTAGAGACTTTCAAAGACATTCACAAGGGGTTTGAAGACGTTCAAAAAACTTTCGAATACGTTCAAGAGACTTTCAACGACGTTCATGATACGATTGACGACATTCATGAGGGGCACGAAGACGCTTGAGAGACTTTCAAAGACATTCACGAGGAGTTCGAAGACGTTCAAGAGAGTTTCGACGGCATTCATGATACGTTTGAAGACATTCATGACGAATTCAACGATGCTTAAGAAACTTTCAAAGACATTCACAAGAGGTGCGAAGACGTTCAGAGATTTTCGAAAACATTCAAGAGATCTTTGACAATATTCATAATACGTTTGAAGACATCGACGAGGGGTTCGGCGACGTTTTAGAGACTTTCAAAGACATTCACGAGGGGTTTGAAGACGTTGAAGAAACATTCGAATACGATCTGGAGACTTTTGACGACATTCATAATACGTTGGAAGACATTCATGAGGGGTTCGAAGACGCTTGAGAGACTTTCAAAGACATTCACAAGAGGTGCGAAGACGTTCAGAGATTTCCGAAGACATTCAAGAGATCTTTGACAATATTCATAATACGTTTGAAGACATTCATGGGGGGTTCGAAGACGCTTGAGAGACTTTCAAAGACATTCACGATGGGTTCGAAGACGTTCAAGAGACTTTCAACGACATTCACAATACGTTTGAAGACATTCATCAGGGATTCGAAGACGCTTAAGAGACTTTCAAAGACGTTCGCGAGAGCTTTGAAGACGTTCAAGAGGCTTTCGAAGGCGTTTAGAGATCTTCGACGACATTCATAATACGATTTTCGGCGACATCCATAAATCGAACACTTTCATGACGCTTGAGTTTCGCTGGAATTGATTGGGTTTGTTTGGGTGCGCACCCAAACAAACCCAATCAATTCCAGCGAAACTTGGTAAATTCCAGTTTGCGAATTCCAGCGAAATTCCAGTTTGGGTGCGCACTCAAACAAACCCAAAAAATTCCAGCGAAACTCAAGCGTCATGAAACCCGAACAAACCCAATCAATTCCAGCGAAACTTGGTAAATTCCAGTTTGCGAATTCCAGCGAAATTCCAGTTTGGGTGCGCACCCAAACAAACCCAAAAAATTCCAGCGAAACTTAAGCGTCATGAAAGTGTTCGATTAATGGATGTCGCCGAAAATCGTATTATGAATGTCGTCGAAGATCTCTAAACCTCTTCGAAAGCCTCTTGAACGTCTTCAAAGCTCTCGCGAATGTCTTTGAAAGTCTCTTAAGCGTCTTCGAATCCCTCATGAATGTCTTCAAACGTATTGTGAATGTCGTCGAAAGTCTCTTGAACGTCTTCGAACCCCTCGTGTATGTCTTTGAAAGTCTCTCAAGCGTCTTCGAACCCCTCATGAATGTCTTCAAACGTATTATGAATATTGTCAAAGATCTCTTGAATGTCTTCGGAAATCTCTGAACGTCTTCGCACCTCTTGTGAATGTCTTTGAAAGTCTCTCAAGCGTCTTCGAACCCCTCATGAATGTCTTCAAACGTATTATGAATGTCGTCAAAAGTCTCCAGATTGTATTCGAATGTTTCTTGAACGTCTTCAAACCCCTCGTGAATGTCTTTGAAAGTCTCTAAAACGTCGCCGAACCCCTCGTCGATGTCTTCAAACATATTATGAATATTGTCAAAGATCTCTTGAATGTCTTCGAAAATCTCTGAACGTCTTCGCACCTCTTGCGAATGTCTGTGAAAGTCTCTTAAGCATCTTCGAACCCCTCATGAATGTCTTCAAACGTTTTATGAATGCCGTCGAAAGTCTCTTGAACGTCTTCGAACCCCTCGTGAATGTCTTTGAAAGTCTCTCAAGCGTCTTCGTGCCCCTCATGAATGTCTTCAATCGTACCATGAATGTCGTCGAAAGTCTCTTGAACGTATTCGAAAGTTTCTTGAACGTCTTCAAACCCCTCGTGAATGTCTTTGAAAGTCTCTAAAACGTCGTCGAACCCCTTGTCGATGTCTTCAAACGTATTATGAATATTGTCAAAGATCTCTTGGATGTCTTCGTAAATGTATGAACGTCTGCGCACCTCTTGTGAATGTCTTTGGAAGTCTCTTAAGCGTCTTCGATCCCCTCATGAATGTCTTCAAACGTATTATGAATACCGTCGAAAGTCTCTTGAACGTCTCCGAACCCCTCGTGAATGTCTTTGAAAGTCTCTCTCAGGCGTCTTCGAACGCCTCATGAATGTCTTCAAACGTATTATGAATGCCGTCGAAAGTCTCTTGAACGTCTCACGAACGCTTCAGACGTCTCATGAACGTCGTAGAAAGTCTTTTGATACTCTTGGAACCTCTCATACATGTCTTCAACGTGTTATGAATGTTTTCGAACGTCTCTTGAATGTCTTCGAACATCTCATGAATGTCTTCGGAAGGCTCTGGAACGCCTCACGAACGACTGTCGAAAATTTTCAAATGCCTCGCAAAATTCCAACAATCGGCTCACGAACATCTATCGAACGTATACCGATGAATGGATTCAATCATCGTTAAGCGATTATATTAATTTATTTTCCATCAAATTCCATACAAAAAATTGAGTTTCACATTCGAAAGTAATATTGTATTCAGTTGCACAATCCGATATCAGATTATGCTGGCATAACTGAGTACGGGGTGAGGAGAATAATGAGTACATAATGTTACATTTCTTTTATTTGCACGAATCTTTATGATTCAGCCACCATTTAATGATTTTAAATACATTTTGTGAGGTACAATTGTTTGTATGCTTTCCACATCGTAGAGTAGAACTTCCATCTAGTTTACTTGAGACATCCATATCGTCAAAGTCTATATTCAATGACTTAATAAATAGCCCATTCTTCATATTTAGTATATCAGCTAGCCATTTTCGTTTTTCATGACCCTTAGCATATACGATTGGACACATGTCATCTTCCGTTTAACCTTCAACTGCAGCTGTTATTAGACCTTCAGTCACGCTGTATGGAACGTTTCCATAGGTCCACTTTAGACCATGACGATTGCGAATCACCCATGATGCTTCGTATCTCTCGGAATTTTGCTGATCTATACAATTTTACGAATAATATCGGTCAATGGACAATATCCAACAACGCGATCGTGTAAGATTAAATCAATATGCAGCTGTATTCGAAGGTGAATCTTCTTTGCATTCGAACTCTATTCACACATCTACGGCAGCCATTTTTTACAGGCTCGGTTTGATGCGACCAATCACCATCCGCGGGAGGGCAGTTACATTAAGACTTGGCGATGGTTAATAAAGACCGATCACTATTTCAGTCATAATGATATTTACGAAATCGAAAGTACATATTGAACAAAATGCCGAAACTTTTTTGAAGTCCAAATTTGAGTCATCTTTAGAAGAGAATGCTGACTTGAGATAAAGTTTAGTACTTGTGAGTTTGCAGTCGGTGAATAATATAATGTCCTTTGCCATAGATTATCTTTTTTACCAGTCTGCGCCGCACCAATTACATATTTTGATTTCTCTAGTTGGGAGGCAGCTTTTACGGTCCATGAATTCTTCGTTGTGCTTTGAAGCGGTGGACAGTCGTATACAGATCCCAGGAGCGAAAACTCATATTCAAGTATCGCCCACTTTTCAATGTTCGAAGTAGTGATAATTTATTGATCTCATCTAATATTATGTGGGGCAACATTTTCAATGTTCGAAGTAGTGATAATTTATTGATCTCATCTAATATGATGTGGGGCATACGCCATTGTATCTTGAGTAATGCAACTTCTACCTCTATTGGTTGATGATGATTGAATACACAATTATTGCCATAGCGTGAACGGATTAGAATTAACTCATGATGAGCATTAATTTTCGTTGAAAAGGTATTTTATGCACAGCACTAGTTTTCCCAGTTCTGCCACAAATCATGATATGGAATCAGCGCTGTGATTGATACTATGATAGCGATTCGTCATATGAGAAGCACATGTGGTTATCAATAGTAAATACTTCATGATATTGATACATATCCTTTGGTACGTTCTTCTCATCAGTCTTTGCACACTCTCATCTTCTCTCTATCATTAGTCAAAAACACTCCATATAGGCATTTTCAATGCATGAATGTCGTGCTTTCCGACTAGAGTTGATGATTTGGAGCCACTTATTGGTACTCATTGTCTGTCGGATGTGGCAGTGCTTTAGTGTTCCACAATCGATCTCATGTGAGTTTATCCTTTGATCTAAAGTAATGCCGACACCTGCGAAATAATGGATTGTTGTTTGATTCGTCTAGCACATATAGTAATTATGATATAGTAATTATAGAACGATATAGTATTTATGTTAACTTCACATACCGATGGTATATATTTATATATATTTTTGATGGCTGTCTCTGTTTAGTCCTGCGCTCACAAGGCTTGGCAGGTTCTTGATCTATGTGAAATGTCATACATTGTTATCCTCGGTATCTCGTAGCAAATTGACATGCTTTTCTTCTTCATATGTTGAGCCACGCGTATCGGAGCAATGTCTTCTTTGATGGTATACATATTGACGGATAAATTATTTTTGAAGCACAATTAAAAAAAAAAAATTTGACCCATAGTCACTGGGCATGATGTGATCGATACTATGATAGCGATTCATCATATGAAAAAAAAAACACATGTGGTAATCAATAGTAAATACTTCATGATATTCATACATATCCTCTGCTACGTTCTTCTCATCAGTCGTTGCACACTCTCATCTTTTCTATATAATTAGTGGAAAAAAAACACTCTGAGTAGGCATTTACAGTGAATGGATGTGTTGCTTACCGATTAGAGTTGATGATTTGGCGCCACTTATTGGTATCATTTGATAGTCGGATGGCGCAGTGCTTTATTGCTCCATAATCGATCTCATGTGATTGCAGTTTATCCGTTGATCTAATGTAATGCAGACACCTGCGAAATAATGGATTGTTGTTTAATTCGTCTAGCACATATGAGGATATAGTAATTGTGTTAACTTCACACACCGATGGCATATATATATTTTTTTCAATGGTTGCTTCTGTTCTGCGCTCACGAGGCATGACAGGTTCTTTATCTATGTCATACATTGTTATCTTCGGTATCTTGTAGGTATAGCAAATTGATATGCTTTTCTTCTTCTTATGTTCAGCCACGCGTATCGGAGCAATGTCTTCTTCGGTGGTACACACATTGATGGATAAATTGTTTTGAAGCACAATTTTTTTTTTTTTTAATTTGACCTATAGTTATTGGGAATCCAATATTCGATAGATTCAATACCGTTGAACTGAAACGAGTATGACAAACTTTATCCATAGATCTCCAAAAGTTTATAGTTTTTCAAAATAAACACCTCGTTATCATATATGCTCTGAATAGCGGAGCAATAAAAACAAATCTAATAGCTTGGAGAGTGGTGTTAACGAAGAAAAAATCCTTAACCATGGGGCTAACTTGTCCAGACCTGCATGATCTCAAGTGTCGGCATCAAGGTTTGACGTTGCACTCTCTGTATATATTATCATTCAGAGATAAAAAACTAAAGCCCTGTAAAATGGAAATGCAATTTTTTCCCCGGATCACTGTCATCGTCGCATGCTGTCGTAAAATTTTATGAGTTTTCAAGTGTGGACCTATGGAATGATGAGGCTCGAGTTGCACATGCGAAGCGATAGGGTATGACGGTCCCTGGCGCTCGACGTAAGAAAAAAAGAGTCGTAAAATTTGAGACTTTTGGACGAGGTGGTTGAAACGTTGCACTGTATAACAGTGTCTCGGACATGAGCCTCCGTCCAGATAGTTGAAAAAATAAGAACATCTGGATAAATTCATGCACCTTTTCTTAGCCCTCTACGTAACTTCTTAAGAGACAACGTTTTTTTTGTCGTATTTCGCCTATGTTCAAGTGTGATAGCGCTTTCCATCTCTCGTACTAAAACTATGTTAAAAAAAAAATCGAACAGCAGATAGGCATCCCCACCATACTAGAAAAACCTATAGGGATTCGAAAATATGCACTTCCCCAAAAAAAGGCATTTGGGGCAGCAGTTTTCATCATTATAGTCTCGAATTTCCGGAGAGTGCACTTTTGACTGTACATCGACAAGATAGCGTGAGAAAGATTATAAATGGCTGAAGAAATCGTGATTTCGGATAGTGAAGACGAAATTATCGTGGTTAACGATGTATATTTAGCTGAATATCACTATTATGATAGTGACGTCGTTGAAATCAATGACGGTAGTGAGGGCCGCATGGACGTCAACAATGGAGTTGCCGAACCGGACGATGATGATGAGCCCGAGGTCATCGTTATTGAAGATGAAGAGCCTGAGGTCATCGCCATTGAAGATGAAGAGCCTGAGGTTATCGCCATTGAGGACGACGTCGACGACGACGCTGACGATGAAGATGATGATGATGTCGCCAACGCCAACCATGACGACAACGACGATCAAGTCATCTCGGATGACTCGGATTATGCGAGTGATAGTGATGATGGTGAACACTATGACTACTCGGAACGCTATTTAAATAGAGTGGCCGTAAATAGTTTCAACGATATGGACAAAGTTTGCGTGCACCATCTGTTTTATGGAGGCGTGCACATGGATATTTCGCTTTGCATATCGTGTTTCGTCAATGCAAGAGGCGTTTTTACGGAAATGCGTGAGGTCCGCATCCACACCGTGGAAATACTAAAATTGATTGAGCGCAAATATTGCAAGGACTGCAGAGAGCCTTTATTCCAAGCGATGCCGAAATCCGCGTGTTTGAGATGCACTGGATCAAAAATCATTGTGAGTGTTGTAAATTGAATCATAAGAATGAAATAAGTTTATGTCAAAAATATTTAAAAAAAGCCTTAACAATAAATAAATGTTTTTTCTTGTTTGTTTCAGTTTGGTGACACGGGTTGTGAATCGAGACTCGTTTTGTAACGCATGCGCGAACACAAACACACACACACACACACACAATTAAAAATAAAAAGTGATTGTTATAATAACAAAAAGTGTATGTTTCATTAACCCTCTCCCTTCTCCCCTCTCGCCCGCGGGTCCAGCTATCGCCTGGAAGACATCGTCACCAAAAACTAGCCTCCCCACTCTCTAACACCCCACCCCTTTCCCTCCGCCGGAACCCCGCACTCGGCTGCCGCATGCAGGATCCCCCCCCTCCGCCATGCATACCCCGGCTTCCCCGCGCTCGACTCCCCCGCCCCGCTTCCCCCTGAGATCCCTGCCTTAGAATCGGCCCACACACACACACACAGATCGACGGCGGACCACCCCCCCCCCCCCGCCGCAGAGGCCCCTCCGTGACGTCACACGCGCCCCGGCGACCTCCCCACGACAGTAGTGCCACCTTAGCTTCCCTACTTTTGACACATCACCTCCCCTTGGTTCAGAACCGCTACAGCTCTTCTACTTATCCGCCATTTTGAATTATCAAAATCTGATTTTAGATTCGGATTCAACAACACCAAAAAACCAGCTGAAAGTTAGAAGTTTATTAGAAAAGAGTTAGAGAGTTAGAGAGTTTATTAGAAAAAAAATTGTGATTTTTTTTATCCGCCATGTTGGATCCGCTATTTTGAAGTTTGAACATCTGAGTCCAGGTCCGGATTCAACGACCCTTAAATCCCCCAAGTATCAGCTTTCATTTAAAAAAAAAAATATTGTTTTTTTGATCCGCCATTTTGAATTTCGACATACACGCGCACGTACGCATGCACACACATGTACACATGCTTGCGAACACACATACACGTACTCGTAATATTAGGCAGGCGCTTACTCAGTTGAGCACACAGTCACATATTCAAAATTGTAATTGCATTACAATTGGAATTAAATTGCAGATTTTAATCGTGTTTCAATTATCCATTACCCGTTCAATGAGTAATTAATGTGAGGTTCAATTACACATTGCTGACATAATCTATAATTGGATTTTATTCGATTACATTGTTGTCCATCTCTGGGCCCGATTCGGTGTGGAATAAAATTACCACTTTTCATAAGTCGATATCTCCAAAACGACACGGTCAAAGTTTGCCATAAAAAAAACAAACCCACAATAGTACTGCGTACACATGTTTTTTATTTTGAAATCCTAAGATCCGTTTAGAACCTACATCGAGAAATGCGAGCAAACTCCTATCGATTTACGTGTTAGGTAAAACAAAAAAAAGGAGATTGGCTTATCATAAGCCGATCTACATTTTTTTTCTCAAATTCAGAAAATTTGAGGGGCAGACAGCTGTGCGTCTATCTATTTGACGACGTTTGGCAAAGTTTCGACGGGATCTGAAGAGCCGTTTCAGAGATTTTTGGGGATCTACAATTGTTCTACCATACCGACCGCGATGAGGTGTCATTCCGTCTTAAAGGTAAAAGGATCCATTTTCATTCAAAGTCGGATATCTTAGCAAAAAAGTGACGTAGAGAGACAAAAAAACCTAATTGAAACTGAATAAACAAGCTAACTTGTTTACAAGCTGACTTGTACATTGATCTAACTGGAAAAAAACATCGCGAGCCCGTGAACCCTTGAAAAAAAAAAATTATATTTTTTTCTCGCGCTATTTCTTATGATTTCGCGATAACCGTGACTCACAAGAATTTGTTGCCGGAAAATCTCGAAACTAGAAAATTGAAGCTTGAAAATGCTTGTTTTTTCATGTCGATACGACCATTTTTCATAAAGATACAGCGCTTCAAAAAACACGCAAAAATTGCATAAATTTTCTGATCCTACAATCTTTTGAAGTAGTGTATATAATTAAAGGGCAGAATTATGAATTTTTATATTTTTATTACGTAAATAAGAAAGACTTATGTGTTACTACCAAGTTGAAAAAGTATAACATTATCGATGATTATTATGATAAAACTGCGTTAGCGAATGTTTTTTATTTACAACTCAGGATGAAATTTTGAGTAATTTATAATTATGCCTATTTATATTTATGTCACGAGATTATTTATTTTTACCATTAGGCAAAAATGCTCTTTACTCGCCAGCCAAGCTTCGTAATCTTTCATTAAACCTTGATGGTTCAATATTGAATATATATGATTTACGATAGGCAAGATGGGTTTTTGTAAATCAATGTTTACAAAGGTTCAGTTTGCGTTAATCCGTTGTTAGAAATGTCTTGGTGCGAACCTTGGCGCGAAATAGCCAAAAAAATTACATCACCCGCAGTGTAAACGTTTTGCCCATCTAGCCGCACGTAAAATGACATACATTCAACTATTTTTTATCGTTCGTGTTTTGTGGTGTACGAATGTAAACAAATTTGTAGACTCAGTATCGTATAGACAATAGCAAACACATTTAAAAAAAATATTATCATGGATTGTGGCTAACGCTCCAACCTCATTTAAAAAAAGAAGCACAAATTACGAGAATGTGTACAATTTTTTAAGCGCATTTAATAAATAGCAGGAATTGCATGCTGGAGTACGAATGACTAGTCTCCCGTACTCGACAGCACTTTTTGTATTACTGAGCACAATGTCGTAACTAAATATTTAAAAACAATCTTGTCCATCCTGAAATATCCCTGGGCCAAACAAAAACTTCAGTTATTAGGCGGTGAAACAAACACGATGATAAAGTCCCTGTAGTCACTAAAAAAGTGGTCAGCTTCGAATATTTAATTTTTTTCGGGTATCTTTTTTCCACTCAATAGAGATTGGCCACGGCCATAATGAATCTATTCTCTGCCAACACAGGGTAGCGTTCACAGATTGTGTGTAAGGTGTGCTAAAGGTCTTCTAGCATACCCTTTAGTATCCCTTACCTGGGATACACAACAGTGTATCCCAGTATACAACGTTGGCAGGAACTTACTGCATATCGACTGACCATCCAGACTTGGCCGTGTTCACCGCAACCACGTTGGTACAGTCAACTAGTCCGCTTGTGGGTTGCGGTCTTCGGTATCGGAACGGTCGGCAAGTTTCGCATCAAAATCCTCGGGATAAACCGACTTGAATTTATCATCTGAAGAAACTTCGAAATGTACACCGAATCCATTGACACTTTTATTATTGGTGACTCATTTGTGTAAACAAATACAAACTCACGAATAAATAAAAAAAGAGATATAATGGAGAACGAATCGCATTTTTTATTTCCGAATGCATTAACATGAAAGATAAAGAAATAAATAAAAATGTATTTATGATATCTTAGTTTAATCAATATGGTGACTTAAATTTTGCCTCCACCATCGTCCCTCACCTCACTATAATGTCATTAAGTTCCGACGTTTTGATAATTTCGAGAAAGAAAGAAAGAAAAGAGACAGGAGGCTGCTACTTTCGTAGCCCGGTCTGTCGATTGTTCCCAAGCGAAAGAAGAAAATGTAATCTTGAAAGGTCTCTCGATTCTGATGAGTAGAATAAGGATGAGTCGGGATATAAAAAGTGGTTTCCTCTAGAATATGAGTTGGCCGAGAATGTTGCCAGCAACATGTGGCACATCATAATTCGAATCTTCTTCGGTGTCGTTTTCGAGTTGGCATCGTGTGGAGTCCCAACAAATCCGCGAAATGCCGCTGCTATTTTCCTTTGCCGTAGCCCCAGTGTTTCGGAATTCCCACCTGCCACAAAATCACGTTTTCGTCACAAGGCTGGCATCATTTCTTTGGTCCTGTGTAAAAGGATACTGCGCTCGGCTTGATCGGGTTTAGTCTGATTAGACGGTGGTATGAGATGCCTAATCGAATTCGTATTGCATTTGCAACGAATCGCTGTATTGCATTTACCTCGGTATTGGAGAAATCCCATCGCACCAGGAAATACGGCGACAAAAAGACCCGAGGAATGACAAAATGCTTTTCGTCTTGCAACAAAAATCAGGCAAGCGATGTCAGCGCTCGTGTATGAGCCAATAAAAAATTCACGATATCAATCGGTCATTCACGTTCAAATCATATATGCCAAAACGTCACCATGTGAACGTTGGGATATGTGGCAATAAAGCCGGTGTAAGCATTGTCGAGATTCTGCAATTGGATAGCACTCTCCGTCAGTCTATTATTCATTCCGATTCCATCATGGCTCCTCATATAATTATGGTTGAAGCAGGAAAATCGATACGACGGGTCGACTCGACGGATGCCATTAAAAAAAACCGTCGCACCGGCGATTCGAAAGTCAGAAGGATCTCATTCATCGCCGAGTAATCGTCGCAATCGGGGAAAAGAAGTTTACCTCAAAGGAAGTTCTGGCCGAACTTGACCACGTTCGAAAAGCAAAGGATGGTTGGAAACTTCTGGCAATGAAAGTATGAATGACGATGCCAGAGGTGGGTAAACCTAATAGGACCGGGTTACCTACAATCGTTGAAACTCGTTTGAATACAAGTTCTCCGGGTCAAAGAACGGCAGGACTAAAAACGAAAGAGATTCCCGTCAGGAATAGAACTTCGAGCGGAGTTTAAAGCCTTATCACGCATTCGAAATAGGAGTAGATACTTCGTAGACGAATTTTGTGGAGTTTGATACTAGTGACGGGTAATGCAATGTCCATACAGAAAGTGTATGTAAGCGCCTGTTGTTGATGTTGGGAAAAAGGCTCATAAACACGTTCTCCCCGTCATGCAGACGGTCAAACATAAATAGGAATGCTGCATTACCGCGAGTCGGTGCAAGTGGTGTAGGTTAGCGCTAGATCTGGAAGGAGTAACAAATCGATAGTGGATACATACGTAGCATGTGACGGACGTCTGTTCTTTTTCAAGATCGTCAACCCCTCCGTCCTTCTCGACCCTTCCAGTCATGCAGCGCTACTTTTTTGTCACTAAAAGAAGAACACCAATCATTTAATGAAAAAAGGAATACATGATCTTCATTGAGGATGAATGAGCCGTGCTGAAACGTGCTCCTATCGCCTTCCAATTCTTCGACTTGGAGTCATAAAAGCCGAACAACATACAAACTTGGCGCCTTCTTGGTCTTCTATACAGGAGGCGCGCAAGCGCATCGTCGCTTACTCACAGTAGGGTAGTGCAACAGAACCTTCCCGTTCGACCGTTCATGTTAAAAGGTACCTTGTGCATTCTCATTGTGGATATTTCCACGTCTTTCACAGAGCGCATTTTGGTAAAGGAAGTCGAGAGGGAAAAAACACAGCTATGGTGCGCGGTGGTAAAAGAGAGAATGAGGAAACCAACTGAACAGAGTGAATCCCCGCAGAGAGCTCCTTAAGCTCTTGGGAGGCTGGCCCGGTAGACGCCCGCCAACAAATGTTTTGTTCATTGCATCGTTCTAAATTGGACTGAAACTCTATCGTTCCTACAGAATATTCCCTGTGGTAACTCACAAGGAAACCGTTTCCGGTATCCCCCTTCGATTTCGTTAATTTTTGAATATGTTATTCTTCATCGAAATCTAAGAGACACGTATTTTTTTGATCGGCGAAAAACAGTTCTAGCGGATGAAACTTACCCTCAAAGTTGGGCACCCTCGGAGTTACTTTTGCAGTTTTGCATAGTTCCAATCAAGATATTCGACTGAAACCAATTGGAGAACAGTGCGTATAGCGAAACATGAAAAATGTGCCTTTTCGAGTTCCCCGGGGGTAAATAGGGGTAAATTTATAGGGGTCGAAAGTAAACAAATTTGTATAACTCGAACACTTTTTTTTTCATCCCGATGGAACCAATTACATTCGAGAGAGCTAAAAAGTAGATGATATAGGATTCTGCGTTTCAAAAAAACCCTTCGGGGGTGACCACCCCTGTACAATAACGTTTCCAGTGTTGCCCTCCGATTTCGTTCATTTTTGAATATGTTATTCTTCATCGAAATCAGAGAGATATGTATTTTATTCATTGGCGGCAGAACAGTTTTGAGGAGTCAAACTCACCCTCGAAGTAACTTTCGTATTTTCGTTACGATTCGATTCAAGATATTCGAATGAAACAAATTCGAGGACAATGCCTATAGCGCATAATGAAAAATGCGATTCCATCAATTTCGGCTGGATGAATTGGTAGAAATGTATAGGGGTTGAAAGTCGAAAAATTAACCGAAACTTTTGCGGATTAAAAGGTTAACGATTACATACCATAAACGCGATTCATTATATTACAATGTATTTATTTGCATATTTCAATGAATGGTACATTACTCCAAATGCCAAGATGGTATAAAAAATACCACGGGCTTATTGTTTTTACGATTTAAAATATCCGCAACTTAGCACTCAATCAAGTATGTAGTGGCAAGTGAATCAACGTTATAATAAATGACTGTATGAATAGCTTTGATTTATTAATCAGTTTTGGCACCACCAAAATGTATTGCAAATAGAAAGCTGCAAAAATATACGCGCGTATTAGCAATTCTGCAAAAAGGGGTCTGAAAATAAGGGTGTCAGATGAAAATAGCTTCGTAATATTTAAACACAATACGATTCAAATGAAAATTCGGTTGCACACGTCCACCTAGGCGTTATTTACCGGTAAAAAAAGATTTTGGAAGGAACGTAACATAGCATACTTCTGTAAGCTCTGTCGTATTATATGATATGAAATCGTTAACCTTTTAATCCGCAGAACTTTCTAAAAATGCATGCTGTCGAAATAGGAATACATCTATTTTACATTATTCGCTGAGAAATTGAACGATTTGCGTCACGTACATTCGGATGAAAAACACCACCGATCAGACGGACTAATATCGGATGGGGACACCAGACATGGTATCATATGAGGGTAGATCGCCCTCGAACGATGTTTCTCCAGAAAATGCACGAATAGTTATCTCTTACGTTATATAAATCTGTTAAATTCAGATGGCTTTGGTGGAATGAAATAAGAATCGATTTTTCCAAATTTTTCGACATTCATCCCCTATACATTTCCACCAATTCATTCCGCCAAAATTGACGGAATCGCATTTTTCATTATTCGCTATAAGCATTGTCCTCGAATTAGTTTCATTCATATATCGTGAATCGAATCGTAACGAAAATGCAAGTCACTTCGAGAGTGAGTTTAACCCCTTAAAACTGTTTTGCCGCCGATGAAAAGAATACATGTCTCTATGATTTCGATGAAGAATAACATATTCAAAAATGTACGAAATCGAAGGGGAACACCGGAATCGTTATTGTACAGGGGTGGTTACCGCCGAATGAGTTTCTTTTAAACGCAGAATCCTATGTCATCTACTTTTTTAGCTCTCTCGAATGCAATTGGTTTCATCGGGATGAAAAAAAAGTGTTCGAGTTATACGAATTTTTTTTACTTTCAAACCCTATAAATGTATCCCTATTTACCCCTGCGGAACTGAAAAAGGCGCCTTTTGCATTATTCACTATAAGCATTTTTCTCGATTTGGTTTTATTCGAATATATTGGTTGGAACCAGAGTTGTTAGTAACTAGTTATTTTCGTATCGAATAGGACCATAGTTACTCGATACAAATGCATCGAGCAACTAGAATTCGATCGATACTTCGTTACCAATGTAACAATCTCCATGTATGGTTCGATACTTTTGTAACGAGTAACGAAAACTTTCTCGATACTCGATACTTTTGTAACGAGTAACGAAATTTTTTTCGCTCCTCGATACTTTTGAAACGAGTAACGAAAGGTTTGGCGATACTCGATACTCGATACAGAAGTATCGAGAGAATGAGCGACAATAGGGGAGAATAAGGGGAAAAGGGGAAGAATGAAAGTGAATACGGTAGAATAAAAGGAAATGAGAGAGAATGGGAGTGGATGAGCGAGAGTAAAAAAGAATGAGAGAAAAAGGGAGTGAATAAGTGTGAATGAGGGAGAATGGGAGAGAATAAGAAAGAATAAAAAAGAATGAGGGTGATTGAGAGAGCATAAAGGAGAATGAGATTGTATGACAGAGAATGAGGTAGAATGGAAAAGAATAAAGACGATTGACAGAGATTCAGGGAGAATAAGTGAAAATGAGGTAGAATGATAGCGAATGTGTGAGGATGAGTGAGATTGAAAGAAAGTAGAGGGGATGCAAACGAAAAATGAGAGATGAATAACTTTTGTTTTAACAAAATTTTTATCAACTCAATATTTTGTCAAATTTTGTTTTAAAAATCGTAGGGCCCCGATCGTCCTCGCCCTCGCACCCGAGAACCTCTACGCTGGGCATACCACTGGCGGCGGCTCCGGCCAGCCGATACTCTCCAATGATCTAGATAAAAATGAATTGGAGTAAATTGACGTCACTTCGATAATGCACATGCAGATTGTTTACCAAATAATTTTTTAGTAAATCTAAGGGCGGAACAGGATCTCGACGCCAAGAAATTTAAAAAGATTCCAAACTTTTAGAATTACGCGCTTTCTACTGTGCAGTACTGAGGGATAATAACTTGCTAGACCTCGGAGCCGGACTCTCAATATAAATGATGTCGATACACCGAGGTCCATCGCGTCTGGCCACCCCATTGTTAGCAGCCAGTTGGTGTAATTGCAGCTGTAATTGCAACACCTGGGCTCTCATGGTTGCTATTTCTTCTTCTTTCGCTTTTATTTCTTCTTCTCTTTTTTTGCCTCTTCTCTTTCTTCTTCGTCTCTTTTTTCATTCTCCCTCCTTTCCTCCTCTTCCTTTTTTTCAGCTCCTTCCTTCTCCGATCTGGCATGTGATTGTCCCATTTCTAAAGTATTCGTATTCGTGTTATTTTCGTAACTAAAATATTTCTTCTAATACACGTGATTTTTTTAGAAAAAATAACCAGCAATAATCAATATTCAAAATTAAGTTCTGTTTTATGGTAATTCCGAAATTAAGGCTTTACCGTCAAGCAAACATGTTTTGCGCGTACATTTTTCTACCAGAATATTCACGGTGAAAATGTGAGTAGAAAAATACGTAAAGTACCCACACGGAACAAGATATATTTTGAAAAGTAGGTAATCATAATGTAGTATCAAAAATTATATTTATTTTACGTATACGATTATATTGCAGAAAAAGGTATTTTTTCATAACAATATTATGTAATCGACTATTATAATTAATTACAATAGTTAAGGCAGGCGGAGGAAAGATGAAGGGAGGAAAGAGAGGCGGAGGAGAGAATGTGGGAAATGGAAAGAAGGATGAAGAAGGTGGATAGACAGGAGCAGCAGATAGAAAAGATAGGTGAGAGGCTGGGAGTAATAGAAACAACGGAGAGAGATAGGGCGAGGGAAGGGGGGATGGGGGAAATAAGAGGAGGGGAGTAGAGCCAGATAGGGAGAAGGATAAAGAAGACATGAAGAAAATTGGAAATGAAGGAGAGGGAGGAGAGAAGGAGAAATCTAATCATAAGGGGAGTAAAGAAGGAAGGGAGTGCAAAGGAGACGGCGGAGAAAGTGATGGAACGAATAGGGGTACAGGGGAGGATAGAGAAAGCGAGAGAAATCGGGAGAGGAGCGGAACAGGGGACAAAGACTATGATAGTAGTAAGGATGGAAAGCAATGAGAAGAAAAAGGAGATGATGAATAGGAAAAAGAAATTGATAGCAAGGAAGGAGAGAATAGAGGATGACTTGACATGGAGAGAGAGAAAGATGCAATGGAGACTGAAAAGAATAGGGGAAGAGGAAGAAAGAAAAGGGAAGAGAGTGAGGGTACAGTATGGAAAGAGCATAATGGAGGGGACAACTTGGTTTTGGGATGAGCAGGAAGAGAAACTAAGGGACTGGACAGGTGAAGAAAGGTAGCGGCAGCCAGAGGAGGGGACGAGGGAAGAAGAAAGGGGCAAGAGGGACAGGAGAGGAGAAGTAAAAAACGGTTAGAGAAGGGGGAAGAAGAGAAGGAGAAGACAGAGAACAAGGGGAAAAGGGGAAGAGCCGGAGGGTGGTATTTTGGAATGTGGCGGGTCTCGCCAATAAGGATAAGGAGTTTTGGAAAGAATTAGAGAAATGGGAGGCAATGGTGTTGATGGAAACATGCATAGAGGAGAAAGGATGGGAGAGGATAATAGAAAGATTACCGAAAGGATAAAGTGGAGGGCGCAATGGGCGGAGAAGAGGAATAGGAAGGGGAGAGCCAGAGGGGGGATGTTAATAGGAGTGAGAGAGAAAATGGTACCGGAAAAAAAGAAAGGAGGGAAGAAGGAGGGAAGAAGAAGGGGTAATGACGGTGAAAATAGGAAAGAGGGAGAGAACGTGGACAATAATAGCGGTATACGTGAACGGGGGCATAAAAAGAAAGATAGCAAGTTTAAGGGAAGTAATGGAAACGCAAAACGTAGAAGGAAGGGTGCTAGTGGGGGGGGGGGGACTTGAATGCAAGGACGGGAAGAGAAGGAGGGGTGGAAAGGGGGACGAAGAGGACGAAGTGGAGGGAAGGGAATCGAAGGACAGGAAAATAAACACGGAAAGGAGAAAACTAATAAAAATTATAGAGGATGTAGGGTGGGAGATTCTGAACGGAAACATAAAGGAAGATGAAGAGGGAGAATTCACGTACACAGAGGGAAGAGGGGAGGCAGTGATTGACTACGTAATAGGGGAGGGGAGGACAAGGGAAGGGGTGGAGAGTGTGCGAGTCGGAGATAGGGTGGAGTCAGACCACCACCCGGTCATGATGGAAATAAAAAAGGGAAGAAAGGAGAGGAGGAGGGAGGCGATGGGAAGAGAGAGGCAGGAAAGGGTGAAAGAAATAATGGAGAAAATGAAACCGAAAGAGGCGATGAAGAAGAGTGAAGAGGAAGAGGGTAGAGAGAGGAGTATAGCAAGAGAAGGATGGTGGGATACGGAATGTAAGAGGAAAAAAGAGGAAGTAGATGTATCAGGGCGGTTCTAACGCTGGGATCTCAGGGGGGAGCGGGGCGGCGGGGTCCAGCGAGGGGAAGCCAAGTGCCTCGTGGCGGGGGGGGGTCCAGCGCGGGGACGTGACGTAATACCATGGGTCTCTGTGGAGGGGGTAGCCATGTGGTTCGCAGAGCGACTGTCGGGAGGGGGAAGCCGCTGTCGACGAGTGTTTTGTGGGGACGGGGGTCAGAGAGTGGTGAGTGAACGTTGAAAACCCATAAATCTCCTAATTTATTATAGACATAAAAAGCTTAGCATCGATGCAGTGTTTTTATTTCTACACTATTTAGTCAGGTACAAATAAAAGAGACACACACACGATGTGTGCATGTAATGGCCATATATGGGTAGGAAAATTTCATTAATATGAAGCGATACATGAAGGGGACGGCTTTTTTCCTTAACTATCCCTCTGGGGTAGGCATCTGCTGTCCAAAAAAGTGTGCACTCATGGAGGTGAAAGATGGCCAGGCTCGCCAATCATTGACTTTCGCGATCTCTACAGAACAGCGTCTAGGTCATGGAGACTGAACTGGCGTATTATAAAGAGCATCATAGTGTTTTGAATATATATTGCGACGTGTTCCAGTATGCATGAAGTCTGTCACGAATCATAGGGCTCTTCGCAGAGCAACAGCAAACCTATCCAAGTGACACTTGAGGCTATACAGTACTTACCAAATCAGCCATATTCTTAAGGCATTTTTTTTCTTCGTCGACGTTCGAAGCCACCCTCCGAGCATAGGGAACATTTTGAAAAAATAATATTCCCCTCAACACTATCCAAAACACATATACGAAAATGAGGTATTTATTTCAATTTTTTTTGCATTCTATTAAAAAAAAAAAATTTATTTTTTTTGCTCCCGTTGAACCCCGACCGGCTCGTTCTGTGTATGTATTTATTTTTCATGCTTTCCGCGATAAAAAATATCAACGTGATATTAAAGAAACTCTGGTGGAGGTGATTCTATTACATTTTTCGAGCTAGAAGGGAACGACAAAAATATTTTCTGATGGGAGACCATTTTTAATCATCGGCAGCGCTCAAAAGTGGCCACGCTTTGAATGAAGCAGTGAGTTAACATATCTCTCTGGGAAGACTTTTCAACTCTTTAATATAGAGAACAACAATGAACCATCAGGAGATATCTTGCACAACCAAGCCACGCTCTTAAGTTCGATCGACGACTTTGCTGTGTGGAGGCAACAGATCGTCGAGTTCATCGAAGTACTGAAGACGCAAAGCCAATTAAGCGCCAACGATTATCAACTAAACATCAATAGTCATTAATAGGCCAAATACCGCATCTGGAAGGATTGAAGTATTCCATGTACAGGCATTTTATATGCATGGGTGCAGGACACAGCGGTGATGGGTTAATGTGGCGAGAACTCGACTTGAACACGTGATGGTCTATACTTTAACCCCTGCTCGATGAATTTCAACAACGTGGAAGTGGTTCAGCTTTACGAAAAATACGCAACCTTACAATAAATGTAAATAAGTATAAATCAATACGCATTGAATGTTCTATCTCATTGCCACGGGAAATAATGATTATGAGGGCTGCGATTAATGTGCAATCAAGAGATAATACACGGTTCGCATGGGTGACAGTCACAGCTTTATACCCAGCTGAACGAAACAGTGACCACGGATCTACATACATGCATTATTCGACGGTATTGAATCTATCGAATATTGGCTTCCCAGTAACTATAGGTCAAATAAAAAATAAAAAAATAGGGCTTCAAAACAATTTATCCATCAATGTGTATACCACCGAAGAAGACAGTGCTCCGATACGCGTGGCTCAACATAAGAAAAAGAAGAAAAGCATATCAATTAGCTATACATACAAGATACCGAAGATAACAATGTATGACATATCACATAGGTGAAGAATCTGTCAAGCCTCGTGAGCGCAGAACAGAGGAAGCCATTAAAACATATATATATGCCATCGGTGTGTGAAGTTAACACAATTACTATATCGTCATATGTGCTAGACGAATTAGACAACAATCCATTATTTCGCAGATGTCTGCATTACTTTAGATCAACGGATACTCTGCAATCACATGAGATCGATTATGGAGCAATAAAGCACTGCGCCATCCGACTATCAAATGATACCAATAAGTGGCTCCAAATCATCAACTCCAATCGGAAAGCAACACATCCATTCACTGTAGATACCTATTTGGAGTGTTTTTTTACTAATTATAGAGAGAAGATGAGAGTGTGTAAAGACTGATGAGAAGAACGTAGCAGATGATATGTATCAATATCATGAAGCATTTACTATTAATTACCACATGTGTTTTTCATATGATGAATCGCTATCATAGTATTGACCACATCACAGCGCCGATTTCATATCATAGTTGGTGGCAGAACTGGAAAAACTATTGATGTGCATAAAATACATTTTCTACGAAAATTAATGCTCGTCATAAGTTAATTCTAATACCTTGACGCTATGGCAATAATTGCGCATTCAGTCATCATCAACCACTAGAGGTAGAAGTTTAATTACTCTAGATACAATGGCATATGCCCCACATCATATTAGATGAGATCAATAAATTATCATTACTTCGAACATTGGAAAGTGGGCGATACTTGAATATGAGTTTTCGCTCTTGGGATCTATACGACTGTCCATCGCTTCAAATCACAACGAAACATTCATGGACCGTAAAAGCTGCCTCCCAACTAGAGAAACCAAAAAATGTAATTGGTGTGGTGCAGACTGGTAAAAAGATAATGTATGGGAAAGGACATTATATTATTCACCGACTGCAAACTCACAAGTGCTAAACTTTATCTCAATTCAGCATTCTTTTCTCAAGATGATTCGAATTAGGACTTCAAAAAAGTTTCGACATTTTGTTCAATATGTACTCTTGATTCTGTAAATACCATTATGACTGCAATAGTGATCGTTCTTTACTAGCCATCGCCAAGTCTAAATGTAACGGCCCTCCCACGGTTAATGATTGATCGCATCAGAACGAGGCTGTAAAAAAATGCTACGGTAGATGTGTGAATAGAGTTCGAATGCAAAAAAGATTCGCCACCGAATACAACTGCATATTGTTTTAATCTTACATGATCGCATTATTGAATATTGTCCATTGACCGACATTATCCGTAAAATTGCATAGGTCAGCAAAATCTGCGAGATACGAAGCATCATGGTTGATTCGCAACCATCATGGTCTAAAGTGGGTATATCGAAACGGTCCATATAGCATGGCTGAAGGTTCAATAACAGCTGGAGTTGAAGGTTTAACGGACGGCGACACGTGTCTTATCGTATATGTTAAGGGTCATGAAAAACGAGAATGGCTAGCTGATATAATAAATATGAAAAATGAGCTATTTATTGAGTCGTTGAATATAGACTTTGACGATATGGGTGTCTCAAGTAAATTAGATGGAAGTTTTACTCTACGATGTGAAAAGCATAAAAACAGTTGTGCCTTACAAAATGTGTGAAAAATATTTAATTGGTGGCTAAATCATAAAGATTCATACAAATAAAAGAAATGTAACATTATGTACTTTTTATTCTCCTCGCCCCGTACTTAGTTATGTCAGTATCACCTGATATCGGATTGTGCAACCGAATACAATATTACTTTCGAATGTGAAACTCTTTTTTCTTGTGTGGAATTTGATTGAAAATAAATTAATATAATCGCCCAATGATAATCGAAGACATTCATCAGTATACGTTCGTTAGATGTTCGTCAACCGTTTGTTGGAAGTATACGAGGCAATCGAAGATTTTCGCTAGTCGTTCGTGAAACGTTCCAGAGACTTCCGAAGACATTCATAAGACGTTCTAAGCCATTTAAGAGACGTACTAAAACATTAACAAGGCGTTTGAAGACGTGCATGAAGGGTTCCAAGAGTTTCAAGAGACTCTCTACGACGGTCATGAGGCGTTTGAAGATGTTCGTCAGACATTCAAGAGACGTTCGAAAACGTTCATAAGACGTTTGAAGACATTCATGAGAGGCGCGAAGACCTTCGGAGACTTAGAAGACGTTCAGTCGATCTGCGACGATATTTATAATACGTTTGAAGACATCGATGAGGGATTCGAAGACGTTTAAGAGACTTTAAAAGACACTCACAAGGGGTTTGAAGACGTTCAAGAAACTTTCGAATACGTTCAAGAGACTTTCAACGACATTCATAATACGTTTGAAGATATTCTTGAGGGGTTCGAAGACGCTTAAGAGAGGCTTTCAAAGACGTTAACGAGAGGTTTGTCCAAAAAAAAATTCATAATACGTTTGAAGATATTCCAGAGACGTTCGAAAACATTCATAAGATGTTTGAATACACGCATGAGGGGTTCAAAGAGTTTCAAAAGACTTTCTACGACCATCATGAGACGTTTCAAGATGTTCGTGAGACATTCAAGAGACTTTCGAAAACGTTCATAAGAAGTTTGAAGACATTCCTGAGACGTGCGAAGACCTTCAGAGACTTTCGAAGACATTTAAAAGATCCTTGACAATATTCATAATACGTTTGAAGACATCGATGAGGGATTCGAAGAGGCTCGAGAGACTTTCAACGACATCCACGAGGGGTTTGAAGATGTTCAATAAACTTTCGAATACGTTCAACGACATTCATAATACGTTTGAAGACATTCATGGGAAGGTTCGAAGACGCTTGAGAGAGTTTCAAAGACATTCACGAGGGGTTTAAAGACGTCCAAAAGACTTTCGACCACATTCATAAGACGTGTGAAGACATGCATGAGGCCTTCAAAGAGTTTCAAGAGACTTTCTACGACGATCATGATACGTTTGAAAATGTTCGCGAGACATTCAAAAGACTTTCAAAAACATTCATAAGAAGTTTGATGACATTCATGAGAGGTACGAAAACCTTCAGAGACTTTCGAAGACATTCAAGAGATCTTTAACGATATTCATAATACGTTCAAAGACTTCCACGAGCGGTTCGAAGACGTTCAAGAGACTTTCGACAGCGTACATAATACGTTTAAAGACATTCATGTGGAGTTCGAAGACGCTTAAGAGCCTTTCGAAGACATTCACGAGAGATGCGAAGACATTCAGAGACTTTCGAATATATTCAAGAGTTCTTTGACGATATTCATAACACGTTTGAAGACATCGATGAGGAGATCGACGATGTTTGAGAGACTTTCAAAGACATTCACGGGAGGTTTAAAGACGTTCAGGAGGTTTGGGTGCGCACCCAAAGAAACTCAAACACGTTCCACCAAAACTCTGAAAATCCCAAACAAACCCAAACAATTCCAGCGAAACTCAAACGTAATGAAAGTCTTCGGTTTATGGATGTCGTCGAAGATCGTATTATGTATGTCGTCGAAGATTTCTGAACGTCTTCGAAAGCCTCTTGAACGTCTTTAAACCTCCCGTGAATGTCTTTGAAAGTCTCTCAAACATCGTCGATCCCCTCATCGATGTCTTCAAACGTGTTATGAATATTGTCAAAGAACTCGTGAATATATTCGAAAGTCTCTGAATGTCTTCGCATCCCTCGTGGATGTCTTTGAAAGTGTTACATCCTAGCGAGTGGGCCTTCTCTCGGTTATTCCCAATATCCTCATTTGCCGTTATAAGCTTATTATTAAATGGATAAATCTAAGAATAAGACGAATAACCGCGTAAAAAGGAACGTGCGTACGTTTCGCACGCACATTCAACCCACAGCGATATACGCATGATAGCAGCACCGTCAGCTATCGACTTTTCCTATACCATTGGCTGTCAACAAGAACAAGATCTCAGGGGAATATTCCAAGAAAAGCTGTCCAACGAAAAACCAACCATCACCTCGATCAACAGACTCCAAAAATTCTACGCCGGCCCAACTGCATGAGAACCAAGAAAGCCTCGACCCCAGATTATTTAAACATAACATAAACTCGACGGCTCCGACGAGCTTATAACTCCGACTAAATAATAAGACATCCGGTCTCGCAGCGTAGTCCGATATACAAACCTCTCAATATGAGAAGTCACCATAGCCATAAATCGACATAACACAAACCATGCGAATGCTTAGGTCTCTGATATCGAACTCTATATCCCTCGCGCTTTTTCGCCGAAACACGAGACAAAGGGCTCCTCCTCTTCATACGCATATTAGTCAGATCCGATGCCCTGAAATAAGGCCACGCACGTGCCTAACGAATCTGTACGCTAATCAACCGATATCTTCACGACCAATGGTCCAATCCCTAACAAACGAGATGACCAAGACCCCACTCTCCCACCTTCCTTCTCCCACTACTGAACCTCTCCTAATTTTTATATCAAGAAAGACTTCCTTCCTGAAGTCAGTCTCCCGACAGTCACCATCAAATACAGATCTCAGTCTCGCGAAATCTTCAATCAAAATTAACTTCACTTCTTAATCTTGTTCTGACAGAATTCGAAGTGTAGAAGCGGTATCATAGAGTTTCGAATATTATACATCTTCGGGTTTTGACCGAAGCATCTTATAAAAGTTTAGTCGACTCTCGCGGCCTCGAGTCCATAAAACAGTTCAAGTGCTATTTTTCTACGCGCATATACATAAGCACTCTCAGCGGCCGAAAAGTCTGGTGCTGGTGACCGCTTTCCGAACGCTGAGCGTGGCGCCCGTCAACGAGGCCCTTATCTGCGAGCGTCAACCGATATCTTTGCGAGCGAGCGTACCTACAGACCGATACACTCACAAACACAGCGACCACTGTAAGCAACAAATTTCATTTTATGTTAATCCGATTGTTCCCCCGACTGTATAGTTATTTTTGCATCGTCAATTTTTCTGTATAAACCACCTTATTCATCCGATCACTTATTTGTAATAAACCTATAGTTAAGTTTGTACAAATTTGTCGGATTATTTCTCGATACCAAATCACTGCATGATTTCCTAATTTCAACTCATTCCAAGCACGACCCTTTTTTACCCTCATCCCGTGCTATTGCGCTTGTCGTAGGCAAAAAAGGAGGGAATCAAAAATATATGCCCACGCCCCACCCGGACGTGACAAAAGGCTCTTAAGCGTCTTCGAACCCCACATGAATGTCTTTAAACGTATTATGTACGCCGTCGAAAATCTCTTGAACGTCTTCGAACCCCTCGTGCATGTCTTTGAAAGTCTCTCAAGCGTCTCCGAACCCCTCATGAATGTCTCCAAACGTATTATGAATGTCGTCGAAAGTCTTTCGAACGTATTCGAAAGTTATTTGAACGTCTTCAAACCCTTCGTGAATGTCTTTGAGAGTCTCTCAAACATCGTCGATCCCCTCATCGATATCTTCAAACGTGTTATGAATATTGTCAAAGAACTCTTGAATATCTTCGAAAGTCTCTGAATGTCTTCGCATCTCTCGTGAATGTCTTTGAAAGTCTCTTAAGCGTCTCGGAACCCCACATGAATGTCTTCAAACGTATTATGTACGCCGTCGAAAGTCTCTTGAACGTCTTCGAACCCCTCGTGAATGTCTTTGAAAGTCTCTCAAGCGTCTTCAAACCCCTCATGAATGTCTTCAGACGTATTATGAATGTCGTCAAAAGTCTCTAGAACGTATTCGAAAGTTTCTTGCACGTCTTCAAACCCCTCGTGAATGTCTTTGAAAGTCTCTAAAACGTCGTCGAACCCCTCATCGATGTCGTCAAACGTATTATGAATATCGTTAAAGATCTCTTGAATGTCTTCGAAAGTGTCTGAAGGTCGTCGCACCTCTCATGAATGTCTTCAAACTTCTTATGAATGTTTTTGAAAGTCTTTTGAATGTCTCGCGAACATTTTCAAACGTCTCATGATCGTCGTAGAAAGTCTCTTGAAACTTTTTGAAGGCCGCGAGCATGTCTTCAAACGTCTTATGAATGTCGTCGAAAGTCTCTTGAACGTCTTCGAACCCCTCGTGAATGTCTTTGAAAGTCTCCCAACGTTGAACGTATTCGAAAGTTTGAACGTATTTTGAACGTATTCGAAAGTTTCTTGAACATCTTCAAACCCCTCGTGAATGTCGTTGAAAGTCTCTCAAGCCTCTTCGAATCCCTCATCGATGTCTTCAAACGTATTATAAATATTGTCAAAGATCTTTTGAATGTCTTCGAAAGTCTCTAAAGGTCTTCGCCCCTCTCATGAATGTCTTCTAACTTCTTATGAACGTTTTCGAAAGTCTCACGAACATCTTGAAACGTCTCATGATGGTCGTAGAAAGTCTTATGAAACTCTTAGAACCCCTCATGCGTGTATTCAAACGTCTTATGAATGTTTTTGAACGTCTCTGGAATGTCTTTAAGCGTATTATGAATGTCTTTTGGACAAACCCCTCGTGAATGTCTTTGAAAGCCTCTCTTAAGCGTCTTCGAACCCCTCATGAATGTCATCAAACGTATTATGAATGTCGTTGAAAGTCTCTTGAACGTATTCGAAAGTTTCTTGAACGTCTTCAAACCCCTTGTGAGTGTCTTTTGAAGTCTCTTCGAATTCCTCATCGATGTCTTTAAACGTATTATAAATATCGTCGCAGATCTCCTGAACGTCTTCTGAAGTCTTTGAAGGTCTTCGCGCCTCTCATGAATGTCTTCAAACGTCTTATGAACGTTATCGAAAGTCTCTTGAATGTCTCACGAACATCTTCAAACGCCTCATGAACGTCGTAGAGAGTCTCTTGAAACTCTTGGAACCCTTCATGCATGTCTTTAAACTCCTTGTAAATGTTTTCGAATGTCTCTTAAATGGCTTAGAACGTCTTATGAATGTGTTCGGAAGTCTCTGGAACGTTTCACGAACGACTATCGAAAATCTTCGAATGCCTCATAAACTTCCAACAAACGGTTGACGAACATCTGACGAACCTATACTGATGAATGTCTTCGATTATCATTGGGCGATTACATTAATTTATTTTCAATCAAATTCCACACAAAAAAAAGAGTTTCACATTCGAAAGTAATATTGTATTCAGTTGCACAATCCGATATCAGGTGATACTGACATAACTAAGTACGGGGCGAGGAGAATAAAAAGTACATAATGTTACATTTCTTTTATTTGCATGAATCTTTATGACTCAGCCACCAATTAAATATTTTTTATACATTTTGTAAGGCACAACTGTTTTTATGCTTTTCACATCGTAGAGTAAAACTTCCATCTAATTTACTTGAGACACCCATATCGTCAAAGTCTATATTCAACGACTCAATAAATAGCTCATTTTTCATATTTATTATATCGGGTAGCCATTCTCGTTTTTCATGACCGTTGACGTATACGATAGGACACATGTCGCCGTCCGTTAAACCTTCAACTCCAGCTGTTATTGAACCTTCAGCCATGCTATATGCAACGTTTCCATATGCCCACTTTAGACCATGATGATTGCGGATCAACCATGATGCTCCGTATCTCGCAGATTTTGCTGACCTATGCAATTTTACGGATAATGTCGGTCAATGGACAATATTCAACAATGCGATCATGTACGATTAAAGCAATATGCAGTTGTATTCGGTGGTAAATCTTCTTTGCATTCGAACTCTATTCAAACATCTACCTTAGCATTTTTGTTTACAGGCTCGTTCTGATGCGATCAATCATTAACCGTGGGAGGGCCGTTAAATTAAGACTTGGCGATGGTTAGTAGAGAACGATCACTATTGCAGTCATAATGGTATTTACAGAATCGAGAGTACATATTGAACAAAATGTCGAAACTTTTTTGAAGTCCTAATTCGAATCATCTTGAAAAAAGAATGCTGAATTGAGATAAAGTTTAGCACTTGTGAGTTTGCAGTCGGTGAATAGTATCATGTCCTTTGCCATACGTTATCTTTTTACCAGTCTGCACCACGCCAATTACATATTTTGGTTTCTCTAGTTGGGAGGCAGCTTTTACGGTCCATGAATGTTTCGTTGTGATTTGAAGCGATGGACAGTCGTATAGATCCCAAGAGCGAAAACTCATATTCAAGTATCGCCCACTTTCCAATGTTCGAAGTAATGATAATTTATTGATCTCATCTAATATTATGTGGGCCATATGCCATTGTATCTTGAGTAATTCAACTTCTACCTCTAGTGGTTGATGATGACTGAATGCGCAATTATTGCCATAGCGTCAAGGTATTAGAATTAACTTATGACGAGCATTGATTTTCGTAGAAAATGTATTTTATGCACAACACTAGTTTTTCCAGTTCGGTCACAAACTATGATATGAAATCGGCGCTGTGATGTGGTCAATACTATGATAGCGATTCATCATATGAAAAACACATGTGTTAATTAATAGTAAATGCTTCATGATATTGATACATATCCTCTGCTACGTTCTTCCCATCAGTCTTTGCACACTCTCATCTTCTCTCTATAATTAGTAAAAAAACACTCCAAATAGGCATCTACAGTGAATGGATGTGTTGCTTTCCGATTGGAGTTGATGATTTGGAGCCACTTATTGGTATCATTTGATAGTCGGATGGCGCAGTGCTTTATTGCTCCATGATCGATCTCATGTGATTGCAGAGTATCCGTTGATCTAAAGTAATGCAGACATCTGCGAAATAATGGATTGTTGTATAATTCGTCTAGCACATATGACGATATAGTAATTGTGTTAACTGCACACACCGATGGCATATATATATGTTTTAATGGCTTCCTCTGTTCTGCGCTCACGAGGCTTGACAGATTCTTTATCTATGTGATATGTCATACATTGTTATCTTCGGTATCTTGTATGTATAGCTAATTGATATGCTTTTCTTCTTTTTCTTATGTTGAGCCACGCGTATCGAAGCAATGTCTTCTTCGGTGGTATACACATTGATGGATAAATTGTTTTGAAGCCCAATTTTTTTTATTTTTTATTTGACCTATAGTTACTGGGAAGCCAATATTCGATAGATTCAATACCGTCGAATAATGCATGTAAGAAGATCCGTGGTCACTGTTTCGTTCAGCTGGGTATAAAGCTGTGACTGTCACCCATGCGAACCGTGTATTATCTCTTGATTGCACATTAATCGCAGCCCTCATACTCATTATTTCCCGTGGCAATGAGATAGAACATTCAACGCGTATTGATTTATACTTATTTACATTTATTGTAAGATTGCGTATTTTTCGTAAAGCTGAACCACTTCCACGTTGTTGAAATTCATCGAGCAGGGTTTAAAGTATAGACCACCACGTGTTCAAGTCGAGTTCTCGCCACATTAACCCATCACCGCTGTGTCCTGCACCCATGCATATAAAATGCCTGTACATGGAATACTTCAATCCTTCCAGATGCGGTATTTGGCTTATTAATGACTATTGATGTTTAGTTGATGATCGTTGGCGCTTAATTGGCTTTGCGTCTTCAGTACTTCGATGAACTCGACGATCTGTTGCCTCCACACAGCAAAGTCGTCGATCGAACTTAAGAGCGTGGCTTGGTTGTGCAAGATTTCTTCTGATGGTTCATTGTTGTTCTCCATATTGAAGAGTTGAAAAGTCTTCCCAGAGAGATATGTTAACTCACTGCTTCATTCAAAGTGTGGCCACTTTTGAGCGCTGCCGATGATTAAAGATGGTCTCCCAACAGAAAATATTTTTGTCGTTCCCTTCTAGCTCGAAAAATGTAATAGAATCACCTCCACCGGAGTTTTTTAATATCACGTTGATATTTTTTATCGCGGAAAGCATGAAAAATAAATACATACACAGAAGGAGCCGGTCGGGGTTCAACGGGAGCAAAAAAAATAAAAAATATATAAATACATTTTTTTTAAATAGAATGCAAAAAAAATTGTAATAAATACCTCATTTTCGTATATGTGTTTTGGATAGTCTTGAGCGGAATATTATTTTTTCAAAATGTTCCCTATGCTCGGACGGTGGCTTCGAACGTCGACGAAGAAAAAAATGTCTTAAGAATATGGCTGATTTGGTAAGTACTGTATAGCCTCAAGTGTCACTTGGATAGGTTTGATGTTGCTCTGCGAAGAGCCCTATGATTCGTGACAGACTTCATACATACTGGAACACGTGGCAATATATATTAAAAACTCTATGATGCTCTTTATAATCCACCAGTTCAGTCTCCATGACCTAGACGCTGTTCTGTAGAGATCGCGAAAGTCAATGATTGGCGAGCCTGGCCAACTTTCACCTCCACGAGTGCACACTTTTTTGGACAGCAGATGCCTACCCCACAGGGATAGTTAAGGAAAAAAGCCGTCCCCTTCATGTATCGCTTCATATTAACGACATTTTCCTACCCATGTATGGCCATTACATGCACACATCGTGTGTGTGTGACTTTTATTTTCATACGGACTAAATAGTGTAGAAAGAAAAACACTACATCGATGCTAAGCTTTTTTATGTCTATAATAAATTAGGAGATTTATGGGTTTTCAACGTTCACTCACCACTACCTGACCCCCACCCCCACCAAACACTCGTCGACAGCGGCTTCCCCCTCCCGACAGTCGCTCTGCCGACCACATGCCTACCCCCTCCACAGAGACCCATGGTATTACGTCACGTTCCCGCGCTGGGCCCGCCCCCCGCCATCAGGCACTTGGCTTCCCCGCGCTGGACCCCGGCGCCCCGCTCCCCCCTGAGATCCCTGCGTTAGAACCGCCCTAGTACATCTACGAGAGGAGGTGAGAAAAGAGCTAAGAAGATGGCGGAAAGGGGCAAGCACGGGGGAACGATACAGAGAGAGGAACAGGGAGTACAAGGAGATGTGCGAAATGAAGGAGGAGGAGAGAGACATAATCATAAGTCGCAGAAGCGAGTACAGAGAACAAGGTATGGGAAATAGTGAATAAGGGAAGGAGGGTGCGGAAAAAAGTAAATGAGCATATAAAAGGGGAGGAGTAGAAAACATATTTCACGGACCTGTTAGGAGGAAAGCACGAAACGGAGGAAAGCGGAACAGGAAGTAGACAGGGTGGAGACGAAGAAGAAGAAATAAGGGAGGAGGACGTAATAAGGGCGGTACAAATAAGCAGGGAGGGAAAGGCGATGGGTGCGGACGGAATACCAAATGAGGCGTGGAAATGGCAGGGAGAGACGGAGATAGAATGGGCTGGCGAGATATGCAGAAGAGTATGGAGAGGGGCGGGATGACCAGAAGAGTGGAAGGAGGGTCTCATTGTGCCGATAAGGAAGAAACGGGCAGGGACGAGGGCAGAGGAGTATGGGGGAGTTATGCTGATGCCTTCCCTATACAAGATATATGCAACGATATTGGCAAAGAGGTTAGAAGAGGAGGTAAAGAGAGGAAGACAGGTGCCGCAGAATCCAACCGGCTACAGGAAAGGGATGAGGACCATAGACAATATTTACGTGTTAAATTATGTAATAGGAAGACAGGTGGAGAAGAAGAAGGGCAAGCTCATCACGATCTTCGTAGACCTAAAGGCAGCGTTTGACTCAGTGGATAGAAGCGTGTTGTGGGAGGCGATGGAGAGAAGAGGGACAAGGAAGGGACTAAGAGAAAAAATAAAAAAAATATGCGGGGAAACAAAAAAACAGGGTGCTGGTAGCGGGGGAGCCAGGAGAAACTTTCTGGACGGAGAGAGGTGTTAGATAGGGGTGCCCGCTAAGCCCAACATTATTTAATATATTGATAGCGGACCTGGAGGAAGAGATGAGAAAGGGAGAATGGGGGGGGGGGGTGAAATTGGAGGGAAAGAAGATATACACGTTAGCATACGCGGATGACATTGTGGCGATGGCGGAGAGAGAAGATGACATGGAAAATATGATAAAGAGGATGGAGAGATACTTTGAAGGGAAAAGACTGGAGGTAAACGTAGGGGAAACGAAAATGCTGAGGTACAGGGAAGAAGGAGGAGGAATGGAAATGGAAGGGAGAGAGAATGGAAAAGGTGAAGGAGTTTAAATATCTAGGATACGTATTCAAGAGAAACGGCGGCCAGGAGGCACAGATTAGGGACAGAGTGAGAAAGGCAGGCACGGCAATAAGACAGGTATGGGGAATAGGGAATAGGAAATTCGGTAAGGATGTAGGAAGGAGGATGTGGTTATTTGACACGATGGTGTGGACGGTAATGGGATACGGAGCGGAAATATGGGGGTGGGAAGACAGAGAGAGGATGGAGGCGGTGCAGGAGAAGTATATCAGATGGGTTTTGGGACTGGATTGGAGCACGCCTGGATATATGGTAAGGGAAGAAATAAAGAGGGATAAGATAAAGACGCGAGCAGGTAGGAAAGCATGGAAGTACGAGGAAAAGCTGAGCAAAGGAGGGGGGGGCGAGGTAGCAAAGCTGTGTTGGGAAGAGATAAAGGAGAGGAAGCGAAGGGGCTGAGCGTGCGGGCAAAATGGAAATTGGAAGAGACCAGTTCAAAAGGGAGGAAGGACAAAGAGAGGGGGCAGAGCAGGAACGGGAGATCGACGGGTACGAAGAGAAGGAAAAAGAGGCAAGAGAGGGTGCCAGAGTACTTAAAAACAAGTTGAAGCGAAGAAAGGTACGTAAAGATAGCTAGATTTAGGATGGGAAACGAAATAAGGGAAGGTAGATACTGTGAGACGGAGGACGAGAGAGGATGCAGATGTTGAGGTGAAGAAAGGGAGACGTGGGAGCATGTAGTAGACAGATGTGGTGGGGGGGGGGGGGGGGGGGGAGGAGAAGAAAGAGGAATAGGGGAAAGCGTAAAGGAAATACTAGACGAGAAAGGAGGAAGGAGAAGGAAAGAGAAGGAACACAGAGTGAAAGAAGAATGGAGTGAAAGGAGGAAACGGAAGTCGAAGAGAGGAGAGAGAAGTAGCATAAGAATAAGGATAAGTTAGAATAAGGCGGAGGGGCGGAGCGAAATAGTGTGGCGGATATGATAGTAATTGTTAAATATATATGAAAATACAAATTTCTATACATAATTGCAATACACATATGATGTGATATATCTGCATTGCAATTATGCATGTAAATTTGTATTTTCATAAATATTTCACAATTACAATGAAGCAGTAAAAAAATCATATTTTACAGCTCATATATTTTATATTCCATAAAAAAATATTTTTGTATAATTTCTTAATATGGATATATTTAAATATCAATTAATATGTACATAAAGATAGCCATGCGTGTGACTCACAAGGAACATCCCTCAGGTGTCCGCCTCCGATTTTGTTAAAACTCATATATGTGATAGAGCATCGAAAACTGTGAGACACGTATTTTTTTTTATCGGCGGAAAGACGGATTTAAGGGGGGAAACCGCCCCTCAAAGAAAGGCGTGTCGAGGGGTGATTTTGCAGTTTCACCCAGAAGCACTCCACCGATCTGAATGAAACAAAAACGAAAATTCTTCTAATGAAACGCAATGAAAAATCCACTATGGAAATGTTAAGAAAAAATTATATTAGGGGGTAAACCACCCCTCAATTTGCCTTTTTTCACCCCACACTTAAGAGGGTTGTATGCAAATTAATAAAAACAGGTATCATTTTGAAGGGGAATTACAATTAAAGTTGACGGGTTTTTGCGTTGTGGCGGCATAGCAAATTTAAGGCGGTACACCACCCCTAACATAAATTTATTTATCATGGTCGTTTTTTCTGTGTGTAAAGTATATCCGCTGATTTTAAATATTTCTATAAGCTACAATTTGATGTTTTATCATATTTCAAAATTATTACATTCGTTTTAAGCGGTAACTACCCCTCTGACGAGAAACATCATTGAAGTATCCGCTTTCGATTTCGTTGAAACTCATATATGTGGTAAATCATTGCAAACTATTAAACATGTTTTTTTTGTATCGGCAGAAAAACGGTGTTAGGGGATGAAACCACCCCTCAAAGTTTCTCCCACAAGCAGTCCACCGATCTGAATGAAACAAAATCGAAAATTCCTCTAATATTAAGCGATGAAAAATCCACTACAAGAGTGTTGATTAGAAATATAATTAAGAGGTAAACCACCCCTCCATTTGCCGTTTTTCACCCCACGCTTAAGAGGGTTGTATGAAAATTAATAAAACAGGTATAATTTTGAAGGGGAATCAAAATTCAAGTTGCCGCGTTTTTGCGTTTCAGCGGGACAGCAAATTTACGGGGGTAAACCACCCCTAACATAAATTTTTTCATCACCGTCGTGTTTTCTGTGTTTAACATGTATCCGCGGATTCAAAATATTCTCCCTCGTTTTTAAATTATTACGTTTTTAAATTTTTACATTTCAAGGGTAAACTACCCTCTCTAATTGCTTTTCGTTTGAAGTTTCGCGAAACGTTTCACGAATTTCGTTAAAACAGTTTTTATTTCATTGGTAATATCAATTTTATGTTTGTGTGTGCGGGCATATTCGTTTTGAGTTTCAGGAGCGGTACTTTGGGAGTGGGGACCTGGGGCTACCCCTTACTCATAAGACTCATATTTTCGTGTCGAAACGCTTCCGATTTTAATATGCACGTCCATTAAGCATCTCTATAGAAATAAACATACACTTCTACTATATCATTAATAATAATAATTTCAAGAATAAGTTATAAGGCTCACTTCGTATATTTCGGAACGATGATGCGCCTGGATCAAGCGATAATATAGCCAGCGACGTAGTTTTGTGGAGGAATGTATATTTTTATTATGTTACCGTTTATTTAATTCAACATATTAATTAAACTGAGGGTTTTACAGTAGGTTAACGAACATGTTTTTAATATATTTTGACATATTTCATTTGGGAATCATATCAGCTGATTTAATTAATAGTACTTGTAAAAAGTATCGCAGTCATATGCCGTCAAATCATTTTCTCGTGACATATACTTTTTTATATGATAACTATCAACAATCATGGCTCATAATTCCTGCAATAATGATAGTCGTCAAAAAAATGCTTTAAACACAACGACTTTTTGCACCATGCACATCTGATAATGGCCAAATTATTGCAACCGGGTATTTCACAATGTGTGTTCGATTCACCAAAACCAAAGGTAACAGGATTTTCAAAATCTTCTGGTTTTTTAGATATATAATTACTTTTATACCATGAATATTTAAAAAGATTAGAATACCGCGGTGATGAGAGTTGATTGTGTATAAGTGATTGCAGTTTAATTATATTATTCCTCAAGTACAAATTCATATCAGATTTGAATAATATTACACTGTCTGAAAAATGTCGGAGGAAATTTTTCCACACACTGAATCCAAATACATCGAGCGGCTGAATTTTTCCAGTTGTACCGTTTGGAATAATCATTGGGATTATCTTCTTATCACGAGGTATCGCTTCATGAACAACCTTAGGGCAGTGTCCACTCCAGGAGTCTATAAATAATACGCCATGTCTCCCGACGTTAGGAAAGAAAACCTTTTCCAACCAGGTTTTGAAATGCTCTGTTAACACAAAACACATTCAATATTTTTAAAAAATACTAATGTTGACATCGATTACATGTCATATTAAAAAAAATCATTCATTATAATATGTGAGCATACGTACCAGAAGTAAGTTTTCCAGATTTGGATGCTGATACAAAGACGTTTTCTGCTTGAAATAGCGCTTTCCCTACTCGTGGTCCGAATTCACCCTTCGTCTCCTTTAAACCGATGAAAAGTGGGGAAAGTAATGTCCCCTCAGCGCTTATAGTAGGCTGAATCGTATAGCTGTGAGGTAGTGAAGAAACTGACTGTACAACGCGTCCAACTTTCTTTTCTCCTTCCGTTGCAAGAGTTCGCGCCGAATGAATTTTCACATGAAAACCGCTTTGATCCGAATTATACACATTTTCCGTTCCATACTTTTTTATCAGTGGTGCAACATCGGCGACAACTTTTTCGGCATTTTTCCGTAGAATTTCTTCTTCTCCCGTAGTTTTGCGCGTTTCAAATTTATTGATTTTTATGGATACAATGCGATGCTGTTTTTTTAAATTCCGTAGCCAATTATGAGAAGCCTTAAATCGCACATCATTGAAACCCATCTCCTTTTGGGTTTGTAGCGCCCACTTCTGAAAATCAACATCATGTATAATGACACCAGCATCTAAAGCCGTTTTCATATTCTTCAATGTATATTCAGAAATTTGCGCTAGCTTTTCTTTATAAGGACCGCCTTTATTCAGCTGATGTGCCCAGCGCCGCAATTGTCTTTCAGACTTGACAGGTTTGTATTTCTGTTGGACGGTTTTGAGGCTATAGTTTTTTGTCTCACCAGACCTCTAGTATTGAACTGCTTTATTTTTGTAATCGTAGTTTACCTCATCATCACTGAAACAGGCGTCAGAATCACTATCACCCGTATCCTTTTGCCATACGGTATCTTCTACAGCATTGGCTTCGTACTGTTTAAATGGTTCTTGAAGAGCGAGCGTTTCATCCTCTATCATTTCAACTCCATTATAGTGTTATAACTTCTGTTATATAACTTCAACTGATTGTATAACTTCATACACAGAGATACAAGATTTCCGAACGGGAGCATTCTGGATAATTACGCATTTAAGAATCGAAGCGTAAACATTTATCTGCATATAATTTTTTTTTACGCGGAATAAAAAAAACGAACAAACCAAATATATTTATATATACTATTTGAATTTTATTAATAGTATCGTTAATATATTTTTGTTACTGCATTACATCTTTGCATGGGAGATGCTTTCATCAAAACTTTTGAATTAGAGGAGGAAACATTTGGGTACGAAATATAATTATGACAATATGAAAATCTGAGTCTTATGAGTAAGTGGTAGCTCCAGGTCCCCACTCCCAAAGTGCCGCTCCTAAAACTCAAAACGAATATGCCTGTACACACAAACATAGAATTGATATTACCGATGAAATGAAAACAGTTGTAACGAAATTCGTGAAACCTTCCGCGAAACTTCAAACGAAAAGCAATTAGAGGGGGTAGTTTACCCTTAAAATGTAAAAATTTAAAAACGTAATAATTTAAAAACGCGGGAGAATATTTTGAATCCGCGGATACATGTTAAACACAGAAAACACGACGGTGATGAAAAATTTATGTTAGCGGTGGTTTACCCCCTTAAATTTGCTGTCCCGCTAAAACGCAAAAACGCGTCAACATGAATTTTGATTCCCCTTCAAAATCATACCTGTTTTATTAATTTTCATACAACCCTCTTAAGCGTGGGGTGAAATACGGCAAATGGAGGGGTGGTCTACCCCTTAATTATATTTCTAATCAACACTCGTGTAGTGGATTTTTCATCGCTTAATATTCGACGAATTTTCGATTTTCTTTCATTTAGATCGGTGGACTGCTTGTGGGAGAAACTTTGAGGGGTGGTTTCATCCCCTCACACCGTTTTCCTGCCGATACAAAAAAAAACATGTTTAATAGTTTGCAATGATTTACCACATATATGAGTTTCAACGAAATCGAAAGCGGATACTTCAATGATGTTTCTCGTCAGAGGGGTAGTTACCCCTTAAGACGAATGTAATAATTTTGAAATATGATAAAACATCAAATTGTAGCTTATAGAAATATTTAAAATCAGCGGATATACTTTAAACACAGAAAAAACGACCATGATAAATAAATTTATGTTAGGGGTGGTTTACCCCCTTACATTTGCTATGCCGCCAAAACGTAAAAACCCGTCAACTTTAATTTTAATTCCCCTTCAAAATGATACCTGTTTTATTAATTTGCATACAACCCTCTTAAGTGTGGGGTGAAAAAAGGCAAATTGAGGCGTGGTTTACCCCCTAATTAAATATTTTCTTAACATTTTCATAGTGGATTTTTCATCGCTTTTCATTAGAAGAATTTTTGTTTTTGTTTCATTCAGATCGGTGGATTGCTTCTGGGTGAAACTGCAAAATTACCCCTCGAGACGCCTTTCTTTGAGGAGCGGTTTCCCCCCTTAAATCCGTTTTTCCACCGATAAAAAAATACGTGCCTCAAAGTTTCCGATGCTCTATCACATATATGAGTTTCAACAAATTCGGAGACGGACACCCGAGGGATGTTCCTTGTTAGTCACACGCATGGCTGTCTTTACGCAAATGAATGTCTGCGCATAACGTAAAAAATGAATAAAAAAAATGCAAGTAACAAAGTCCGACTTGAACTAATTTTTACGTTCCGGTAACGCTGATTTTCTTACCAAAAAGGGGGAAATTATTTTTTAAATAAAAAAACGGCAATTTTTTTTGGTTGAAAAATTACAGTCTTCCAGTATGTCTGATGATATCGGAAAAAAGCCGTCAGAGTGGCACGGATCGAGGTTCTGGGGTAAAAAAATGAAACCACAAAACATAATTTTTTTATACCGGAACCTCACTCCGTGCCACTCTGCCGATTTTTTCCGATATCGTCAGATATACTTGAAGACTGTATTTTTTTCAGCAAAAAAAGTGCCGTTTTCGAATGAAAAAATAATCTCCTCCTTTGTTGGTAAAAAAAATCAGCATTACCGGAACGTAACAATTATTTCAAGTCGTCCGCTCGAAAGGTAACACAAAACTACACCTTTGATGTACAGACATTTTTTTTCAGTTACTTCTAGTTTCCGAGATATATTAATTTGGAAAAATACGGCATTTTCTAAAATGTTGAATTAAACAATCTGAAAAAAATCACATAGAATGCCTTTTAGTAGTACTTTGATATAACCAAATATGGGGCAGATCTGAGATGGTAAAAAAAAGTGGCTGAATTGACGGAGAATCCCTTATATACAGGGTGAGGCACATAAAGTGTTACAGAGCAATATCATTCAAACTATTCATATCCGGTATATCGGTTGATGAATCAGTATACATGTATATATATATATATATATATATATATATATATATATATATATATATATATATATATATATATATATATATATATATATATATATATATATATATATATATATAAAAGACTGTTTAAAAAAAAATCGATACTTTTTTTCACGGAGGGAGGGAGGGCGGGAGAGCGGGAGTGAGGAAGGGCGGGAGGGAGGGGGAGAGAGAGAGAGAGAGAGAGAGAGAGAGAGAGAGAGAGAGAGAGAGGGAGAGAGAGAGAGGGAGAGAGAGAGATCAGATTAGGTTGATTTTGCCTTGGTAATCCCTTTGGGCAATTGGGAAGAAAAAAATCCATATGTTTACAATAGTTTTACAGGTAAGAATTATCGTTGGTAATGGTACAATATAAGAAAATACATAGATAACTGCATATCTAGCAGCATACTTAATACTAACAAAGAAAAATAACCTAGATGTACAATCAACATCAAGCGAGTAGTGTTTCAGCGCAACTAATTCTACTGCCGTTCGTTCGTTCGCCAGCGTAATGAGGTTTAATTATCCAAAGAAAAAAGGTGGGCATACAGATTCCGTTCGAAGACAGCTAGCGATGACGAGGTGGTAATCGTAGTCGGTAATGAGTGCCAAAAATAAATAGCAGACATTGTGAATGAGTTACGGAAGGTTGAAGTCCGATGAGTGGGGATGTGGAAAGTGGAAGATGTAGTCTGCCTTGAAGGACGTGCCGACAGACGGGGTGGTCGGAAAAGCTCTGTCAGATATGATGGTACATTGCCATGAGTGATGTTGTAGGCCGAGATACCTATGAAATAGAGACGTCGAGCACTAACTGAGAGCCAGCCCAGCTCTCTACGATACGGGGTGATGTGAACATCACGACGTATATTAGAAATGATTCGGATACAGCAGTTAATAAGCTTTTGAAGCTTCAAAAGCTTATTAACAACATGTGTTGTTTTCAGTTCCTTCGACAGGGCTCTCCCATGATACCTTAGTTTATAGAGTACGAAATAGACTTTACTAGAAATACTTATGATCTGTTCGTGCCAAGACAGATTAGAGGACATAGTCAAACCAAGGTTGCGTATCTTGCTAACGTAAGGAAGAATGGTACTATGAATCTTAATCGTTGGTAGGTCGTCGGTATTAATTTGATTAATGTAGGCACCACTACCAAGTAAGATGACTTTGGATTTGGTTAGGTTGAGAGTAAGGCCATTATTCAGGGCATACTTTGCTATTTCATGAACGTCCCGTGATATCATTGCAATGGCGTTCTCAATTTCAGATTGATAACAGCTAAGGTAAATTTGTAAGTCGTCAGCAAAAATCATGTATTGCGCGAAAGAGAAAACCGTACCAATATCATTAATGAATAGCGAGAACAATAGAGGTCCGAGAACGGATCCCTGAGCAACTCCGGTCGTGGTATCAAGCCACTTAGAGCACCTGCCAGAACTGTCGACTACTGCTTGCGATCTACCAGTGAGGTATGAAAAAATCCAGTGAAGTGCTCTGATAGAAAAACCGTAATTCCGAAGTTTAGTTAAGAGATTTAAGTGAGGGACAGTATCAAACGCCTTGCTGAAATCGAACAGCACTGCAATCGTGATTTTACGATCTGCAAGCCTCACATCGTGGCAAATCCTCAGCAGAGCAGTTTGTGTACTGTAGAGTTCTCTGTAGCCAGATTGACGAGAGTCGAGGATATTGTTGATGGCCAGAAATTTTACGATTTGCTTATGCACTACTCTTTCAAAAATCTTGGAGGGCTCACACAAGTTGGCGATGGGCCGACAATCAGAGGGTGAAGATGGCGGGTTAGATTTTAAAAGGGGACGGATGTAGGCTCTCTTCCAATCAGCGGGAAAATGCGCTAACTCCAGCGATCTATTAAATAGCTCCGCAAATGTTTGCGATAACCTAGGTAGAGCATTGTAGATGGCAAATCGTGAAATACCATCTGGTCCAGAACTATGAGACAGAGAGGTGGTAGACGCAATCAGAGAAGCTATCATTTCGGCGGTGACGGAAGAGAAATCAAACTCAGGTTGACCTAGCGGTAACTCCATGATACTGTCGGTGAATACGGTCTTATCACATCGTGCAGACGCACTAACAATGCCTGCAAAATAAGTGTTAAGTTCGTCGAGTGAAAAATAATTAGAAGGCGAAGCCTGGCTAGGTCTGACCAATCCCAATGCAACCAGTTCTTTCCACAACCGGCCTCTATCGGTAATGCTCGCTAGTCTGTTACGGAGGTAGTCATCCTTGGCTTTGCGTAGATCGACTGTGAGCTTGTCCCTAAACTGCCTATAGACAGCAAAGCTGAGAATATTACCGGAGCGCTTAGCTTGCTTAAAAAGAACATTTCTAGTCCTGATTCTCGTAAATAGACTGTCAGAAAGCCACGGCGCTCGAGATCTGCGGACTATAAATGTAGATAACGGAGCATGTTTGTCGATAGACGCAAGGATCGCACAGGTCGCATCGCGTGTAGCACCATCAACTGCGTCGCAATTCATATCAGAGCCTAAGGTAGAGTTATCAGCACCCAAGAAGTTTGATAAGGTCTCTGCATAAGAAACTGCATCAAAGTTTTTGGAATTACGCCTGGTAATGGTTCGACGTGTTACAATTTGACTGTTATAGTCGTATGTTATAGCTACCAAGTCGTGACCAACGATGAATGAGGCTACAGATTTTTTGAAGTCAAGAATTTTATTGGCATTATCCGTTATGAACACATCCAGCCACGAATCGACAGAGGCCGTATGATATGTAGGTTCCGATTCTACGATATGTAGTGATTGCGTGAGCACAAAATCACGAAGGAACCCGGCTTCAAAGTTATGACTTTGCAGGTTACAGTTAAGATCCCCAGTAAGAACGATGTTCTCATAGGAAAATGTGAAGCGAGAAAAACATTCGATAAATTCTCGGAAAAGAAGCCCTTTGGGTCTTTGGTATATAGAGGAGAATAGAAGAGGCTTGTTCATTGCGCCCCGCACATCTAATAGAATAAACTCCGGAGCGATGGAAAACTGGCTTGGCGAAGTAGCAAGAATACGAACTTTAAGAGAATTATGAATATAACAAGCCACTCCTCTGCCCCGCTTACCCTCCCTATCATTACGAATGAGTAAGTACTCGTGCAAATTAACAAGGTCATTGGACTTTTGCGAGTGTGGATAGACCCATATTTGAACCAGACGTATTTATAATTGCAGTCAGCAGCTTTAGCCCTCGTTTGACGCAGAAGATTGTAGGTAGCAGAAGGTAGCAGCTCATTAATGAAGATGCTGCCCTGCTGATTCACCGAGAACACGTCACGAGTGGAGATAATCCCTTTAGCGCGCTTCTTGGCTATGGTAAAATCTCTGACCGCCGGTGATTTAAGGGTGACAATTAGCGACTTGATCGAGGAAGCTGCGTTAGTATCGCTACCCACTGCTCGAGCAGACTTTCTGACAAACGCACGAATATCTAATACGTCGCCGATAAGATTCGAGACCTCAATCGCATTAAATATTTTTTCCACAATCATTTGCATCGTATCCGAGACTGTAATAGGGATGCCCGACAGGGTAATCTCTGCAGAAGTACTGTGGGATTCCCGGACGGAAAGACCACGATCAAGGTCAATAATTTGTGCTCTGAGTGAGTCATTATCCTTCCTTAAATCCAGAGAATCGGAATTCATTTTGTCGAGAGTCGTTTCGAGTGAAGAAATTCGTTTAGACATGGCTTCGTGGGACGACGAAAGCTCGGAGACGTCAGTACAGAGACCCGCCAAAGTAATTTGAATTGCGTTCAATTTGTCGTTTGATGACGAACTGGAGAGCTGCAGTTGGTGCATAATGTCTTCCAGTGAGATAGCTGCCTTATTAGATGCAACTGGCTGCTGATGGATAGGTGAATCATCAGGCGTGCGGATCGTAATGTTCGAGCGCTGCATAGCCCAGTCATCGTAGCGAAAGTCGTTATCGACGGTCGGATCATAAAGCAATTTCTCTTGCGCGCATTTGGTATGAAACGAATTATGACAATCACCCGAGCAAACGACGATATCGCTGTTTCTATCGCAAAGTCGATTACACGATCCACAGCGTTATGACTCTCCAAAGTAAGGTTAATTAAGGCAGAACACCACTGTGACCCCCTGTTTTTTTGCCATTGTTCAAGAATTTTTTTTTGTAGGAAAAAAGAGATATTCGAAAAAAATTGTTTTGTTTTATTCATTGTTTATCGAAGATACATAAAAAAAAATTTCAAATTTTTCACGCCCCATGGTGACGCTCCCGCATCAGGTACTGTTGCCTCTGCAGTGGTTCGCGGCACGCAGCAGAACTCTCTTCAAAGTCGATCTGAAAAAAATACCGAGTGTTTTCGTTAATAATATGATATTTTGAAGAGAAGTACACAGGGATTTGGAAAAATATAGATTATTAAAAAATAGGCACGCTTTTGTAATTAACGGACGATTTTCGAGCAAAATTTCTCGTCGAAAATAGGCTATAACTTTTTTTATTATTGAGATATCGAAAAAATCCTATGTACTTCTTTAGATAATCTAGTTTTATTGATGCAGTCCAAATTTGAAGTCGATCGGATAAAAATTGCTCGAGTTCTGCTGCGTGCCGCACTCAAAAAAGTGGTTTTGAGAAAAACGCGTTCAAAGTTTTAAATAAATTGGAAAAAAAATGATTTACCTTTAATCAGCGATGCCGGCACCATATAGCTGGCCTTCAAGAAGCAAATCATTGTCCCTAGCATCTTTTCTAGAACTTGTAGAGGCTCTTCTTGTCTCTTTTGCAGCGTCTGTGAGCGAGCGCTCCGCCAGCTCTGTCCGCGCTGCGTCGGTTTCAACACAAAAATTGAAACAATTTGGGCCGATAGTTATCCCCAACGTCTTCAAAACTTTCATGAGGCTTCTCAGGCCATCATTGAATAATAATACCGCGATATCAGCTGCAATATCGACGATTTTTTTGCTCCCGGACTGACACTTGGGGGCTATTGCCCAAACTGATTTGTTGTAGCTTTCGTTGTTCTTTTGCGTGAAGCCGCCCAAACAACGCTGCAGCAAATCGTCTCTGCGCGAATTTTCGAAGACTGGCGTAATTGCCTCCAATACTTCCTCAGGAAGAGGCGGCATATGGCGATATTCAGAAATATTACCGGTTGCGACCGCTCGCTGCCACGAACACCACGACTCGGCTCCCTCTGGGCAATCGTCATGTTGTAGCTCACTATCTGTGGATATTTTATGTTTGATAGTTGCCCAAATTGCCTTCCTCAATTTTTCAACATCATCGCTGTTCCTCCGAATAGCCAAGCCGTTATATGTGCTCAACTGGTCAATACATTTTCCGGTGAGCTTTCCTCTGCCAGACAATCCTTTTCGTTTTTTTCACGATTTCGCGGAGGCGCGTCCCCATACGTTTTTGGACATGCTCGATACACTCTTTTTTTTATCTCGAAACCGTCGTATGGATCGCTATTCGATATGCCCAGAAACGTTTTAGAATCGCTGTCACCGATATAATATTTATATTTCATGCCATAGAGCTCTTCAGACCATTGAAACATTTTGACAGCTGAGTCGACTTCCATTTTTCCGGAGGAGCCGCTATGGTTCGCCTGGCACTCATCGTCGTGGGTACTTTTCCATTCCCAGTACTCCGCGGTGCTTTCTTTTTTTTCCCAATGCTCGCAAGCTTTGCAATATTTCGATTTCACCATAACGTCGATCACTTTTTTAGTGTACCAGCCGATTAGCGATGTTATACCGAAAAGCGAGCTGAAACCGCGCTTACGCCACGATCCGTCGCCTGAAACGATAATTCCGTCCTCCACCCCATTTTCCAACGAAATTGTCTCCTCCTCAAGTGCAGCCTTTTGTTTGCTCACTGTGCTAACAGCTTTAGTGGCAATCGAAATCGAATTTAAGATTCGATCGTACAAAGACTGAAATATGGGGTGCGGTAGGTCCATAAATGCACAAAACTTCATCAGGCCATTCAAACCGACGCCAAGAACACGCATACTGAATACGATCCGACGATTTATTTCGTATGCATTGTCAATCATAGGACACGAATTGATTTGCACTTTTTCACAATGGCCGCAATCGACCTCAATTTTGAATCCGACTCCGCGCAAACTTCTTTCAGTAAACTTTATATCGCGATCACACACTTTGCACTTCACTAACGTCGAAATAATGTTCAATGCATTGACGAGGTGTACTATACGATAACCAAAATCGTTAGTAACACCGACCTCTAAATCGTCCGACGATTTTAACTTTTTCGCCGACGTGCTCACATACTCTGCAGAACTATTTTCGGAGCTATAACGGTTGGGAGGTTATCGATTCGAAATTTTCGTTCGACTCCTCGTCACACAGCTCCGTTTTGATCCCTTTTTCCCCGCGTACACTTTCGGATTATCCATTTCGATGTGCAAATAATAATTCTGAGGGTTTGATGATTATAAACGAAACGATTCGGAGCGTTTAGACATGAGTAGCGTCACTTCTATTCGCAAACTGACGCTATGACGCTATTCCTATACCTGCCTTGAACATTTTTCAATTATCGCCACCTATGGCTTTTTTTCGAAACTATATTTATAACAATACCCGGTTTTTGTGAAGGGAGACAAAAGAATACCTGGGAAAGACCCGCAGGACCTGGGAAAGGCCCGGCATACCTGCCAACCCTGAGGCGCGCAGCTGCGCGGGACCCCGAGCGTCACGGAGCGCTGCACCGCTCCACAAAATATTCAATATCCGAAAATAATTATTTTTTTCGACCTGGGTCCACGGCATCTTAATCTTAAATGTATTTTAGATTTTTCTAGATGGTTTTCAAAAAATAGATTTTTTGAAGCCGTCACAGTGGTGTTGTCCCTTAACCGGTGGGCCAATTCATCAGCAAAAAGCGGAACATGCAGTCGTTAGATGTTCGCTTGTTATAGGTCTGATGAAAGGCAAAATTGTGCACGCCAGATACCTGGAACAAAACGGCCCGAGGGCACAAGGCGGCAGCAAGAATTCGACAAAAATGACAGACTGGACAGAGACGACGTGTTGCGCGACTCACCGAGGAAGAGAGGGAGGAGTGAGAGAGAGAGAGAGAGAGAGAGAGAGAGAGAGAGAGAGAGAGAGAGGGAGGGAGGGAGGGGCGGACGGACGGACGGACGGATGGATGGATGGATGCATGGAAAGATAGATAGATCAATGGATAGAGGGGTGGATAGATGGATAGATGGATGGATCGACGGATCGATAGATGGATGGATACATGATGTATGTATAGATGGATTGATGGATGGATGGATGGGTGGATCGATGGATGGATGGATAGATGGATGGAAGGACGGACGGATGGATGGATGGATGGGTGGATCGATGGATGGATGGATAGATGGATGGAAGGACGGACGGATGGATGAATGGATGGGTAGATGGGTGGGTGGGTGGGTGGTTGGATAGATGAGTGGATAGATGCATCGATAGAGAGATGGATGGATGCATGGATGGATAGAAGGATGCATGGATGGATAGATGGATGAATGGATAGATAGATAGGTGAATGGATGGATGGACGGATAGATGGATGGATGGATCGATAGATGAATAGATGGATGGATAGATGGATGGATGGATGGATAGATGAATGGATAGATGATGTATGTATAGATTAATGGATGGATAAATAGATGGATGTATGTACTATATAGATGAATGGATGGATGGATGTACTATATAGATGAATGGATGGATGGATGGATAGATGATGTATGTATAGATGGATGGATGGATGGATAAATGGACGGATGAATGGATGGATTGATGGATGCGGAATCATATGTAGGTAACAAACACATCGATGAAGATGTTCATTGAATACAATCAAATATTGGTTGAAAAATAACCACAAAGCAGATAGACGTTTTTCATGGACATCCTTGATATTTCGAGGAAAAGAAGAGTTGCACCTCATTTTCTGACAAAAGGAGTACAACATAAATTTTCCTTTCAATATAAAGCCTCTCCGAACAAAACCTGCAGCCGGAGTTTTACTGACCGGGCAACTGATTGATCACTTTAAATGTCAAATAGAAAAACGAAGTGTGACCAATTTCGCAGCATTGTTCGGTTCAAAAAATCCATTCGCATATATAACTTAGACATTTTTCCGTTATAAACTTTTG